>OZ019969.1:9193301-9515801 GCA_963970395.1 Ephialtes manifestator | reverse complement strand
AAGTGCATATCACTTACACCACCTACGGCCCCGAAGTGCAGCAGCCACTGCACGGCATGCTTGCTGCACTTTTTCCAGGCGAAATGTACGCCCTGCAGCAACGAGCAACAGCGGAACAACTTCACGGGGAAGCGGCACAAACACGCCCTGGCAAACAGCGTGAAAATCACGTACAACGAACAGTCACGTACACCACGGAAATATTATTAACGGGAAAATTAATCGTAATCATTTTAACCCAGAAGAAAGAAAAAAAAGATGCAAAGTAGAACCTTGCACATTGCTTCCTCATTATTTTTCGCTTTTTACAAAGCTCCCTCTGTGAGGAAGCAGTATGTTATTCAATTTTGGCTTCCTCATAGAGGAAGCTTTGTAAAAAGCGAAAAATAATGAGGAAGCAATGTGCAAGGTTCTACTTTGCATCTTTTTTTTATACCTTGTGTCTCTTTTGCAGAGGTGTTTTATTTATACAGCTATAAATCACCTCTGCAAACACCGTTACATCTAATTTTGATTAGATACAAATTTTTGTCGTACTTTCTCAACTTTTCCGGAAGTTATAGCGAAAATCTACATTTTTTTTTAAATGAAAAATGGTGTAAAATCCGAACGACTTTACCGATCATCACCAAATTTGGTACATGGCATTTCTGAATGTTATTTTTCGTCTGTACAAAATTTCTGTTCATTTGTTGAAATTCGACGTAATTTAGATCAAAATCTATTTTTTTCGAAAAATTCAAAATTCTATAAAATCCGAACCGCTTTACCGATTTCGTCGAAATTCAATACCATACAACATTGAACGTATCTTCGGTTATGAAGAACTATTTAGCCAAATCGGCGAACTTTTACGAAAGTTAGAGCGACCACGCCCTTTTTTCAACAAATTAAAATCAACATAAAATCTTAATGACTTCACATATTTTGGCAAAAATCACAACATTCAAAGAGGGGCAGCTACTCTACTTGCGTGCCAAATTTGAGCCGGATCGCTCGAACGGTTACCGAGTGAGAGGAGATTGAATTTTCGAAGCCCAGCACACACACACACACACACACACACACACACACATACATACATACGGACATTTTTTCTAAACCACTTTTCTCGACGTTTTAGGTGATTCTAAGCATACTGACATGAAAATCTCGAAAAAAAAAAATTTCATGAAAACAAAGCTTCCTCTATGAGGAAGCAAAAAGGATGCAAAGCAGAACCTTGCACATTGCTTGCTGATTCTTTTTTGCTTTTTACAAAGCCGCGTCTATGATATATATTTATTCTATTGTTGGCTTCCTCATAGAGGAAGCTTTGCGAAAAATTAAAATTATTGACAAAGTTGATGATTTCTGACGTTTTACGAAATCCAGAGCGACACCAATGAATTTTTAAAAAATTCATAATCACGTAAAACTCTGAACCGCTTTACCGATCATCACTAAATTTGGTACATAGCAAGGCTAAATGTTATTTTTAATGTGTAGAAAATTTCAGTCGTTTAGTTGAAATTTTACCTGAATTAGAGCAAAACGAAAAATTTCGAAAAATTCAAAATCTCATAAAAACCGAACCGCTTTACCGATTTGGCCCGAATTCAATACCAAAGGTCGTATCACTTTGTTCAATTTTAATACAAAGTTTCAGCCCGATAGCTAAACATTCGTTCGAGCTAGAGCATTTATGTAGTTTTTTAAAAATTTCAAAATTCTTATAAAAATGAAATGCGTTAAGCGATTTTTGTCAAATTTAAATTGTAACTGTTTCGGTCGAATACTTTATAAGTTATAGTTATATGAATTTTGGGCCTTTCATCACTCACACACGCACACACATACATACATTCGGACAATTTTTCTAAACCACTTTTCTCAACGTTCTAGACCATTTTGAGTGTTCTGACAAAAAGAAAAACTCGAGAAAAAAAATGTTCGCAATAAAACAAAGCTTTCTCCATGAGGAAGAAAAATTGTTAAATAATTTTCATAAATTATTGTCTTGATGTTCATCGATAAAAATTAGTGCATAATCGAAGTTGATAAAAGGTCACCAAATTTTTATTGTTTCTGTAAATACTTTTTATTTGAGAAAGTGCATTATTTAATCAATAATGTACTTATAGTGCAGATAAATTCATATACTTGTACAGCTGATTAAACGACCGACTAATTTAATCAAATGTATTTTTATTCACTAGCCAAAATAAAAAAAAAATGTTTAGAAAATTAAGATGCACAAATATAACGATTTGTTGAATAAACCGGTCTAATACATTTAAAACGTAGGTGTAATATAATGTTAAATTGCTTATACAATACATACAAATTCTTAAATAATTTCTAGTGTACCATTAATTATGTTAATATGAAATTTAATTTTCTTTTTTTTCACAGTCAATTACTTCCTTCAAATGACCAAAACATTTTTTGTCACCTGTAACCGATTCACCCATAGATACAAACTATTATTTTTCAATGTGTTATTGTATTAAACAATATGTAGAATAAATGAAAAATTTCATGCACATTCTCTGTTACGGTTCTCGCGCAGACAAAAGCATATATGCTGGCACGAGTAATCATGCGCGAAATGCGAATCTCGTTGAACGGTTCCTAGCTCTGGGCGATTGGTTGTAAGGAGCTGAACACAAGGCATGTCTACACGTGGCTAGAGGATAACTTTTACAAAAGTATGAACGAACTGCATGGAGTAACTGTAATGCACCTCGCATCACCTATGATCCTGCGGACCGTTACGCCGGAGTGGGTGAGCTATCGGTGCCCCTCCGGCTGCAGTTTAAGGAGGTTGAAGCGCTCCACACTAGTCAAATCAGTGCTAAATTTTTAAAAGCGTTTCTACAATTTTAGATGGTTTAATAATCTGTTCCAAGGTGTTAATCACATAGCAGCATTAGTTCTTGATATTCAAATACATTCACAGCTGTCATATGAGCAGTAAATCGATCAATATCTCCAAATTTCCGATGTCATGCTTTTCATCCAGTTTTGTAAAAGGGTAAACCGTAATATCAGACCGATTATGACGAAACATAGCTCATTTTGATCAGTGGAAGATCCTTAATCGATTGACCGTCCGAATTTTCTATAGTATCAGGCGTTCAAAAGTTACAGCCATTTGTATACTTGATGTTAGGTTATGATAGGATAAACAAACGGTTGTATCTTTTGAACTACTAATACGATTTAAAAAAATAGACGGTCAATCGATAGAATATCTTTTAGTAAACAAAATGAGCTATTGGTCGTCATAATCGGACTGATATTACGGTTTACCCTTTTAAAAAACCGGATGAAAAAACATAACATTGGAAATTTGCAGATATTGATCGATTTAATGTTGATATCACAGTTGTGAATGTATTTGAATATCAAGAACTTATGCTGCTATGTGATTAACACCTTGGAACAGATTATTAAGCCTTCTGAAATTGTAGAAACGCTTTTGAAAATTTAGCACTGATTTGACTACTGTGGAGCGCTCCAACCTCCTTAACTATGATAGTTTACTACAAACATGATACACATATAGATTATATATATATATTAGGGTGGTCCAAATTTCGGCTGTATTTTTTAATTTTTATTCCCACCCAATAAAATAATTGTTATCAGTGAAAAACAATTCTCATGGAAAGTGGAGATTGTGAAAAATTATTTAGAGGTCGCTCAACAATTTTGAAAATTTCCGTAAAGGTTTTCTTTTTTTGTAATCTCGCATCCCTCATATCATCTTATTATATCATTTCTAATTTATGGTTTATGGTTGACAAAAAACATTTTAGAATTTATTTGTATTTTTTATTATTTCTCAATTCTCACCCCTGAGTTTCTCTCATTGTCAGATGCCTAGTTCATATTTAAACATTTTTATGAAAATGACATTTTTCAACTATGAAGTATATTTTTTTGCAGTATATTTTTAAACGGTGTTACGAGGTGCAAAGAAAAAAATTTAAGTAATCAAACTAAACTAGTAATTTGAAGATCCTTAGAAAACAATTTTTTTCTTACAAACCATTTTTTTTCTTACGAACTGTTTTTTAGTAAACGAATATTTATAAAATCGTATTATTAATTTCGAGAGTGTAAGTAGAAAAATGTTTCGAACCAATCGAAGATTATTAGCTTCCTCTGGGTGATCGAAAAAATTGGGGAAAATCTACTGGTCAAACGGAAATAACATAACATTATTTCGTTATAAACTAACATTTATAAATTTTCTCACACCGAGAGAAAATATTTCATTGACGCCAAAGAAATGGGTGGATTGATTTTTTTTTTCATTGATTTCAACGAAATATTTCTTTGATTTCAATAAAATAGTGCATTTGAATTTAAAAAAGAACATTTCATTGCCTGTAAATAAAGATTTACTTAGTGAGCATATAATAAAGAAACAGTTTCATTGTTTTGAAGAGACGTTTTCATCGGTTCAAAGAAACGTTTTCATTGATCTCTCTCTCGCACCTAACCTCACTTTTTTGTTTTCCGGTTCTCCCGAACGAACGGGCAAAGATTTACGTGAATCAATGAAACTTTTTCTCTCGGTGCATGATCGTGGGTTTTTTTGAAATCCGAATATTTATAAAATCGTATTATTATTTTCGAAAGTATGAGTAGAAAAATGTGTCGAACCAATCGAAGATTAATAACTTCCTCTGGATGATCGAAAAAATTGGGGAAAATCTACTGGTCAAACGCAAATAACATAACATTATTTCCTTATAAACTAACATTTATAAGTTTTCTCACACAGAGAGAAAATATTACATTGACGCCAAAAAAATGGGTGGATTGATTTTTTTTTTCCATTGATTTCAACGAAATATTTCTTTGATTTCAATGAAATAGTGCATTTGAATTTAAAAGAGAACATTTCATTGCCTGTAAATAAAGATTTACTTAGTGAGCATATAATAAAGAAACAGTTTCATTGTTTTGAAGAGACGTTTTCATCGGTTCAAAGAAACGTTTTCATTGATCTCTCTCACGCACCTAACCTCACTTTTTTGTTTTCCGGTTCTCCCGAACGAACGGCTTCGAGTTTCGAGGAATCAGAAGCTTAGCCTATTTCTGCCATACTTCCTTACATACTCACAAAATTTGAGCTTTATCTGCCGCGTACTTCAGGAAAAAATAGGTTTCGAAATTTTGAGGTGGTAAGAAGAAGGTTTCATTGAATCAGAGACGATATCTTTGAAATCTATGAAAAAGGTTCATTGTTTTAAAGAAATGTTTCTTCGAATCAATGTCACTACTTTTCATTGAGTTTGAGATCATTCAAAGAAAAGATAGTATTGAAATTCAAGTATTTCATTTCATTGGCAAAGATTTACGTGAATCAATGAAACTTTTTCTCTCGGTGCATGATCGTGGGTTTTTTTGAAATCCGAATATTTATAAAATCGTATTATTATTTTCGAAAGTATGAGTAGAAAAATGTGTCGAACCAATCGAAGATTAATAACTTCCTCTGGATGATCGAAAAAATTGGGGAAAATCTACTGGTCAAACGCAAATAACATAACATTATTTCCTTATAAACTAACATTTATAAGTTTTCTCACACAGAGAGAAAATATTACATTGACGCCAAAAAAATGGGTGGATTGATTTTTTTTTCCATTGATTTCAACGAAATATTTCTTTGATTTCAATGAAATAGTGCATTTGAATTTAAAAGAGAACATTTCATTGCCTGTAAATAAAGATTTACTTAGTGAGCATATAATAAAGAAACAGTTTCATTGTTTTGAAGAGACGTTTTCATCGGTTCAAAGAAACGTTTTCATTGATCTCTCTCACGCACCTAACCTCACTTTTTTGTTTTCCGGTTCTCCCGAACGAACGGCTTCGAGTTTCGAGGAATCAGAAGCTTAGCCTATTTCTGCCATACTTCCTTACATACTCACAAAATTTGAGCTTTATCTGCCGCGTACTTCAGGAAAAAATAGGTTTCGAAATTTTGAGGTGGTAAGAAGAAGGTTTCATTGAATCAGAGACGATATCTTTGAAATCAATGAAAAACGTTCATTGGTTTAAAGAAATGTTTCTTCGAATCAATGTCACTACTTTTCATTGAGTTTGAGATCATTGAAAGAAAAGATAGTACTGAAATTCAAGTATTTCATTTCATTGGCAAAGATTTACGTGAATCAATGAAACTTTTTCTCTCGGTGCATGATCGGAGAGTTTTTTTGAAATCCGAATATTTATAAAGTCGTGTTATTATTTTCGAAAGTGTGAGTAGGAAAATGTGTCGAACCAATTGAAGATTATTAGCTTCCTCTGGGTGATCGAAAAAATCGGGGGAAATCTACTGGTCGGACGGAAATAACATGAACCGGAAGCCTGGGCTTCCGCTCGTCGCGACAGTAGCGCGGAGAGACGATTCCCGCGCTGACTGGCTAACTGTGCATCGCGCAGCTTCTATTCTCGGATGCAGCAACGGCACGCGACGAAAACGAAATACACAGAGAGCAGCGCGGAGACAAAAAAATTCTCGACTGAGTAACGTCTCATCGGCGACGACTGCGCCGGAAGTTGGAGGGAAGATTGCGCAGTTACAAAAACACAGAACTCAGCTGTCTCCCGATTCCGCCTCTTAATGTCTTTTACAGTCACCCGATTCTCTACTCGGAATATCATTTATTTATAGCAAGCAGTTTTGTTCGTTAACGAAGACTTCAAAGAATGTAAATTAGTTTTTCTTGCCAAAATGTAACAAAATTAAATTCGAACAAAATAATTAAAAAATTTAATAGTTTAGATTATATGTCAATATATTAATTTATCAATTTATAATATTAATTAATAAATTTATTAATATATAGGTATTAATAAAAATAATAATGAAGATATAAAAAAAAACTATTGACAACAAAATCTGTTAAAAAAATGTTTGTGGTTTAATTAATGTTTCTATACAGGAAATAAAATGAGCTATTTTAATTCGTTAATTGATCGTTAAATCGAATAAATGATTAAGAGAAAAATAAGTTAAATGTGTGTTTCTCTTTGATTCATAATGTATTTTTTAGTCACGGTGAAAGAGACATTGTTTTATTTTTTATTATGATTGGGTTGATAAGACGTTGGTTAAAGTCGGTCATAGAAGGCAATAATTATCGTCGGAAGAGACCCTCACTGAAATTGGGGTCAATCGCGCGGGGAAAAGAAATTCTCTCTCTCTCTCTCTGTTCCTCCTTCTTCTGACTTATTTATCTCTTTCGTTCTTTTTCGCTGGTCGAAAGTCTCGTGAATGCTGAGCAGAAAAAAAATGGAAAAGAGCTTCTCTCTCGCTGCTGTGAGACCATCGAATTCGTGTCAGGACCTTAAGCCCCGAGGACGTGTATTATACATAGTATATGTATGGTTTTTTGTTGCTGCTCGCTGCTTGTCCGCAATTTTACTTTCTATATAAGCAATGCGAGTCTGCAGCACAAAGATAAGCTTAACTCAAAGTCTGCTCCCAATATCGATATACGATTTGGAAAGATCTGACGTTTAATTCATTAATTTATGGAAAAATATTATGTAGTATAATTTCAGACAATTTTTTCGCTTTAATTTAATGATAAATAATATGTTAATGGAGTTTAAAAGGAACTTGTAAAAATTGTATAATATTTTTTGTTTTCACTAAGTAAATTCAGACCATTTTTTGCTCTGACTAATTATGAATAGTTATTTTTTTTTTTAATTCAAACAATTTTTTCGTTTTATTTTAATGATAAATTTAATGTAATTGCGGTTTAAAAGAAACTTGAGAAAGTTGTATAATATTTTTTTTGTTCCGACTAATTATGAATAGTTCATTTTTTTTTAATGTCGACTATTTTTTCGTTCTACTTTAATGCTAAATAATACGTAAGTGCAGTTTGAAAGAAACGTGAGAAAATTGTATATTTTTGAACCGGCTAATTATGAATAGTTGCTTAAAAAAAAAACATTTCTTGCGGAATAAAAATATAATTGATTTTGCTCTTTGTGCTTGCACTCAGTGAAATTGGCCAAAATGATTTTGAATTGTCTGCAATGTTTAGGAATTTAATAAGCCATATATTAAATTAATATATAAGCCATATATATAATTTCAGCGAGTGAATTATGTAACATATTTTGAAGAATTATCCTAAGATATCCTTTTGAAAAATCGTCCTTTAAGAAAAAATGCGCAGCTTTTGGATAAAACCCCCTGCTTTTGTATTTTTAAATATTTGAAGCTAAACATGGAACCTGATACTCAAATATTGTGGTACTAAAAGAAAAAAGGCTCCTAGTACGTGGTTCAAAATAACTAAAAAAAAAAAAAAAAAAAAAAAAAAAAAAAAAAAAAAAAAAAAAACTTTTTCAAAAAACCGCCTTACTTTTTTTTGCAAAACATTTAATTGAAAAAATTTCAATGAGATTTTACCAGTAAATAAAAAGACTGACAGTACATAAAAAATACATAAACCAGTTAAACTACTCTACATTTTTTTTTGTTTTACAGAATTTATAGTTTAATTAACATTCAAACTCAAATTTGAGACATTGAATAATGTAGGTCAGTAATTTTTTTTTTTTTTTTTTCTAAGGCCCAACGTTTCAGCGTATCCGTAATCGAATACCCGATGCGAGACGAGTTGAGTATACACGTAATTCTCAGTGCTCTCGTTACGCGTTTCCACGCCCGTGTAATTTGTGCGAATACAAACAGTAAACCGCGAAGTAAATTTTGCTTCTTATGGTGAGCATGACCATCAGTATATTCCCGAAACGTGTCTCGAGCCAGTTAATTTCGAGGCACAGCTCTGATGCAAGTAATTACCGACATAGTATGCAATGGGCACGTCTAGGATTTATTTAAACCTTGAGCCATTCATTACGTACTTTGACGTAACACGAGAGAGATCAGATCCGGAGGATGCACGCTACAAAGCTTTAAATCGCATGCCCCGATTAGCAGATTCTCGAAAAGAGCGTCGAATTACGATACGCTTCTCATAATGTAGATACGTTCATTCGTCATTCGCACCAGCGATTATAAATGCTGAGCAAGCGGTACCTGCGCTCATTGTATCGTCTTCGCTTCGTCGTAAACTCCAATTTCAGCCGGGAAGTTCCACTTTATTCGAGGACTTGCTACATTTGTTTTAGAATCCACAAGAAGATGAACAAAATATTTTCTTTCCATTTGAATAAAGTCATTTTTATTTATTCAATATATTTTTATTGAATAAAAATATTATGATTACTTATTTTTGCAACAAAGTTTATTGCAAATTTTGCAAAACGTTGGGCAGAATAATTTTAATTATCTTTTTTTTTTTTTTCAATAAACTTTTATTCGTATCAAATATAGTGGTAATTTTATTTTTTGTAAAAGTGGCCAATCACTGTAACTTTTGTATGTACTTCATTACGTTTTTATTGAAGTAAAGTCTGATAATTACTCATGGACACCAACAAGAATTTTGCTTCAATCCGACGGTCAACGGTTTGAAAAACTCGTTGCAATGATGCATCAAGGTCTGTTATTTATATGCAACAGCCTTTGAACAAGTTGTTGAGTATTTCAGTACGCTTTTTTTTCACGAGAGTAACTGAACCGATACACATGTGAACGTTCGGCAGTTCCATATACGGTAATGCCGAAAATGCTTCAAGGACTCGAAACTCTCGAGTGCCGAAACACTTCGGTGAAAAGAGCACATAATTCTTTCACCAAATTATGCTATAACATTTTTTTTCACAGTCATTTGTCAATATCATTTTTTTATCGCATTGTTGTAAAGTTTTTCGTGTTATTTTATTGCTCCTCACAGTTAAATATTTTTTAGGCATGGCAAAAAAATAATATAAGAAAAACTTTTTTTCCTCTCCATTATTATTTATTAAATATTTGTTTAATATATATGATTATTTTTTAATTTCCTGCATCATTTTATTGCTGTTCACTTTTTGCAATTTTTTAACTACCGAACAATTGTACCATTGTGCGAATTTTCGCCAAGAAAATATCGTTTTCAAACGGCCTTTTGTCTCTTTACAAATCCATTTTCAAAGGTTACGATCTTCGACCTGAGGCTCATCCAAGTTTACCAAAAGTCTTCTTAACCCCTGAAGGTCTATAGAAACTCCAACTTTTCTTCCAACTTTTAGTACACTCTGCCAAAGAACTCACCAAAGAAAAAAGCGTGGGAGAGTCGTCGAGCCGAAAAGCGACTGTAATTCTGAAGGATTTTCGCTGGCAGAGTTCTGCCCTGTAAAACCACCGGGACAATCGACAACTCCCAAAAAAAAAACAATGTGTAAAAAACTTGAGACGAGTATATTTACGTCAGTCACATCGAAGAAATATTGCTTGCGATAATAAAAATATATAAACTTGAAAAAAAAAGCAAAATTATATTTCTTATTATTGAGTAAATTAATTTTGAAGAAAAATTGAACTTAAGTAATTGCCAATCATCATTATCAGTTTGGTTCGTTATAAGGTAAAATCGAGAAAAGAAATTGGTGAAAAATAAATTTCAATATCTCAAAAAATTAAATGGCAATATTTGGCGAGTTTGCCAATTATTTTATATAGTTTATCATTATTCAATCTACATATTAGCCGTAGAAACTCGCCAAGTACTGCTGTTTAATTGTTTTAGATGTTGAAATTTATTTTTCACCAATTTCTTTTGTCGATTTCTGCCATCTTCATTTTTTTCTTTTGTTACTAATTTTTTCACCTTAAAATGCGAGAATTTCTTTTTAGTTCATTTTTAAAATACTGTCTATATACAAATATATATGTATATGTTGAAGAATATGTACTTGACTTGCTGCAGATACTTTTAGTTTATTTCACAATTTTTTGTGCCGATCATTTTTTTATGGCTCAAGTTTTTGACACACTGTTTTTTTGGGGTTAAATTTACTGCACATGATTAAAGTCACTTCGAATGAAACTTTAAAGAGACAGATTTTAATGACCTGCAGTAATAATTTTTGGTGTATATAATAAATAATAATAAAAAGTCAGTTATGTCAAACTCCAATGAATGAAACTTGTCTTCATCTGCATGCGAAAGCTTTTTATTCATTGTTGAGAAAACATTCTTGATTGACATTTTTTCGTAATATTGCAAAGACACCAAGAGCTTGATTGCACGGAGAGAAATTTCTGTGTTGTGACAACATAAAACGGTGACAACAAAAATCGTTACGTTAGGCTGACAAATCAGTTTTGCTATGCTGACAAATCTTTTGTTCGGCTGACAAATATTTTTGCTGGGCCGACCAATCTTTTTTATTAGGCTAACAAAACGATTTTTATTGTCACCGTTTTATATTATCATGATATAGAAATTTTTCTCCGTGTGAGTATTAACTCGGTGTATAGCACTGACAAATAAAAAAAATTCTATTCGTTTCTCATACACCCAGAAAAAAGATTTGGTAATATTACCTAAAATTATCTATTCAACATTTAATTATTTCAATCAACGAAAATTTACTTTCCCTCCAACAAATATGTATTTCGTTCAATTTTTCAGTTCTTTTATTTCCAACACATTTATTTATTTTAATCAACTTTCACTGTGCAGCGGTCACAAAAAAAATGTTTTACTTGTTACTAAATACTTTCTTAATCCGGAAAAAAGATCTAGTTAAAATGACCAAATACATGTATTACATATCTTTAAATAAAATCAATTAGAACTATCTTATAATCCAATATATATTTATTTCCTTCCATCATTGGAGTTTATTATTATAAACATACAACATTTATCGTTTTGATTTAATTCTTGTCGTATAAGTATATAAAAATTATTTATTCTTTAAATCGGCAACAGTGGACGCGCGGTCGGTGTGTGGCTCGACGGGCCCAGAGTTAAGCCGCATTATTTGCGGTCATAACTTGGATAGGTGACCGCTGAGCCGCGCACTGATTTGCGCGCCAACTGCTGAGCCGGAGGCAGTTTCTGAGCTTCTAAGGGATAATTAAGGAATATCCAAAAAAAAAAAAAAAAAAAATTAAAATCGACATTTATATAACTCGACCCAAATAATTATTTTTTAGATTTGAATATATTTACTATTCAATCACACGAGTAGAAATTCTGATACTGGCGCAACAAGGACGTTATCAGGTAGGTCGTAATTCCTTATCAGGCAGTGTCAAGGCAACCAGACCGGGCCCGCTGCCAAAACGTAACGTTGTGGTTGATACGGCCGTGACCGCGGTCGTGTTCAGGCCACGATCAGGAAGACTGTTAAGGCCATGATCGGGGTACTGTTCAGGCCATAATCGGGAAAAATGCTCAGACCGTGATCAGGATACCTGTTCGAGCCATGATCAGGCTCAAGTGAGGCTCCGACCTGGAACTGTCCAGTCAGGAAATTCATAAATGAATTAAAACGCGTGTTATATTTTTGTTTTCTTTATTACTTTAAGTTTTTCAATTTAAACAAACTTTCATAAAACATTTAATGTTAAAGAAATATATATTCTTTTTGTACCTCTGGTCTTCACTATGCTCATTTTCATGTCTTTCGCTATCCTGTCTACAGCTGTCTTCATTTTCTTCACTATGCTCATTTTTATGATGTTCGCTGTCCTGTCTACTGTTTTGTCCTGTCCTGTCTTTATTTCCTTCCTTCGCTATACTCATTTTGATATTGTCCACAGTCCTGTCTATAGCTGTCTTTCTTCATGTTGTTACTCTGTGTACCTCCTTCCCTAGAGTCTCCATCAGTATCTTCATGTCTTTCGCTGTCCTCTTCACACCTGTTTTTACTTTTCTTGTTACGCTTACTCCTTTCATGTCCTTCATTGTCCTGTTCGCTGTAAGCTTAATTGCCTTTGCTTTCCATCAGGTTTTTTCTCTTCTTGTATATATTTAAATTAGTAGATGTTGGTGATTCCGTAAATAAAAATATTTCACACGTCTCATTTCCTTTCGATCTTACAATCAAAATGTATGTAAACGTACGTACCTGCGACAAAGTCCAAATTATCATTTTTCGTATCCACAGCTTTATTCACAGTTCGTCATCTGCGTGCATGTATACGTCCTAATTTTCGCCGCTTTACTTTGGGACCCATATTCACTGCATATTATTTTGCGAAAAACACAGAAAGCTGAGTTAAAGCGTGCCAAAATTGCTCCGCCTTCTCGATTGTAATGTTACCTTAAAAAAACTCGCGCAATGAATACTAAAGGATTGAAACGTACATCTAGTAAGGGTCGCGTACGGTTTCCTGATCGAAATTGGTGCACAAGATGGCGCTGGGGCTAACACGGAATGATAATACATATGTAATCAGGATCTTGTACGGCTTTCTGACCAAAGTTGGCCCGCGAGATGACGCTGGGATTAATACGGCATGATAATGTATACGTAATCAGGGCCGCGTACGGCTTCCTGACCAAAGTTGGCCCGCGAGATGACGCTGGGATTAATACGGCATGATAATGTATATGTAGTCAGGGCCGCGTACGGTTCCCTGACCAATGTATGCACACCAGATGGCGCTTGGGTATTATCAGGCACCTCTCTCCGTACCAAATCAGGTCTCTGTAAGGCATTCCACAGAAAGGCAAGCCTTAAGATTTCCCGATCGCAACCTGACTAGTCCTCGGGCACCCGTCATAGAATTTGTACTCGGGACGTATATTAATTACAAATAAAAAAATTTATTTGAGGTGAATGGAAGTCTAGTAGGTCGGCATCCAAATAAGACATTTTATTTCCGATGCGTAGATTCTAGTCCCGTTAACAAGATCATTTTTCTGGGTGTACTCTTATTAATTTTACAATTCATAATTAAATTCACTTCGAATGAAACTTTAGAGAGCCACGATTTTAATATACGCTTTTGTCTCTTTACAAATCCATTTTTTCAAAGATTACGATTTTCGGATCTGATGCTCATACAAATTTTCCAAAAGTCTTCTTCTTGGCCCTTGAAGGTCTATAGAAGCTCCAACTTTTCTTGCAACTTTTAGTACACTCTGCCATAGAAAAAAGCGTGGGAGAGTCGTCGAGCCGAAAAGCGACTATAATTCCGAAGGTTTTTCGCTGGCAGAACCACCGGGACAATCGACATCTGCCTGCGCTTATAGAGTATTCGTAAGCGCGAACGAGTCGGTGGGATCCCATCGGCAGGTTCCCATGGGCCCAGACTGAACAGGTATAGTGAGCACCGAGTTGTGTGTTGACTGAGCGCACAGTAGTGTGTATATATATATACACTACAGCCATAAAGGTATACCTATGTATAGAACAGCTCAGGCAATCGGCCCTTCGAATGGTCAGGTGTGCCCCGGCAGTTCTCCCTCTTTTTTTCCATCCTTTTCCCTCCCTTTTGCTTATTCAGTCTACCTGCTGTCTCTTTCCCCTTCAATATTGTCATCCCTTTCTTTTTTCGTCCCTTCTTTATTCCAGGCTTTCTCGTAATTAAATAGATGCCATCGAAAGGGTATAACACGCAGAGACATTGTACATACACTTTCCAACCATTGTTCCCATTGCAGGTACACGTATTTTCCCTCCCATTCTTGGGCTTCGAAAATTTTTGAGACCGACACGTACAATTCTTTTGTTGTATTGCATGCAACGTTGTCTTGTCTCGATTTTATAAATAACGATTCGACGAATCATTTTTAATATCCTTAAACCACGCCTGGTATTTCATGTCGACGATTACCCTAATCTGTCAACGAGCGTGCTGCTCATATACTTTTTATGTGTTGTTGTGTTAGGCGGTGATATAAAATGCGGTGAGGACCGTTGGCTCATCGATAATGCATCATTGATTCGATGAATGTAAATACTACGCCTCTGTCCCTCGGCATTTATTAACGAAAGGGTTTAAACTGAGGGTAAATTACGAGAGGGTTGAAAATGGTTTTGGAATGCATGAGGAGCATAAGGATTTTTTTCGTGTGAAGAAAGAAAATGCAATAGCAATGCAAGATGATTTAATGCAAAATGGATCGATGGAATTGACGCAATTTTTTGCCTAACTTCAGATGTGAAAAAAAAAATTTTAATTACTAAAAAATTATTTTATATTAATATAGAGTTACAATTATGTTACATTAAAAATGATATAAATTATTTATAGTATTTTTCAAGCAATCAATATATATTTATCGAATTCCATTTTATAATGAAATAAAATCTGGTGCAGCATATTTTTATATAAATTTGGAAAATTTTTATTTTATTATTTTATTGCGTTTCGGGAATGAATTTTTATTTAAAAGAAGAGAAATCGTTAATAAACTTGAGTTTTGCTTATGTCTTGCTATCAAGTAAATAAAAGAGTTATACAGCATACACTGAGAGAAGAGTTTTTTTAACAGTTAACAAATCTTGGTTAAATATGGCGAAATAAACCATTTAGTTATTCTTATTGAATCTCACTTGAGCCAAATAAAATTTGTTAACTATTAACAAATGTCAGCGAGTTTAATTTGCGACAAGCAAATTTTATTTAGCTCAAGTGAGATTCAATAAGAATAACTAAATGGTTCATTTCGCCATATATAACCAAGATCTGTTAACTGTTATCAAATGTTAACAACCTTTTCTCTCAGTGTAGAAATGTGATTGATGATTTGAGTAATTTGTCAATAAGTTTCTGTAGCAGTTTACAGGATACAACAGAAACCGTTACTCCATTAATAATGAACTATCGAAGAATACACGATGCTCAATCATTGAGTAACGATGGGCGGTGTTGCAAGGACCCTCAATAAGAAAAAAAAAAGGGTTGAACATATTTTGACGAAGGCACGATTTCGATCCATCGTCTGAAAGGTCGATCACCGCTACCTCGGAGTTCTCGATAAATACCACGAGGGATCAACGTACTCTTATTGGCGAGCAAAGGAATCACTGTTGCCTCGCGCGCTCTTCGTTATCAAATTGGACAATCGCCAGCCGAATTAAAAATGCTATACAAATACATTCCCAAATAAAAGTTTCAACACTGAGAAAAGAGTTTATTTGTGGATACTAGGATTTCTTAACTATTAACAAATCATAATGTTAAATATGGCGAAATGAATATTTTGTTATAATTAACAAATCGCTTATTTGACACTTTCAATTGGCACAAATAGTGATTTATTAACTGTTAAAAAGGGTATATTTGAACTCCTAAATTGGCCCAAATAATGATTTGTTAATAATTAATAAATTTATATTTGAATGAATATTTCCTTTCGAAACGGTATTACGCATAATCCGAAATGTAACCATTACATAAGAAATGTAACATTAATGTAATTGTAACCGTCGATTGTTATAACCAAATCACAAAACATTTATTTAGATATATAAGTTTAGATAGATAAATATTTATTTATTTATAAGGAAAACGTATAATAAATATATCTCTCATTAAATATACGTTTATTTATATGTAGTTAGTTGTACCTTCACTTGAACCAATACGATCGGAAAGCACATCCAACTACACGGAAAGAAATGTTTGGTTGTGGCAACTACGTTTTCGATGTGCTGTACACACTGTCTAAAAAATTAGTTGCCTCAACGATATCGAATACTAACCTCAACTATTCATGATTAGTTCTCGATTGGATTACTTAGGTTAACTAATCCAATCGTTGGGACTACCACTCGAATAGTTGTGACTACCATTCGAATCGTCGGTATTATCATTCGAATCGTCGGTATTACCATTTGAGTAGCTAGGGAAATAGAATAATCGATTGGTTGTGTCAACTCATTTCTTGGTTATGGCAACTAATCTTTTCTTTTCGTGTACTCGACGTTTTCGGTTAGTAGTTCTACGATGATACGTCCGACATCGATTGAATCGCAATCCCCATCCCGCTCAAAAGACGATATTTAAGCTACAATTCTAACGTAGCAACGTTAGACTTTCTTACTTGTATCTGTTCGAACCTATTTATTAGTACATTACTTCTGTACTTAAGTTCGACAGCTTTTTCCAATTCGTCGTGCAAGCCCCAGGAAATGAGGAGGTTGTCCATCTTATGCACTGTTTCGCTCACACTGTCAAACTACGACTGTGGCGTGATTACGTCGAGAATCGCGCGAGAACACGCAAAAAAAGGCTTGGTTAGAACAACCAAGGGGTGGGGGGATCAAATTAACGAATGTTCATACGTAGAAAGGCCGATTTCATGACAGTTTTGAAAATAGAAAATAAAAATTTAGAATACCAGAGTCGAATTGAATTTATATCGAAAAGAAAAATGAGAATAGGTGAAATTCCAAGTGTTGAAATATTGAATCGACTAAAATACGAAATTTCAGAATTTGAGTTCTCGAACTCTAGAATTACTAAATTTAGAACGCTTATCATTTCGAATTTATTAAAGCGAGAGACCAAAAAGTCGAACTATCAAAATAGCGAATGACCAAAATGAGGAACGGTCAAAATAGCGAAAAGCTAAAAAATAGAACGGTCAATATAGTGAATCGTTAAGATACAATTTTTTTTTGTTCCTTCACTAATGAATTGAACTATTATTTTAGCACTCGTTATTTTCAGATTCGTTATTTTAGCATTCGCCATTTTGAGTTTCGCTATCATGGCCCATCGATATTTTACGTATCTAAATTTCACACATTCCAAATTCATATTTTCGTCACATGCAATTTCAACGTTTTAGCTATTAGAAGTATAAGATGCTCATCATTTTTTATTTCGAAAATGTATATCGTCTAATTCTTTCTTATCGACATTATGGCCATTCAAAGTACAGACTTTCTGAATGTGTAGTTTCAAATAAGTGAATACTCTGATGAATGGCATTTCGGTAAAATAGTTATTCATCTTGGTGAACTGTCGAAAATAAAAATTTCGGATATCGCATCATTAGCTATTTTAACATTCGAGGTTTTCACATTTGGAAATATGACACATTCTGATTTTCATTATTCTATATTTTGACGCCCACCCCAACCAAGGTGCTTGGTTATATATGCACCAGACAATTAATTGGTTAGACCAACCAAGTAATTTGTTATTGGTTTAGACTAACCAATAACAAATTACTTGGTTGGTCTAACCAATTAATTGTATTGCGAAATTTTTATTTATGTCTAACCAAGTGACTTGGTTAGTCCAACCAAGAAATTGGTAGCCTAACAAATAACTTGGTTAGTCTAACCAATTAATTGTCTGGCGCATATATAACCAAGCACCTTGGTTGTTCCAACCAAGCCTTTTTTCGGTGAACGATCCGCTGAGGGTCGACGGTTATAAACAAACGTAACAATCACGCCAAACAAACAGTATTTTACTCAAATATAGATTTGTTAACAATTATTAACAAATCTGCGTAACGGCAAATAATGATTTGTTAACTATTAACAAATCCAAAGTTGTCCTGACTATCTTTAATCTTGTCGTCCCAAATCGTTCTTTATTTATAACAAACATCGAAGGACGTATGTCAAAAAAATTGCATAAGCAATCGTTCATTTGACGAAATACGCCGTCAGAATACGACATTGTTATAAGAACCCTTATTTTTATTTGCTGTTAATAAATTTTGTAACTGTTAACAAATATTTTAAGAAACAGCTCAACTAAATATATTTTGTTGTAGTGAATAAACTCTTCTCTCAGTGAATCGTCAAAAAGAAAAATTGACGTAATTTGACATAACAAAGCAATGATTTCCTATATTAATACTGCCGCAAAATTATAATAAATAAGTTTTCAAAAAATAAACATATTCAACGAAAAACTTTTTTTAAATAGAAAATGAATTACATTATTTTTGCAATAATTTGAATATTCATTTAAATGAACTTCAAGAAAATTCCATTCCTAAAAAAATAAATGATGTTATCGGTGTGAATTCTTTTTTATAAATAAATATGAATCCAAATAATGAAGGAATTTGTATATATTAAGAAAATATCTCCCGTATTTCTCCCCAATTATTTTACTAATATAATTAATAATCTTTTGGCAATATTATTATTCATAATCATTGCTGTTAGTATCTCCAAATTTTTTCAGATTCATCTCATATCGCCAAGTATTTAAATTCCGAGCGAACGAAACTTTTGATTGTGATTGTACTTCCAAGTACCTTAATCGCTGCGTCACGAATGCCACAAGGAATTAACGTTGGTTGATCTACTAAAGAGCTCAATGGTATCGAGACACGACAACTCATTCGGTAGGAAATCACTTGACAGTGTCGATAGCAGTACTTTTCGTTTAAGTGGCCAATGACTGTACGGCTGGCGTTGCAAACCGTTGAGAAATCGAGTTAGGCGGTCCATGTAAGAACGAAAAGATCGAAGAAATGACCGCAAGGAGAAAGGTGCCTGAAGGAAGAAAGAAAGTCGACTATTGTGACCAACGGAGGAGAGAAAAGGAGAAGTTTGTGAAAGACAGAGAGAAAAAGAGGGACATGAGGATGAGGACAAGAGGGGAACTGTGCGAGAGGACAGCGAAGTAGAGACTGAGCAGCAGCAACACGCGGTGCACGAGTTCGTTGCCCGATTGCCAGCCTCCGTCGCGTCCAAGCGGCTCACCACGCTTTTCTTCCTTTTTTCGCCGGCCGGCAAACGCTCGCTGTGCTCCCCCGTGTAATGCACTACCACCTTTCCATCGCGAATGACGTCATCCCAGCCACGGATCGACAAATCGAGCAAGAGCCGTTTGATTCTCTCGCAACGATATTACACCACTGTGTGATGTTACACTGTGTACGAAAGCAGCTCTAAATATTCATCATTTGTGCAATCACAAACGCCCAGCTTGTACTTATTACTAAGACAATTTATTTTCTGTAAATCGTCATTTAATTCATTCTTGTTTCACTCCGTTATTCAATTTTTTTTATTTTTTGTTTGTTTTTTTTTTTAATATATTTTTTTATGATTTTGAATAGAAAGAGAAATAATGGTAACGATTTAAATAACGTCCCTTTAATATTTTTTAAAGTGTAATAATATCAGTACATTTTTTTGGGAACAATTTTTTTTTCTCAATGAAATATTTATACAATTTTTAATAATTTAAGAAGATACTAAAAAAATAGTATCAAATTATTTATAATTGTACGTCATCCCAGCCACGGATCAACAAATCGAGCAAGAGCCGTTTGATTCTCTCGCAACGATATTACACCACTGTGTGATGTTACAATGTGTACGAAAGTAGCTCTAAATATTCATCATTTGTGCAATCATAAACGCCCAGCTTGTACTTATTACTAAGACAATTTATTTTCTGTAAATCGTCATTTAATTCATTCTTGTTTCACTCTGTTATTAAATTTTTTAACGTTTTTTTTTTTAATATATTTTTTTATGATTTTGAATTATAATAATAAAAATTACGTACGTATTTGTTTAAAGATAGAATAGACAGAGAAATAATGGTAACGATTTAAATAACATTACTTTTTTTTAAGTGAAATAATATCAGTACTTTTTTTTCTCAACGGTATATTTATACAATTTTTAATAATTTAAAAAGATACTAAAAAAAATAGTATCAAATTATTTATAATTGTACGTCATCCCAGCCACGGATCGACAAATCGAGCAAGAGCCGTTTGATTCTCTCGCAACGATATTACACCACTGTGTGATGTTACAATGTGTACGAAAGCAGCTCTAAATATTCATCATTTGTGCAATCACAAACGCCCAGCTTGTACTTATTACTAAGACAATTTATTTTCTGTAAATCGTCACTTAATTCATTCTTGTTTCACTCTGTTATTAAATTTTTTAACGTTTTTTTTTTTAATATATTTTTTTATGATTTTGAATTATAATAATAAAAATTACGTACGTATTTGTTTAAAGATAGCATAGAAAGAGAAATGATGGTAACGATTTAAATAACGTTACTTTTTTTTAAGTGAAATAATATCAGTACTTTTTTTTCTCAATGGTATATTTATACAATTTTTAATAATTTAAAAAGATACTAAAAAAAATAGTATCAAATTATTTATAATTGTACGTCATCCCAGCCACGGATCGACAAATCGAGCAAGAGCCGATTGATTCTCTCGCAACGATATTACACCACTGTGTGATGTTACATTGTGTACGAAAGCAGCTCTAAATATTCATCATTTGTGCAATCACAAACGCCCAGCTTGTACTTATTACTAAGACAATTTATTTTCTGTAAATTGTCACTTAATTCATTCTTGTTTCACTCCGTTATTTAATTTCTTAATTTTTTTTTTTTGTTTTTTTTTTAAATATATTTTTTATGATTTTGAATTATAATAATAAAAATTACGTACGAATTTGTTTAAAGATAGCATAGAAAGAGAAATAATGGTAACGATTTAAATAACGTTACTTTTTTTTAAGTGAAATAATATCAGTACATTTTTTTGGGAACAATTTTTTTTTCCTTAATGGAATATTTATACAATTTTTAATAATTTAAAAAGATATTTTAAAAAATAGTATCAAATTATTTATAATTGTACGTAATCCCAGCCACGGATCGACAAATCAAGCAAGAGCCGTTTGATTCTCTCGCAACGATATTACACCACTGTGTGATGTTACACTGTGTACGAAAGCAGCTCTAAATATTCATCATTTGTGCAATCACAAACGCCCAACTTGTACTTATTACTAAGACAATTTATTTTCTGTAAATCGTCATTTAATTCATTCTTGTTTCACCCTGTTATTTAATTTTTTAGTTTTTTTTTTTTTTTTTGAAAGGAAATAATTAATGGCTTTTTAAATATTCTAATAATGTTGTGCAAGAATATATAATTTTAATTATAATAATAAAAATTACATATGAATTCGTCTAACGATAGCATAGAAAGAGAAATAATGGTAATTATTTAAATAATTCTCGCTGTTATTTAATTTTTTAGTTTATTTTGTGAAAGGAAATAATTAATGGCTTTTTAAATATTCTAACAATATTGTGCAAGAATATTTAATTTGAATTATAATAATAAAAATTACACATGTATTCGTTTAACGATAGCATAGAAAGAGAAATAATGGTAATTATTTAAATAATTCTCTCTGTTATTTATTTTTTTATTTTTTTTTTTGTGAAAGGAAATTATTAATGGCTTTTTAAATATTCTAACAATATTGTGCAAGAATATTTAATTTGAATCATAATAATAAAAATTACGCATGAATTTGTTTAACGATAGCATAGAAAGAGAAATAATGGTAATTATTTAAATAATTCTCTCTGTTATTTAATTTTTTATTTTTTTTTTGTGAAAGGAAATAATTAATGGCTTTTTAAATATTCTAACAATATTGTGCAAGAATATTTAATTTGAATTATGATGATAAAAATTACGCATGAATTTGTTTAACGACAGCATAGAAAGAGAAATAATGGTAATTATTTAAATAACGTCCCTTTACTTTTTTTTTAAGTGAAATAATACCAGTACATTTTTTTGGGAACAAATTTTTTTCTCAATGGAATATTTGTACAATTTTTAATAATTTAAGAAGATCCTAAAAAAACATAGTATCAAATTATTAATGAAATGCATTTTTTTAAATAACTCGATGGTTAATTGTTAATTTTTTTTTAACTAACTGATATATTATTTTTTAGTATTAATATTATTTTTAATAATTTAAGAAGATCCTAAAAAAACATAGTATCAAATTATTAATGAAATGCATTTTTTTTAATAACTCGAAGGTTAATTGTTAATTTTTTTTAAACCAATTGATTTTATACTATTTTTTAGTATTAGTATTATTCATATTAGTTTTTACTATTTTCTTAAATTAATAAAAATTCTTAAAAATAATAAACGATTAATTCACTATTAACCATTTATTATTTTTCCATCGAAATGAAGAAATAAATTGCAAATAGCTTCTGTGTTTTTTGGAGTCATATAATAATCGTTTATTTTCACGTCTGTGTCTATTTACGTAATAAATCCAATGTAATGTTTGACTCTCGGGTGGGCAACACCATTAAACAGACTCCGAGCGTCTGCGATACGCCAGTCTAATAACCCACCTCGTTAACTAGCAAAGAACTCGTTAGCGTTGCAAACTAATCGTATAACGACTGCCGGTGAAAAGAGCTTATATGCCAAAACGGGATAATAGGAATCTCTGTGCTTCATTGACCGTGACATTCGCATTTATTTGTGTATAGTTACTCGGCAAAGTGCACACTTCTTAGCTCGGGAAGTCTTGTCGATTAATTAAGTCGGAACACCTCGCCAATCCCGTTCGTATTCACTTTTCACCATCCTAATGACCGCGCTTATTGTCGTCTAATTATGTATTGAACATATTCGCAATTATCTCCAGAATATATCAACAGATTTGTCTTTTATTATCTACTATTACAATCTATAATCAAGAAGCTTTATCTATAATTCTTTTGTTCAACAACAATACAAAAAAAAGTTTATGAAAAATAAAGATACATGCAAACTATTATATATATGGGGCATTCCATACCGATTCGACCTGGATCGGACCCTCGACCTCTCGAATTTGGTCGAAAATTTTTTATATGATTGGACCAACTCCAAAAAGTACTGGAAAATTTTTTCAGATTTTTTTCATTTATTTTTTTTTTTTTACGATTTTTTGAAGATAACATATCGTTAGCATAAATTTAAAAATCTGAAAAAATTCTCAAATATTCTGCATGAAATAAGAAAATTTTTGAGCCTAAAGCCAAAGTGGGCCGGGTTTTGCTTCTATTTTTTTTTTTTTTTTTTTATAAAAAACTATTAAAAATTTAGACACGAAAGAGGAAAAGTTATCAAATTTTTCTAAACTATTGCTTTCTTCTGCAAGAGCTTTCTTTTCGTAAAAAAAATGCGATTCATAGAAAATATGTTCACTGTTAAATCAGGCCGGAATCGCAAAACAGAGTTTATGTCTGAGGAAGCCAAATAATAACGATATAATTTCTAGCGGAAGAATGTTTATAGAAAAAAAAGAGGAAGTACTGTGAAAATTTCAATTTTCATGTTTTTTTATTATTTGTAATACAGCAATTTCTAGAATTATATAACATTCTTATCGAATAGTTTTTCCTATTTCCAAAAAAATACTCATGAATCAGAATTGACAAGCCGCGCTAATCAAAGGATTCATTGATAATATCAGATGTTAATGATGATAATTTAAAAAGCGATCGCACCTTCGAATACAAAAAAAATTCAAGATCACCGAGTGTAGCTGAGATGAACAAACAATAAAATCAAATTAGATTCTACCGCACAACAAATCTAATTTTGTTATCTGACTCAACCCTGTACTCCACGAGGAATGTTTTTTTTTCGTAATTTTGTGCAACTCGCAGTTTAGAAAAATTTCATAACTTTTCCTCTTTCGGTTCTAAATTTTTTAATAGTTTTTTATAGAAAAAAAATAGAAGCAAAAACCGACCCACTTTGGATTTAGGCTCAAAAATTTTGCTGTTTCATGCAGAATTTTTGAGAATTTTTTCAGATTTTTAAATTTGGGCTAACGATATGTTACCTTTAAAAAATCGTTAAAAAAAAAAAAAAATCGAAACAAATTTTCCAGTACTTTTTGGAGTTGGTCCAATCATATAAAAATTTTTCGACCAAATCCGAGAGGTCGAGGGTCCGACCCAGGTCGAATCGGTATGGAATGCCCCATATATAATATTATATTTATATTATATTATATAATATATATGTTTTTTCAGATTTCTGTCTTTATTTTTATTTTTGCACATTTTTCCATGTAAATAACAAGAAAAATCAAAATAAAGATAAAAATCTGAAAAAATTCATATGTATTCCGAAAAAGGAACGAATCTTTTTCATACAAAAAAAAGTTGAGTCACCGCATATTTTGATGAACAATTTTCGTTTTAACAATTTGTTAATAACATTTTGAAATTATTATTATGCGAAATTAGTCTTTTGAGTGCCTATAATGAGTATGAATTTTTTCAAATTTTTTTAACATCGGGAAGTGTTTGCAATTCTTGCCCGAATTTCTCGAATTTAGGCGAAATGAATATCTCGCGCCTTAAAAAAATCATGACTTGAAAACTATTGATCTAAACGAAAAATTTGTAAGCACTTTTTCACTTCCGAATGATATGAAGATGACGAAAAAAAATAGACAAACTCCAATATATCGTATCCGCAATTTGGGGACATGAATTTATTAAGAGCCGTATTCATTTACGTGTTAATTAAATGAGAAATCGATACATCATTTGAGCCACCTCTAAAAAGATTTTTATCGCGCTCAAATTTTCAGACGAGTTGTTTAAAGGCACAAACAATGGTTTGAGACCATGCAATATGAAAAAAAAAAAAAAAAAAAATTCGACACACCCTAATATATATATATTATAATATTATATTATATATATATAATATTATATTCTCCGGGGATATAATATTATATTATATATATATATAATATAATATTATATCCCCGGAGAATATTCCAAAATCAATGTAAGTTGCTCTACAAATATTTAATTCTTGCTCTAAGCTATAATCCATAATACCCAAAAATGTATCTTTGCGAACAGAAAACAATAAATGCATATGAAACACAATGAGTAAATCCGGATTCCAAAGGTCCAAGAAAACTACAAAATTTGCTGGTCATTAAAGTTGTATTTTGAGGCTCTCGAAGTCGAATGGTTTAGGATTTATGCTGCACTCGAGAATGTTCACAGTTAGGAGTATTAAAAGAAAATTAATGTTGAATATATTCGCAACTATCTCCAGAATATATCAACGGATTTGTCTTTTATTAACTGCTATTACAATCAAATTTTCTAAAGTTTCTTGATAATCAAGAAACTCTATCTACAATATTTTTGTTAAACAATAATACAACAAAAAAGTTTATGAAAAAAAGATAAAAGTACGTATAAACATATTGTATGTCCGCGAAATATTCTAAAATCAATATAAGTTGCTCTACAAATATTTAAATCTTGCTCTAAGCTATAATCCATAATACCCAAATATGTATCTTTGCGAACATAAAACAATAAATCCATATGAAATACAATGAGTAAATCCGGAGATTTCAAAGGTTCAAGAAAACTGGAAAATTTGCTGGTCATTGAAGTTGTATTTTGAGGCTCTCGAAGTCGAATTGTTTAGGATTTATGCTGCACTCGAGAATGTTCACAGTTAGGAATATTAAAAGAAAATTAATATTAAATATATTCGCAACTATCTCCAGAATATATCAACGGATTTGTCTTTTATTAACTGCTATTACAATGAAATCTTCTAAAGTTTCTTGATAATCAAGAAATTCTATCTACAATATTTTTGTTAAACAATAATACAACAAAAAAGTTTATGAAAAAAAGATAAAAGTACGTATAAACATATTGTATGTCCGCGAAATATTCTAAAATCAATATAAGTTGCTCTACAAATATTTAAATCTTGCTCTAAGCTATAATCCATAATACCCAAATATGTATCTTTGCGAACATAAAACAATAAATCCATATGAAATACAATGAGTAAATCCGGAGATTTCAAAGGTTCAAGAAAACTGGAAAATTTGCTGGTCATTGAAGTTGTATTTTGAGGCCCTCGAAGTCGAATTGTTTAGGATTTATGCTGCACTCGAGAATGTTCACAGTTAGGAGGACCCGAATATTGTTTCTGAGGATCGTGTACCGTTTCGCCATCGGGAGAAACCAGGTAATGCCTCCAGCTCGGCATATAGTATGCATAGTATTATACTGTACGTGTATAAATACGACCATCGCGCCGAACTGAAGTGTACAGTACTCGGTGGAGCGTGCAATAAAAGAATAATAAAAGGCAAGGCGCAAGGAGAACCCGGGTACTCGTATTTTCCCTGACGATAGCCGCTGTGACGATGTCCGCGATGTCGCCAAATATATTTATTTCCTCGTACGAAGCACGTGGAGACTTTTCGAGGGTTTTTTTTCCGAGGACCGTAGCATCTTTACTTCTTCTGAAACTCTCAGCGCTTTGGCAACCCTGCGTAATTTATGTTTCGTCGTCCTTCTCCGTTTCGTAGTCGTTAATGTCGCGCCAAACAAAGTAAATACCGTAAACAGGTCAATTGAATAAACAATAATAGTCTTACAATGTTTTGATAAACTTTAGGCAATGAAAAACATCTTGGTAATCATTACAAAATATAAGGATGATAAATTGTAATAAGAATAGTTTGGAGTTTTCATTTTTGAAAGATTTGAATTCGTATCGAATTGTTTTTGTAGCTTCGATCGGTTCATTTTGTAGCTTCGGTCGGTTAATTACATAAGAATTTTTAGTATGCATTGTAAATATTTTCTGAAAATTTCTGTATATGATGTATCGTCCTTTTTGTCAGGTAATCGTTAATGTTGGGCTAAACAAAGTAAATACAGTAAACAGGTCGATTGAATAAACAATAGTCTTACAATGTCTTGATACACTTTAGGCAATGAAAAACATCTTGAAAATCATGACAAAATATAAGGATGATAATTTGTAAAAAGAATAATTTGTAGTTTTCATTTTAGAAAGATTTAAATTCATATCGAATTGTTTTTGGAGCTTCGATCGGTTAATTACATAAGAATTTTTAAGATGTATTTTAAACACTGTCTGAAAATTTCTGTGTATGATTTATCGTCCTTTTGCTTCCTCATAGAGAAAGCTTTGTTTTCATGAAATTTTTTTTTTTCGAGATTTTCATGTCAGTATGCTTAGAATCACCTAAAACGTCGAGAAAAGTGGTTTAGAAAAAATGTCCGTATGTATGTATGTGTGTGTGTGTGTGTGTGTGTGTGTGTGTGTGTGTGTGTGTGTGTGTGTGTGTGTGTGTGTGTGTGTGTGTGTGTGTGTGTGTGTGTGTGTGTGTGTGTGTGTGTGTGTGTGTGTGTGTGTGTGTGTGTGTGTGTGTGCTGGGCTTCGAAAATTCAATCTCCTCTCACTCGGTAACCGTTCGAGCGATCCGGCTCAAATTTGGCACGCAAGTAGAGTAGCTGCCCCTCTTTGAATGTTGTGATTTTTGCCAAAATATGTGAAGTCATTAAGATTTTATGTTGATTTTAATTTGTTGAAAAAAGGGCGTGGTCGCTCTAACTTTCGTAAAAGTTCGCCGATTTGGCTAAATAGTTCTTCATAACTGAAGATACGTTCAATGTTGTATGGTATTGAATTTCGACGAAATCGGTAAAGCGGTTCGGATTTTATAGAATTTTGAATTTTTCGAAAAAAATAGATTTTGATCTAAATTACGTCGAATTTCAACAAATGAACAGAAATTTTGTACAGACGAAAAATAACATTCAGAAATGCCATGTACCAAATTTGGTGATGATCGGTAAAGTCGTTCGGATTTTACACCATTTTTCATTTTTAAAAAATGTAGATTTTCGCTATAACTTCCGGAAAAGTTGAGAAAGTACGACAAAAATTTGTATCTAATCAAAATTAGATGTAACGGTGTTTGCAGAGGTGATTTATAGCTGTATAAAACACCTCTGCAAAAGAGACACAAGGTATAAAAAAAAAAGATGCAAAGTAGAACCTTGCACATTGCTTCCTCATTATTTTTCGCTTTTTACAAAGCTTCCTCTATGAGGAAGCCAAAATTGAATAACATACTGCTTCCTCACAGAGGGAGCTTTGTAAAAAGCGAAAAATAATGAGGAAGCAATGTGCAAGGTTCTACTTTGCATCTTTTTTCTTTTTTGTCACGTAGTCGTTAATGTCGGGCTAAACAAAGTAAACACAGTAAACAGGTCGATTGAATAAACAATAATCGTCTTACAATGTCTTGATACACTTTAGGCAATGAAAAACATCTTGGTAATTATTACAAAATATAAGAATGATAAATTGTAATAAGAATAGTTTGTAGTTTTCATTTTAGAACGATTCGAATTCGTATCGAATTGTTTTTGTACCTTCGATCGGTTAATTACATATGAATTGTTTATATGCATTGTAAACACTTTCTGAAAATTTCTGTGTACGATTTATCGTCCTTTTTTGTCACGTAGTCGTTAATGTCGGGCTAAACAAACTAAATACAGTAAACAGGTCGATTGAATAAACAATAATCGTCTTACAATGTCTTGATACACTTTAGGCAATGAAAAACATCTTGGTAATCATGAAAAAATATAAGGACGATAAATTGTAATAAGAATAGTTTGTAGTTTTCATTTTAGAAAGATCTGAATTCGTATCGAATTGTTTTTGTAGCTTCGATCGGTTAATTACATATGAATTTTTAGTATGCATTGTAAACACTTTCTGAAAATTTCTGTGTATGATTTATCGTCCTTTTTTGTCACGTAATCGTTAATGTTGGGCTAAACAAAGTAAACACAGTAAACAGGTCGATTGAATAAACAATAATCGTCTTACAATGTCTTGATACACTTTAGGCAATGAAAAACATCTTGGTAATCAAGACAAAATATAAGGACGATAAATTGTAATAAGAATAGTTTGTAGTTTTCATTTTAGAAAGATCTGAATTCGTATCGAATTGTTTTTGTAGCTTCGATCGGTTAATTACATATGAATTTTTAGTATGCATTGTAAACATTTTCTGAAAATTTCTGTGTATGATTTATCGTCCTTTTTTGTCACGTAGTCGTTAATGTCGGGCTAAACAAACTAAATACAGTAAACAGGTCGATTGAACAAACAATAATAGTCTTACAATATCTTGATACACTTTAGGCAATGAAAAACATCTTGGTAATCAAATATACAAAAAATAAGGACGATAATTTGACGAAAATAAGGACAAAATATAAGGACGATAATTTGTAATAAGAATAGTTTGTAGTTTTCATTTTAGAAAGATTTGAATTCGTACCAAAAATTTTTTTTTAGCTTCGATCGGTTAATTACATATCAATTTTTAGTATGCATTGTAAACACTTTCTGAACATTTCTGTGTACGATTTATCGTCCTTTTTTGTCACGTAGTCGTTAATGTTGGGCTAAACAAACTAAATACAGTAAACAGGTCGATTGAATAAACAATAATCGTCTTACAATGTCTTGATACATTTTAGGCAATGAAAAACATCTTGATAATCATGACAAAATATAAGGACGATAATTTGTAATAAGAATAGTTTGTAGTTTTCATTTTAGAAAGATTTGAATTCGTATCGAATTTTTTTTTTTGTAGCTTCGGTCGGTTAATTACATAAGAATTTTTAGTATGCATTGTAAACATTTTCTGATAATTTCTGTGTATGATTTATCGTCCTTTTTGTCACGTAATCGTTAATGTCGAGACTAAACAAAGTAAATACAGTAAACAGGTCGATTGAATAAGTAATAATAGTCTTACGATGTCATGATACACTTTAGGCAATGAAAAACATCTTGGATATCATGAAAAAATATAAGGATGATCATTTATGATAAGAATAGTTTGTAGTTTTAATTTTAAAAAGATTTGAATTTATTTAGTATTGACTTGATTTTGTAGCTTCGATCGGTTAATTGCATAGGAATTTTTAATATACATTTTCTTAACATTTTTGTGAATGATTCATCGTCTTTCTCTATGCTTTTGTCGTAACGATATTACAATATTCTGGTGCACACAAAACTTTTTTTTAAACCATGAAAAAATGTAAGTTGGATAAAAATTTGTAGCGAAATCACTTTGTACAATTTTATTTTTCAATTATGATTTGCGTACAATTTTTTTTGTAAAATCAATCGATTTTTTAATGAATTTTCCGAAAACGTAACACTTTATATGAAAATTTTGGTGTAGACGTAATTATTTTTCTACACAACATTTAATTAACCTTTTGTTAGGGTTACTGATTTGCTGTTTTGTGAAAACCCCTGTTTTCATGGTATTTCCAAGTAAACACGACAAAGTGGATCAGCGAGAGAGCTACAAGCGAAGAATAATAAACGTCTGTTTCGTCGGGCGAACAAGTTGGTAGCTCGTAGCGCACTCATTTTCTGGGTCAAATTCCAATTTAGCGCACAAATTTTTATTTCCTAAACGACTAAAATTACCACACTGTCCTATTTCCAATTCCTAATATATCTATCCAACACATATTTACAATTTAAAAAAAAGCAAAATCATGCCTTTGTTTTTCTCTGCCGAGTATCTCTGCTCTTCGATATGGCAAAAGAGAGACCGGTTGTAACGTAGCACCGAGTCGCTTGGCAACACGCGAACAAGAAGCTCTGTAGCAATATGAGAATATCTCGTCAGATTGCTAAGCAAAAGCGTCTCAAAATAAGACAAGAAATGTCGTTTATTACGATCAAATATTAATATTTCGCAAAAATTAAACGGCAATGAAATTTAATTAACATATCCATTACCCCAAAAGCCCAGAATCAAAATAATCCTCAAACTGCCAAAACTAAATGATCACAATAATTCCAAATAAAAAATCATTGAATCTTATACAAGAAACAATTTCCAATGACAATAATTTTCAAATCACCATCACAATTTCACGGCACGTTAGCCTATCGATAAAATATCGTTTTATCGTGTCTTATCACTCACCTATTTGACTAGAAGTGTTGAACTTGAAAAACTCCGCGCATAATCAACGAGTCGATCCCCACCAACGTTGATAAACACCAACTAGCACGTTTCTCGTTCCTTATATCTCGTGGATTCACTCTGTCCGGTTTCGAATTACAATTTTGTACGAGATAAACAAAAAACAACAACAAAAAAAAACGTCACTGTATAGGTTATTTTATTTTCGGTCACTATATTCAAAATGAGAAACAACAACAAAAAAAAAATACTATGTTATTCGAGGTTTGCGCGATCACTTTTGCGTCCGTTCACCGGCGTTTCTCGACCGATACTGAAGAATACTGAACGGTCCGAGCGTAGTTGCCTGGCTCCGCTCGTTTCCTCGCTGTTGCTGCTGCTGCTGCTTGCTGCTGAGGCTCTAGACTCGCTCGGTGCTACTGATGCGCTTCGTTTCCACTATACAGCCGGTCGTGATGCACGTGCTTCGAGGGTGGGGGTTAAATCGGCAGCATCGAGACGCCACCGTCGTCACTCTGGCTACTACTGTGCGTGCAACCCCGGGTCAAATGCGATCGTGCACTATGCTGGGTCTTCCGGATCAGCGAACCCTGTACTACCTACTACCCCCTACATCGTGTGATGAATTATTGACATTGCAGCACTCAACGATATTACGTACGATAATGTTACGCCTGGCAATTATTTAGTCGCAGGTATTTCTGCCTCGTTATTATAGTAATTGTGTAATGTTGGCTCTGATGCAAGCTAATTTATTAACGTTTGGAGAGACCGGTAAATTGTTTTCATCTTTTCTTGATGTTCTCTTTTTGCGATGTTTTAGTTCGAGACTTTTCGCACTCGTAACAGTTTAATGGGACTTTTCATGAAAATTTTTGTTTTTGCGGTTAAATAAATAGCAAGTCCGTATTAACCCAAAATGGATCGGTATAACGCTCAAGAAGTAATTAGATCTTTTTTTTTAATTTCTTAAAATTTTACAATTTTGCTCCCTCATAGAGGAAGCTTTGTTTTCATGAAAATTTTTTTTTTCGAGATTTTCATGTCAGTACACTCAGAATGAGCCAAAACGTCGAGAAAAGTGATATAGAAAAAATGTCTGTATTTTGCTTCTTCGTAGAGAAAGCTTTGTTTTCATGAAATTTTTTTTTTCGAGATTTTCATGTCAGTATGCTTAGAATCACCTAAAACGTCGAGAAAAGTGGTTTAGAAAAAATGTCCGTATGTATGTATGTGTGTGTGTGTGTGCTGGGCTTCGAAAATTCAATCTCCTCTCACTCGGTAACCGTTCGAGCGATCCGGCTCAAATTTGGCACGCAAGTAGAGTAGCTACCCCTCTTTGAATGTTGTGATTTTTGCCAAAATATGTGAAGTCATTAAGATTTTATGTTGATTTTAATTTGTTGAAAAAAGGGCGTGGTCGCTCTAACTTTCGTAAAAGTTCGCCGATTTGGCTAAATAGTTCTTCATAACTGAAGATACGTTCAATGTTGTATGGTATTGAATTTCGACGAAATCGGTAAAGCGGTTCGGATTTTATAGAATTTTGAATTTTTCGAAAAAAATAGATTTTGATCTAAATTACGTCGAATTTCAACAAATGAACAGAAATTTTGTACAGACGAAAAATAACATTCAGAAAGGCCATGTACCAAATTTGGTGATGATCGGTAAAGTCGTTCGGATTTTACACCATTTTTCATTTAAAAAAAAATGTAGATTTTCGCTATAACTTCCGGAAAAGTTGAGAAAGTACGACAAAAATTTGTATCTAATCAAAATTAGATGTAACGGTGTTTGCAGAGGTGATTTATAGCTGTATAAAACACCTCTGCAAAAGAGACACAAGGTATAAAAAAAGTCTGCAAAGTAGAACCTTGCAAATTGCTTCCTCAGCATTTTTCTGAATAGTCTTTCAAGCTGAAACAAGCCTGCAAAGTAGAACCTTGCAAATTGCTTCCTCATTATTTTACACCTTTAACGAAGCTTCCTCTATGAGGAAGCCAAAATCGATCAACGTACATCCTCATAGAGGCAGCTTCGTTAAAGGTGTAAAATAATGAGGAAGCAATTTGCAAGGTTCTACTTTGCAGGCTTTTTGTGTGTGTGTGTGTGTGTGTTACGCGATCGAAAAATGTAAACCTTTATAACTCGGGAATGCCTTGAGATATCAAGCTGAAATTTGGACCATAGATAGAGGGATCAAGCCTCCTCGTTCATACAGATTTTTGTTAAAATCCACTTCATCGTTAAATTATTACGCGTTTTTTAATTTCTTGAAAAATGTCTGTTTACGCGATAACTCTCTTTCAATTATCGAGATATTGATCTTAAAATTGGTATGAATTTGAACTTTCATACGCCGGTGATCGCTATTGAATTTGGTTAAGATCGGTTGAACCGTTAAAATTTTATGATGTTTTGAATTTTTCAAAAAATTGACATTATCGCTCTATTGTAACTTTTGCAAAACTTAAGATAGCGAGCTCAAATTTTGTATATAAATGAAACAATATTTAGCCGTTATATATGTATAATTTAGTGACGAACGGTATGAAATTTTTGATTTTATCGAATGTTCAATTATTTTTAAAAATATACATTATCACATTCACTTTCGGAAACGCTCTAATAATCACGAAATAACGTAATAACGAAATAGAAAAAGCGAATCCACAACATGTATATTTATCTAATTAAAACAAGGATGCAAAGTAGAACCTTGCACATTGCTTTCTCATTATTTTTCGCGTTTTACAAAGCTTCCTCTACGAGGAAGCCAAAAATTGAATAACATACTTCCTCATAGAGATAGCTTTGTAAGAAGCAAAGAATAATGAGGAAGCAATGTGCAAGGTTCTACTTTGCATCCTTGTTTTCTTCCCCATTGAGGAAATTTTGTTGTCGTGAAATATTTTTTTTCTCGAGATTTTTTATATCAGGACACTCAGAATGGTTCGAAACGTCGAGAAAAGTGGTTTAGAACCAGAGTTGTAAATCCCCCCTAATTCATGATATATAGTTTACAGTACAATTTGTTTTGTAATTATGATTTCATAATAATAATATGTAGTGATTATAAAATAGAGTGTAAACATGTGAATAGCTGAAAAAAATACTAATTTTCGCTTTAATATTGCAAGAAATAGTGGAAAAATGTAAGAAATAAGTAATGCATTACTTTCTTAATGCATTACTTATCTTTTTCCATTTTTCTAAAAGGATTACCGTGAATTTTTATTGAAAAATAATAATTTTTGCAGCCATTCCAAAGTTTAATCATCGTTTGACAATCGCTACATGTTATTATTATAAAATCATAATTATAGAGCTGATCGTATCATCATTATTATTTCTATAAGTATTAGGCATTTACAACTCTGTTTAGAACAAATGTATGTATGTATGTATGTGTGTGTGTATGTGGCCTGTGGCATGCAAAATTCAAACTTAGATACCTAACGGCTTTATAAATCGAGCTGTGCAATTTGGAGCACAATTGGGGTAGGTAGACTCCTTTTTTGGGATTATTTTAAAAAAAATTCAAACACAAGATTATTTTTTTATTCAGTTTTTAATTTTCAGAACAAATTCTGTAGGTTCTCTAGCTTCCGCAAATTTGTAGCGTTCGAGTTAAATAATTTTTTACAAATAAAGTCATGCTAACAGAGTGTCGGTATTAACAGAGTTGAGCAGCAAAAATTACTTAGTTCAGAAATTACTGCTTTAATTACAATTACTTTCAGTAATTGTATTGGATTTCAAGTTAAATACAATTACTGTTAGTAATTACTAACAATTACTGTTAGTAATTGTATTGGATTTCAAATTAAATACAATTACTTTCAGTAATTTGATTCAATTCAGTATTTGAAATCCAATACAATTACTAAAAGTAATTACTAAAAGTAATTGTATTTAATTTGAAATCCAATACAATTACTGAAAGTAATACAATTACTTAAATAATTAAATACAATTAAATACAATTAAATTAAATACAATTGTAAGTACAAAAGTAATTGTATTACCTTCAGTAATTGTATTGGATTTCAAATTAAATACAATTACTTTCAGTAATTGTATTGGATTTCAAATTAAATACAATTACTTTCAGTAATTGTATTGGTTTTCAAATCAAATACAATTACTTTCTGTAATTGTATTGGTTTTCAAATCAAATACAATTACATTTTGTAATTGTATTGGATTTCAAATTAAATACAATTACTTTCTGTAATTGTATTGGTTTTCAAATCAAATTACTTTCAATAATTGTATTTTTTTATTAAATAAAATTACTTTCAGTAATTATAATTTTTTTAGTTAATTAGAATTACTGAAAGTAATTTTGTCCAATTTCATATTTCAAGAACGTTTGACAAATGAAAATTAGGGTTCTGCGGCGCGAGCGTCGCGTAACAGGGATCCGTCAACTGGGCGTCAAAATGCTACTGCGTCTCTTGATAGCCTATAACAGGGATTTCTGTGGTCGATACTAGATATTTATTAATTGACGGATGAAAATATTTCAGATTACACGAACAAATAATTGATATAATACTCAGGTTTCTCACGTAACTCTTTAAAATTGCCGGTGTACATAAGTATTTGAAGGACCAATTACATATGTGGAATGACAAACTTTATTCCCCTTCTCTCATATACACGCTGAAGCGCCCGTGTCTGCTTAACTCTAGTCGCTCTTAAAAAAATCAGTGGGTAAACTTCCAGTAATTGTATTGGATTTTAAATTAATTACAATTACAATTACATTTTGTAATTGTATTGGATTTCAAATTAATTACAATTACATTTTGTAATTATATTGGATTGCAAATTAAATACAATTACATTTTGTAATTGTATTGGATTTCAAATTAAATACAATTACATTTTGTAATTGTATTGGATTTCAAATTAAATACAATTACATTTTGTAATTGTATTGGATTTCAAATTAAATACAATTACATTTTGCAATTGTATTGGATTTCGAATTAAATACAATTACATTTTGCAATTGTATTGGATTTCAAATTAAATACAATTACATTTTGTAGTTTGTATTGGATTTCAAATTAAATACAATTACTTCCAGTAATTTGTATTTTGTAATTTTCCATTACAATTTTGTCCAACTCTGGGTATTAAGTATGTTCGACTGTTTCACACTAGTCAAATCAGTGCTAAATTTTTGTAATTGTTTCATTAAAGTTTAATGCATTAAATCAAAATAGTAGAGATTGAATTGAAGCATGTATACTTAACCCAGAGAAAGATTAATAGTCCCGGATTTGCATACAGATTAACTAATTAACGTTACTTTCCAATGAGATACATTTTCGTTCAGTTTTTTCCAAGAATAATCTATAATTTTTTGCCAATTTTGATGAGTGATAGCTCATTCGCTTTCTCAAAAGATGCTCTATAAATTGACCGGTTGGATATTTGATATTATTGATCGTTTGATAATTGCAGCTATTTGTTTATGAAAGTATTTTGATTTTTGTTGAACGGCAGGGTATAATTATTAATTATTAAACGATCAATAATATCAAATATCCAGCCGGTCAATTTGTATAGCATGTTTTAAGAAAGAGCATGAGCCATCATTCATCAAAATTGGCAAAAAATTATAGATTTTTCTTGGAAAAAACTGAACGAGAATGTATCTCATTGGAAAGTAACGTTAATTAGTTAATCTGTATGCAAATCCAGCACTATTTATCTTCCTCTGGGTTAAGTATACATGCTTCAATTCAAACTACTCTCTACTATTGTTATTTAATGCATTAAACTTTAATAAAACAATTACAAAAATTTAGCACTGACTTGAATAATGTGAAACAGTTAAACATCCTTAATTTTGGGATGAACCTATCTATAAATAGATTTGGTTTTTATAGGATTTCGAATTTTTCGAAAAATCAACGTTTGCCTCCAACTCACGTAAAATATCGTCTAATCAATCGAAATTTTCTCCAGACTAATTATAGTACTCAGCGCTCCGACGTACCAAATTTCGTAATGATCGATAAACGGGTTCGGGTTTTATGACATTTTTAATATTTTCATAAATTTACATTTTGCTATAACTTGAAATTTATTGAAATATTGAATGTATTTATAATAATTTGCACATCAATTTAAAAAAATCTTTTTTCACATTTTATTAAATATTAAATAAATTTTTTTTTTACATTTTGCTTACAAACCAAAATACAAGTAATGATCGGTTGAAAAATTTGAAAATTTGTGATCGTGATTTTTGAGGAGTTTTGAAGCCGAATAATTAAGAGATCTGTTTGGTAATTTCCCGCTGCTTACGAAAATTTTTTGTCGAAAATACGAACTCGAAAAATTTAAGTGAAAACTGGACAAAACCTTCTTTCTCCCGATTTTTCACAATTTTCCATGAAATTTTTCAGTTGTCAATAGAAAATTTGTTAATTTTATAATTAGCCGCAAATTTCGGATAAAACGTAATAATATTCGACATTTATTTTTTGTCTTCAAATTTGCAAAATAATTATTCAAAATAGAACATCGCACATTACTTTCTCATTATTTATCGTTAAAAGCGAAAAACCGTGAGGAAACAATATGAAAGGTTCTACTTTGCATCTTTTTTAATTTATTTTTTGGACGCTACATCTATTTATTTTGCCTCGCCGAATATGGATATGTAATATTATACGGGAATGCTATGTTTAGTAATTAAGTAATGGAGGGAATATTTGCTGAACGCACTATCGGCGCCTTGTGACTCATTCGGTCGTCCGTGTTACGTCCGTCCCTATGTACATATCGGAAATAAGGAGATAAAGTCATTCAAGCGCCGTCATACACGAGTATTCGTGGCAAAGTGGAACGAGAAGCCAACAAAAATTGATACTCGAGTGTTTCAACGAGACCAGCATAGACTTAATCCGATTGCTCTGTGCTAAATAGAAAAAAAACACTCAGTGACAGAATTTAAGAGAGATATGATAAATAGAGCAGCAAAGAAAGAAGACGACAAAAATTCCTCCCTGAAGAATAATAATATATAAATATTCATGCAATTTATGCAGCATCATATCTTATTAAATATTATTTATAATTATTATAAATATAAGAACTTTGATATGAAAGTAAAAATATGATTATTATAATAATAAAATTGTGATTTATTATTTACTTAAATTATTTGCTCCCTTTTTTCATTGTGAATATTTGCACACGAGGATCGTACCTAATATAAAAATCCTAATTGTCAATTTATATAAATATGGATCAATTTACAATATAGGAACAAGATCTCTAAAATTGTAGTAAAAACATTTTAATTAAAATAACAAACTTGTGACTTTTGATTAACTTAGATTATTTTTCAACATTTTTTTTCTATTAACAATATTTGCAGTTCAGGATCTTAGTATAATAGCAGTATAAGAATTTTAGTGGACAGATGTATACAATGTGCTTGATGGAAGGTACATTAACAAATATTACAAATTGGCGGACACAGTCCAATGGGTCATTGACCGGAATCCTTCACGCCGCACGGAAAAAAACGGTTTGGTTGAAGCAAACAAGCGCTTAGTAAAATATGCGCCAACCGATTAATTAGTTAGACGAACTAAGTTATATTACAGTAGCTTCATAATTACATTCTCGATTGAAGTACGTTACCGTTTTTTTAAAATTGAATGTAAACTTTTTTTTCATAATGAATTTACTGCTTATTTTTTGGCAAAAAATCGATTCATTTTTTTAAAAGTGCACCATTTCTACAAAATGTGACTTAAAACAAAACCCCTGCGTAGTTCCATAGCCAATAGTATATAGATTATAACATTTTTTTGGTTTTTTGTTCCAGATCGTATACTTTACGAGAAAACCGTCCTCCCGTGAAGGTGTTTTAAAAAAAGACGATATTCAAGATGAGCTCGGTTGCCGCCATTTTGTATCAAAATGAAAATTAAAAAAAATGTCGTACTTCTATATGTGATATATAAACCCTCTGAAAAGATATCCTACTCCTTTTTTCATACTCCCAAAATAAATCGTCAATGTTAAGGTAAATGCCCCAACAGCCGGCCATCTTAGAGAACAGGAAACTGTAAAGTTATATTTCTTATACTAAAATGACCTTTCTATAATTGTAACCATAACTAATGCAAAACTTAGCTTTTCTACTTTTCGAAAAGCATCCATTAATTCATGTCAAGGGTATAGTTTTTTGTTAAAGTTAGGAAACAATTGAGAAAGTCGATGGACTAGTACCCGACCACCGATTTCAGGTAATGTCTAAATACCCGACCAAGCATGCCCCTATACGCAACCACCCGCCGATACGAGGCTATGCGATTCGTTGAAACTTCATTTTATTTCTTAAATTATACGCAACGTTTGGGATAATTTATGATAAATAATAACTAATAAAAATGCTCACCGTGGCGTGCAACCGGCATCAACTTGCCATAGAGGTTATGTTCGCTGAGTTTGTGTTGGCCGGGAATAGGCCGCGGTTGGATATCGGTACAGCATACTGCGGATGCGCCCCAATAGCCAACCATGGAAATTGACGACTTAGCAGTGGTTTTTCGCAAATTTTAATGGAAGATTTATAAAGTCCATTTATTCGCGAATACCACAAGCCACGAATTATTGTGGAAATCGTGAAAATAACAGCGTTATAAACTTAACAACGTTACGCCAATTCTTAACGAACTGGCTAAAAGATATGCGCCGATCCTCTGAGCGGCATCTGCAATGCACAATATCTTTAAAAAACGTCAACAAAAAAATTAATGACTATTTTTATTATTGGCCTATGTAGACATAAAGAATTGCAAAAATGGTAGCTCTAGTTATTTATTTATTTAATATTCATAATTTCTTAATTTTAGTTATTATTTGTGTCAGTGGTTGGAGACTGGTACATGGTTGGGTACCGGGGCGTTTACCTTAGGTGTTTTGCTTCCTCATAGAGAAAGCTTTGTTTTCGTGAAATAAAATTTATTCGGGATTTTAATGTCAGGACACTCAGAATGGTCCAAAACGTCGAAAATAGTGGTTTAGAAAAAATGGAACATTCAAATTTTACAGCATTTTGAAAATTTTTAAAATATCATTTTCACACTATAACTTTCGCAAATTAAGAGATATTGAGCTGAAATATTGTACGTAAATGAATTACCATCAAACCATAATGTATACCAAATTTGGCGAGAATCGATAGGGTGGTTCTAGTTTAATTGCAATTTTAATTTTTTTTTTACGCGTCTGCAAAGACCAACTCCATTATTAATGATGAATTTAGTCAAAGGACCTATCGATATGTCGGTAAATTTCGATTTTGGTGAGTAAAAAAGAAAAAAATGCCGTCATAAAAAATTTCGAGAAATTTTGCGAAAAATAATGAGGAAGCAATTTGCAAAGTTCTACTTTTTTCCGCTAAAGTGATGTTTACGCCTTAACCAAGCCTTTTTTTCCGAGCGCATGCCTCGTGAGATTATCTCTGAATCTACTTGAGATGTGTGAGATCTATTTATTGTAGTCAATGATGTATTTAAATTATTTTTTGTTTCGTGTAATAAAGATATTAAAAAATTTCTATTGTGTGAGTCGGAAATTTGTGTCTTGATATTACGTTTGGAGCACGACTATTGCATAGATCAGGATCTTACTTGAGGATGTAGGAGCGCGATGGGGTGCCCAACTTCCTGAAAAGTGAGAATTCAGAGAGAAATTCGAACACTTCTCGATGGAATAAAAATCTGAAAAAAATCAAGCATACAAAAGGTGCGAAAAAGATTAATTTTGCATATTAATAATTGCAAAATGTTATTAACAAATAGGTGAAAAAAAATTGTTCAACAAATTATCCGTCAACCTAACTTTTTTTTCGAATAAAAATGATTCGTTAATTTTTCTGAATACGTATGAATTTTTTCATAATTGTTGCTTCCTCATAGAGGAAGCTTTGTTTTCGTGAAAATTTTTTTTCTCGAGATTTTCATGTCAGTACACTCAGAATGGTCCAAAACATCGAGAAAAGTGATTTAGAAAAAATGTCTGTATGTGTGTGTGTGTGTGTGCGTGTATGTGTGTGTGTGTGTATGTGTGTGTGTGTGTATGTTACACAATCGAAAAATGTAAACCTTTATAACTCGAGAATGCCTTGAGATATCAAGCTGAAATTTGGACCATGGATAGAGGGATCAAGCCTCATCGTTCATACAAATTTTTGTTAAAATCCACTTCATCGTTAAATTATTACGCGTTTTTTAATTTTTTGAAAAATGTCTGTTTACGCGATAACTCTTTCAATTTTCGAGATATTGATCTTAAAATTGGTATGAATTTGAGCTTTCATATGCCGGTGATCGCTATTGAATTTGGTTAAGATCGGTGGAGCCGTAAAAATTTTATGATGTTTTGAATTTTTCAAAAAATTGACATTATCGCTCTATTGTAACTTTTGCAAAACTTAAGATAGCGAGCTCAAATTTTGTATATAAATGAAACAATATTCAGCCATTATATATGTATAATTTAGTGACGAACGGTATGAAATTTTTGATTTTATGAAATGTTGAATTATTTTTAAAAATATACATTATCACATTCACTTCGGAAACGCTTTAATAATCACGAAATAACGCAATAAGGAAATAGAAAAAGCGAATCCACAATATGTATATTTATCTAATTAAAACAAGGATGCAAAGTAGAACCTTGCACATTGCTTCATCATTATTTTTCGCGTTTTACAAAGCTTCCTCTATGAGGAAGCCAAAAATTGAATAACATACTTCCTCATAGAGGTAGCCTTGTAAGAAGCGAAAAATAATGAGGAAGCAATGTGCAAGGTTCTACTTTGCATCCTTTTTTTCTAATCATCGAAATTTCGTTTTTTTGTAATTCATTTTTTTTAATGCATGTTAAGTCGCGAATTTTTCATATGTGCTTGTCACAAAACCACCCATTATACCCAAGAAGTTTCGAAACGATTGATCAAATAGATTCGCGAATACAGCTCATACAAGAAAAAAAACCGCAATTTTCAAACATTAGACAAAATTCTGAAAAAATTCATACGTATTCACAAAATTTAAAGAACCAGTTTCATTCGAAAAAAAAGTTAGGTTGACGGATAATTTGTTGAACAATTTTTTTTTATCACCTATTGGTTAATAACATTTTGCAATTATTAATATGCAAAATTAATCTTTTCCGCACCTTTTCTATGCTTGAATTTTTTCAGATTTTTATTCCATCGAGAAGTGTTCAAAGTTCTCTCTGAATTCTCACTTTTCAGGAAGCTGAGCACCCCATCGCGCTCCTACATCCTTAATATAGGGACCCTTTTTTTTGTAGATCCTTCCATCGATCCATATTTGCAAACCCCTTCTCAAATAATTGTTTGCTAAAATTATAACATTGCCTAATTGATAGTCTTTATTATCTCTTTTTTCATCAAAATTAAAACGAGATTTTAATCACCTGCGTGGGTCCATGGTCAAATATAAGAAACACTCAGTGGTTGAATATTGCTGTTTAAAAAGTCATGCTGATTTTCGATCGAAAGATTTTCGATGACTAATTAATCATTTCTTTTATCGTCCATTCTCGCTGAAACAGTAATCAGATTTTAATCGTCTGCGTGGGTCCAAGGGTCCAAGAATACAGGTCAATGATATATTTTATGTATTTTACGTTTCGAGTAAAGATGAATAAAAGAATTTTTATTATTGTGTGAGTTGGAAATTTGTGTGTTGGGTATTACATTTGGAGGACGACTATTGCATAAACCAGGATCTTAATTAATATACACCCAGCGAAATCGGTTTGTTGGATTTTTTAATTTGAATCAAATACGAGATCTATTTGAAATAAATGAAATTTTATTCGAAGCAAATAAATTTTAATAAAAATTATTACGATTTGTTTGAATATTTACGATTATTACGATTTATTTGAATGAAATAAATTTGATGAAAACAAAATCCTATTATGCTAAACTGTTAGATAAGATTGGAAGTTTTTATTCATAAACTCGTCATCGAAATTTAATATACAATTGTGCTATAAAATTCATGTAATTTTCTAGTAAAATTAAAGCAAATTATTAAAATTCATGTACTTTTCCAGTAAAATTAAAGTAAATTATTGAATGTGCTGGACCATATATTAATTTTACATTACACTTGTATACTAAATTTAAAATACTAGTTTATGAATAAAAACTTCCAGTAAAAGTACACTAAATTTCAAGTAGATCTTTTTACAGTGTAGCATTTGAAGAAGAAATTTGTTTCATCACTGGCCGAATATGATTTTATTTCGATCGAATAGAATTTATTGAACAAAAATCAATCGTATTAATTTTTAATAAAATTTATTTTATTCGAATAAAACTTCACTGAAAAAAATGTTTGTATGAAAATTACTATACCGGTATTGGAAGCTCGGATGCATATACCGCATATTAATTTTCATATACATAAATCTGTAATATTTGAAGAATCGGTATCCGATAATTAAATAGAAACCTTTGATATTAATGGAAAAATGTGTTCGAGGTTTACAATATTTTCACCAATTGTTATAAGTAACGTACATTAAAATTCACAAACGGGTGAATAGTTTTTTCACGTACTGTATACTAATTTCAATATGCATTCTACTGTAAAATTTAGTGTGGTAGTAGACTAAAAAGGGATGTACACCTCTAATAGTAATGAACCAGAGTGCTATATTTATGCAACACTCTTTTCTATTATTGTAACCAAAATATATTAAAAGTCATATACGTGTGAATAGTTTTCCTCATATACGGTATACTATTTTTAACATGCATTTGTCTTTAAATTTAGTATGTTGGTGTCGCAAAGAAATTTAATTAAAAAATATTTATTTGTACGTGTTCAATCGAGTTTTTCTCCACTTTTAATTACATATTACATCTTTGTCTACATGTTGGTACATATTAATCGTTGAAAAACATATTTAATTTTTTTACACTGCTCGGGAATCGAACCTGGGACCCTCCGGTTGGTGTTGTTGCGTTGCGCTTTAGCTCATTCGGCCATTCAGATCATATGTTTGAACAATTTTTTTTGTCTATTTGATTGTCGGTAATATGAAATATAAAATGAAATTAGTGTAATATAGTCAGATATTTTTAGATTTATGTGATTGCGCCTGATATGGTAATAATAAAAGCACGTTCAGTTATTTTTTACGGCAATCGGTTATATCGAATAGACTACGTTATTACTATCTATAAATATATTGAACGAAGTTGCTTGTTTCATTGTTTGCGCGAATTAGTTCATTAGTATTTGGGTGAATGACCGTCTGACTGTCCTCAGGGTCAGTACTAGGATGGGTGACCGCCTAACTGACTCTGACTGTCAGTACTAAGTTCGTTAACCGCCTAGTTTACACTGACGGTCCATACTGGAAATCGTTAAACGCGGTTATTAATTTCGAAAAACGGTATATGAATACCCAAAGAAGTCTTTGGATAATCACATTGGATGTTAGTTTTAATATACTTATGGAAACAAATTGTAAAAGATTCTGACACTTTACCAGTTTGGTTCAGTTATTGAAATTTAAAGAACAGGTGACTCTTCCTATTCATATAAAAAAGTATAATATTTTTATATTCAAGTACAGAATTTTACAAAACTCTGCACTGATTTTAAAACACCGGTCTATAAATAGTTGCTTTGGCACACGCGTATTTAAAAATTAATATCTTTCTTAGAATTAAAAAGTATTAGCTCCGAAAATTCCAACGCGTATTTATTAATTTCTAATGACTGTATATTAATGTTCGCATAGGTCTTTAGATATCTACAACGCATGCTAATTTTAAGAGATACTTGTGTACGAGATTTCGAGGTTTTTAATCTTTTCATTTTGAAATCGTGTTTTAGAAATTTAAACTATCATGAAGACCTACGTTTGATATGTAATTGTATATTCAATATTTAGTCAGTCTCTAATCTTGCGAACTTGTACACTAATTTTAATACACCGGTCTGTGAATAGTCTTTCTAATAGGCATGTATTGTAATTTTAAATATCAGTTGTATGAAAATTCATTTACTCTTGCTAAATTTCATATACCGTTGGTATATTTACTAGACAAAGTATATTAATTTCTATTTTATATACCAGGTTTTGAAATTTCATAGTTGTTGGTGTACAAAAATTCCTTTTTTTTTACAGTGTTCATTTATTTGGTACAGATCCCACACTGTTAAAAATGCAAGAAAATTTAATATACAAAACGATATAAGATTTACGAAACGGGTATATGAATTCCATATTAATATACTTTTATTGTACATTTTTACAATAGTATGAGAATTCTCCGATACAAGTATTTGAAAATTACAGTACGTAAGTATTATAATCTTCATTTTAATATACAAATATTGCATTGGTCAAAGACGAATGCATCTGAAAATTAATATACGGTATATGCATTCGAGCTTTATATACACTGTAAAAAATGTTCGCGTTTTTCCTATACAAACGTGTATGAATTTTGTAAAACTTGGTATAGGAAATCGGAATTAATATGTTTGCATAGTAAATTTAATACAGATATATGAATTATGATAATCCGGTGATTGGAACTTACAACACATGATTATTAAATCATCATTTACTAAATTAGTATATGAAAATCAATATGCATTTTGGGAATTTTCGTATCCGATTTGAAATTTAATATATATTGTTCCATTAAATGTAAGATCAAAGTTACTCAAATTACATTTACTGGTATTGAAAAATACCAAGTAAAGTATTTGCAATTTTGTCTATATGGGTATATTACTTTATGAAAAATGTGGGTCCATGTCTAAATAACTTCGAAAAAACAACTTTCGACAAAAAAACCTGGTCAAAACAACCTGAACAAAAAAAACTCCGTACAAGAATAACTTCACACACAAATAACTCCAACCAAAAAAAAACCACAATAAAAACAACTACCGGCAAAAAAAACTTCAAATAAACCACAATTTCAAATATAAATTACCATTACTTCCATGACTTTGTATAACACGACAAAATATCACGGACAAAATATCCCAACCTAAAGAACCACAACTAACCTAACGAACCTAAAGAACAAATATAAGGAAAATACCAAACAAATTAACTCCCTAAAGAAACGAACGCCAACCTAACTAACGCCCTAAGGAACCTAAAGAAGTTAGTATAAGTGGATGATACACGTGATAATTTGTCATTGTGATTATTTCTTATTGTGAAAAAAAATAAAATAAACACATGAAGAAACTCAAGAAAAACCAATGCCCACAAGTGCAGCATGAAGAAATAAATTATGAAAGAATGTTTTAAAAAAAGTGTTAACAAAATGACATATTGATAAATAAAAGTGATTTTTGTACGTTCTGATTATTTTGAATACAAATTTTATCAATATAATATGTTTATAAATAAAAGTGATTTCTAAATATTAAGATTATTGTGTAAAAAAGTCTTAACAATAGAATATATTTGGCAACATAACAGATTGACAAATAAAAATGATTTTTGTAAATTAATTATTAAGGTAATTTTTGCACACCAATACACACAACAATAGAAGAAAAACAAGCAAAAACCAAAATATACAAAACAACTAATTATTTTGTCGCAAGTTATTTTAGTCAGAAGTTATTTAAGCACAAGTCATTTTCGCCACAAGTTATTCATGATAAGGTTCACTTGACCAAGTTATTCTGACGTAGTTATTTGTGTAAAAAATATTTAGATGTAATCCCGAAAAATGTTTGCGTTTTTGCTACACAAAAGTGTGAGAAATTTACAAAACTCGCTATAGGAAATAAACATTAATATAGTTGCATAGTAAATTTAGTATGCGTGTATGGATTTTACAAAACCGGTGATATAAAATTACAACACATGGTTACTAAATCAATAATTACTAAATTATTACATGAAAATCAACATGAATTTTTTGAGTTTTAGTGACTAATTAAAAATTTAATACACATTTTCCAATAACGAAAAAAAAAACCCGTACTAGATCGCTAACACTTGCCACTTAGCATCGACTTCTGATAAGTTACTCGAGATTTTCAAAAAGATTCCGTTCGTCCAGAAATTATGTTCACTTGAAAATATTTCCAACTCACTTTGCGCTCTGATTGCAATCAGTTGAATATTTTGTTATGTCAATTATGAGTATGCTTGAAAGAATAATAGTTGTACAACTCTTATGTCATTTAGATATCCAATATTATTAAGTCGTTGATAGCGTAGTCGGTAGCGTGCGTGCATTGTTAGATACTTGTGGCGAAAACCAATTCCCAACAATTTCTGATGACATAATTTGTGTAAAAAAAACTATGTCCGACTAATATTTAGATATTTTTAAATTGTTTTTATGTCCATTTTAAATTTCCAACACATACACGGAAAAACAGGCTTGGTTGGAAAAACCAAGTGCCTTGGTTATATATGCGCCAGACAATTAATTGGTTAGATGGGTGGGGGTCAAAATATAGAATAATGAAAATCAGAATGTCTCATATTTCCAAATGTGAAAACCGCGAATGTTAAAATAGCTAATGATGCGATATCCGAAATTTTTATTTTCGACAGTTCACCAAGTTGAATAACTATTTTACCGAAATGTCATTCATGAGAGTATTCACTTATTTGAAACTACACATTCAGAAAGTCTGTACTTTGAATGGCCATAATGTCGATAAGAAAGAATTAGACGATATACATTTTCGAAATAAAAAATGATGAGCATCTTATACTTCTAATATCTAAAACGTTGAAATTGCATGTGACGAAAATATGAATTTGGAATGTGTGAAATTTAGATACGTAAAATATCGATGGGCCATGATAGCGAAACCCAAAATAGCCAATGCTAAAATAACGAATCTGAAAATAACGAGTGCTAAAATAATAGTTCAATTCATTAGAGAAGGAACAAAAAAAATTGTATCTTAACGATTCGCTATATTGACCATTCTATTTTTTAGCCTTTCGCTATTTTGACCGTTCCTCAATTTGGTCATTCGCTATTTTGATAGTTCGACTTTTTGATCTCTCGCTTTAATAAATTCGAAATTATAAGCGTTCTAAATTTAGTAATTCTAGAGTTCAAGAACTCAAATTCTGAAATTTCGTATTTTAGTCGATTCAATATTTCAACACTTGGAATTTCACCTATTCTCATTTCTCTTTTCGATATAAATTCAATTCGACTGTTTAGTATTCTAAATTTTTATTTTCTATTTTCAAAACTGTCGTAAAATCGGTCCTTCTATGTTTAAAAATTCGCCATTTTACAATTACGCAATATGGGCCTTTCTACGTATGAACATTCGTTAATTTGACCCCCCACCGGTTAGACCAACCAAGTTATTTGTTAGGTTACCAATTTCTTGGTTGGACTAACCAAGTCACTTGGTAAGCTAACCAAGTGACTTGGTTAGACCAACCAAGTTATTTGTTAGGTTACCAATTTCTTGGTTGGACTAACCAAGTCACTTGGTAAGCTAACCAAGTGACTTGGTTAGACCAACCAAGAAATTGGTAGCCTAACAAATAACTTGGTTGATCTAACCAATTAATTGTAAGCTAACCAAGTGACTTGGTTAGTCCAACCAAGAAATTGGTAGCCTAACAAATAACTTGGTTGGTCTAACCAATTAATTGTCTGGCGCATATATAACCAAGGCACTTGGTTGTTGCAACCAAGCCTTTTTTTCCGTGTATGTATTTGAATTTTCAGATACCGCTCATATGAAAACTCAACATAAATGTTTATGAAATTTAATATACAAGGTCATTAAATATCAAAAGTAATGTCTATGAATTTTCAAATATATTCATCGAAAAATATCTTGCAGCGATGGAAAAACCAGAAATAATTGTGCCGTATTGTTATCGAAATCTACATTTTTTCCAATACCGTTAATATGAAAATTCAATATAAAGGTTTATGAAATTTAATGCACAGTTTATGTATATGGTACGTCCAATACAAGTATATTAATTTTAAGAAGGATTTTTTTACAGTGTACGGTATATTAATTTTCAAAAACAAATGTTTTACACTGTTAAAAATGCAGGTGAATTTAATATACCAAACGATATGAGATTTACGAAATGGGTATATGAATTCCATATTAATATACTTTTATAGTAAATTTAAGAATAGTATAATAATTCTCCGATAATGGTATTTGAAAATTACTACAAATTAGTATTTGTCAATGACGAATGCATCTGAAAATTAATATAACGGTATATATATGCATCCACGCTTTATATACCCACATAGAAAAATATATATGTAACATATACGTTAAATATATACCGCCAAAAAGTTCTATATGCTGCATATATTCTGCATATATGTGTGCAAAAATATATTCAAAATATATGGGATATATGTATGGAATATATGTAAAATATATTTATATACGTTTAACACCAAAAAGTTGTACACGTCGAATATATCGTGCATATATTTCTATTTCCATGTGGGTACTGTATATTAATTTTCAAATAAAAATTTTTCACAGTGCATATTTGATTTAAATAATCCCATGAGACTGATTTCTCCGGATCTTTTTTTTCGCCGTTCAATCCATATTTGCAAACCGCCCCAAGTAAAAAAATGATATATAGACTATATAAAATATATATATAGTTTTAAGTATAGAATTGGGCATATATAATCCGTATACACTCTATATGATACCTATATATAATTTATATATAAACCATCAAACCCGAGAATTGATTTGCATGTACAATGTATATATAGACTTTGTACAATCTATACACAATTTATATATTGGTTTCAATATCCGCAGTATTTTTTATGTACAGTATATATGCAGCCTGTATACAATCTATATACGTAAAAATTTTTACGTATATACGGATTATATATGCCCAATTCTATACTTAAAACTATATATATATTTTATATAGTCTATATATAATTTTTTTACTTGGGGCTTCTCAAAAAATAGTTTGCTAAAATTATAACGTGCCTATAATTGACAGTCACTTTTTGTCTCTTTTTCATCAAAATTAAGCCGAGATTTTAATCACCTGCGTGGGTCCATGGTCAGAAATAATCTCAGTGGTTGAATATTATTGTTGGAAACCCATGCTGGTTTTCGATCGAAATTTCGATGACTAATTAATCATTTCTTTTATCGTTCATTCCCGCTGAAAGAGTAATCAGATTTTAATCGCTGCGTGGGCCTAAGGCGTACGGCAACCCCGCTGTTGTTACGACTTTGTGCGAATAAAAAAGAGAATTGCAACTTAAGATCGCGAGAGGGAGGTGAGATTTTAGCCTCGCTGGAGTTCGAACACTACGACCGGATGAATTTAACTCGTCGAAGGAAGAGAGACGCTGAGTCCGAGAGGCTGAGGATAAGAAACCATGGAGAGAGGAACAGGTTCTAGATTCATTCACATCTCTCTCGCGTGCTTCAAGACCTTGGGCGCGAAACTCGACTCTCGGCAAAAAGGAACTCTCGTGTGTAGTTTCTGACCAGAGCTGCTCGCACTTTGAGCATCCTTCCTATATAGTTATACTTGTTTACTATATTACATGTGTATATGAGCCATTCTCTGTCAGTTCAGCCTCTATTTTTCAATATTTCATCAGTATTTTTTTTCACTCATTTACCGTCAATGGCCCAGTAACTGTCCAGGACCCAGTTACTGTTCATTTTCACGCATTTTTATAAATTCTCACACGGAAAGAAATGTTTGGTTGTGGCAACTACGTTTTCGATTTGCTGAACACAATGTCTAAAAAATTAGAGTGGGGAGTCAAAACAACGAATGTTCATACGTAGAACGGCCAATATTGCGTAATTCTAAAATGGCGAATTTTTAAACGTATAAGGACCGATTTCATGACAGTTTTCAAAATAGAAAATAAAAATTTAGAATACCAAAAAGTCGAATTGAATTTATATCGAAAAGAAAAATGAGATTAGGTGAAATTCCAAGTGTTGAAATATTGAATCGACTAAAATACGAAATTTCAGAATTTGAGTTCTCGAGCTCTAGAATTACTAATATTTAGAACGCTCACAATTTCGAATTTATTAAAGCGAGAGACCAAAAAGTCGAACTATCAAAATAGCGAATGACCAAAATGAGAAACGGTCAAAATAGCGAAAGGCTAAAAAATAGAATGGTCAATATAGCGAATCATTAAGATACAATTTTTTTTGTTCCTACTCTAATGAATGGAGCTATTATTTTAGCACTCGTTATTTTCAGATTTGTTATTTTAGCATTCGCTATTTTGGGTTTCGCTATCATGGCCCATCGATATTTTACGTATCTAAATTTCACACATTCCAAATTCATATTTTCGTCACATGCAATTTCAACATTTTGGCTATTAGAAGTATAAGATGCTCATCATTTTTTATTTCGAAAATGTATATCGTCTAATTCTTTCTTATCGACATTATGGCCATTCAAAGTACAGACTTTCTTAATGTGTAGTTTCAAATAAGTGAATACTCTGATGAATGACATTTTAGTAAAATAGTTATTCAACTTGGTGAACTGTCGAAAATAAAAATTTCGGATATCGCATCATTAGCTATTTTAACATTCGTGGTTTTCACATTTCGAAATATGAGACATTCTCATTTTCATAATTCTATATTTTGACCCCCACCCAAAATTAAGTGCCTCAACCATATCGAATAGTAACCTCAACTATTCACGATTAGTTCTCGCGAGATTAGTTAGGTTAACTAATCCAATCGTTGGGAGTACCACTCGAATAGTTGGGATTACCATTCGAATCGTCGGTATTATCATTCGAATCGTCGGTATTATCATTCGAATCGTCGGTATTACCATTCGAATCGTTGGTATTACCATTTGAGTTGTAAGATAAATAGAATAATCGATTGGGGGTGTCAACTCATTTCTTGGTTATGGCAACTAATCTTTTTTTTCCGTGTAGGAGATGTTCAATTCTACCATAAAGAGAGTTTATTTCATAGAAAGATATTGTAATCGAGTTTATTTTGTAAAAAGAATAATCCCGAGAGACCGTTAAAAATATTTTTAATTAATTGATTAAAAGTGACAGATGGCGTTTTTCCACATTTCACAAGAAAAGTAGGATCCGGTTGTAAGTGTGCAAAGAAACTTCATGGCCAGATCTTTCCATGATGTAAGTATCAAATTGATGAAAAAACTATTTGTACTTATTGATAATAATTAGTAATTTGAGTAAAAAAACAATTATAGAGTGAAATAATATATTTCATTAAAAAATATGATGGACAAGTAAATGGGACACCTGCAAAGAGGCTCGGCTCGGTTACTAACCACAATTTTGTTGACATAACCCTAACCTCACTGTTTTCTCATAATTTAAAAAAAAAATTTTTTAATAAACGTTAAAAAAAATATTTACACATGTGAATTGTTGATAAGTGGTAAGAAATTGATTTTCTGCTTTGTATACACATATTTTATTGCAGGGGTAAAAGAAAAAAACAATCACAACCACGATACACAACGGAGACATTACGTCAGGCACTGGCAGAAACGAGAGTTGGAAAAACGTGTTGTCGAGCTAGCAAAGATCACAACATTCCAAAAGCCTCGTTATTGTTAAAAAAAAGGACATCTACACCGAGAGAAAAAGTTTCATTGATTCACGGAAATCTTTGCCAATGAAATGAAATACTTGAATTTCAATACTATCTTTTCTTTGAATGATCTCAAACTCAATGAAAAGTAGTGACATTGATTCGAAGAAATATTTCTTTAAACCAATGAACCTTTTTCATTGATTATAAAGATATCGTCTCTGATTCAATGAAACCTTCTTCTTACCACCTCAAAATTTCGAAACCTATTTTTTCCTGAAGTACGCGGCAGATAAAGCTCAAATTTTGTGAGTATGTAAGGAAGTACGGCAGAAATAGGCTAAGCTTCCGGCTCCTCGAAACTCGAAGCTGTTCGTTCGCGAGAACCGGAAAACAGAAAAGTGAGGTTAGGTGCGAGAGAGAGATCAATGAAAACGTTTCTTTGAAGCAATGAGAACGTCTCTTTAAAACAATGAAACTGTTTCTTTATTATATGTTCACTAAGTAAATCTTTATTTACAGGCAATGAAATGTTCTGTTAAAAATTCAAATGTACTATTTCATTGATATCAAAGAAATATTTCGTTGAAATCAATGATAAAAAAATCAATCCACCCATTTCTTCGGCGTCAATGAAATCTTTTCTCTCGGTGTAACACCTGAGGTTAGAAGGAGAGGCCCAACATGAGTACTAGGTGAAGAAGATGAAATTCAAATACTATTTTGATTGAAAATAATGTAAAAATGTACTAAAAAAATAAAAATACTACTGTTTAAAAATCTTTTACTGTCAGTAAGTCATTATGAGCCTGCTCTTCCACATGAAATTCTGCCTGGACAGAAACTACTACACCCAGTGGTTAATTACTGCAACAAACGATTTTTTTGTGGACAGTAACTACGTCATTTTTTTTCTCTCTTTTGAATTAAATATTAATTAATACATTTGTTTGTCAGTATTAATAAAAATTGTATATAATAGTTGGATAGTCGAACTAAATATTGGTTCAATTAAATTCTACATTTACTGTAAATCCAATTTTTAATAATTATTCTACGAGAGTTCGGGACTTAATTGGACAGTTACTGGGCCACTGACGGTAGACACTTTTTATTTTGCTTTCATTTTTTTTATAACATGCAGTGTTATGTTTAAGACTTATAGAAAAATTAACAGAGTGAGCAAAAAAATATTGCGATGAGTGAAAAAAGTTTTTCCAAATGTAGTATATTTTGTAATTATTTTTGTTTTGCTCATTCCGACACTTTTTATTTTGCTATTAATTTTATATAACTTGCAGTAATATGTTTAGAAACTATAGGAAAATTATCTGAGTGGGCGAAAAATATTGAAATGACTGAAAAAAGTTTTTCCAAATTTAGAATATTAAAAAAATTATTTTTGTTTTCACTCATGCGGACACTTTTTTTTGCTACTAATTTTATATAACATGCGGTACTATGATTAGAACCTATAGAAAACTTAGCAAGGTAGGCAAAAATATTTGGAAGGAAAAAAAAGAGTTTCAAAATTTATTATACATATTCTTTCTTAGTTTTTTTATCACTCAACCGTACACTTTTAATTTTGCTGATAATTTTATATAACATGCAGTGTTATATATAGAACCTACAGAGAAATTAGCAGAGTAGGCAGAAAACATTGAGATGAATGAAAGAAGTTTTTCCAAATTTAGTATATTTTAAAAATTAATTTTGTTTTCATTCATACGGACTCTTTTTATTTTGCTATTAATTTTATATAATATGCAATATTATGTTTAGAACCTATAGAAAAATTAGCAAGGTAGGCAAAAATACACGAAAGAAAAAACAAGAGTTTCGAAATTTATTATATTTCTTAATAGTTTTTTTATCACTCATTTGGACACTTTTTATTTTGCTTTTAATTATATATAACATGCAGTGTTATGTTTAGAACGTATAGAAAAATTAGCAGCATAGGCAAAAATATTTTTAAGCAAAAAAAAGAGTTTCAAAATTTATTACTTTTCTTGTTGGTTTTTTTGTTCACTCATTCGGACACTTTTTATTTTGCTGATAATTTTATGTAACCTACGGGTATATGTGAACAATCTATAGAAAAGTTACATACAGTAGACAAAATTTTTTTGTAGAAATAATAGAACTTTAAAAAAATAAATGTATAGTGTTTGAATAGATAAAAAAAGCCCCATATGGCGATTTTTTTTTTTTCAAAACTACATATCCACATTGTCGATTTTTTAGTGAAATATACACACATCCCTGTAAATTTTATAAAATTGTAAAGAAAATAGATGTCTGTTTGGGCAAAAAATTCATTATTTTAATTATACTGCTGAAAACCTCTATTTTCTATTTTAAAGAAAGCAGTAAATGCTTAACTACTTTTGCGATCAAAACTTTATTAAAGTCGAAGATTTTCCACCTTGTGCTGCACTGAGAGAAAATTATGGTATTAGTAACTATAAAGTGACAACTATTTACTTATGGCTGGTACAACCATTTTTTTTATAGTTGACACAACTATCAAATAATTACTGTAACTAGCAAATAGTTACCATAACTATTTTCGTTGTTATTTAACTATATAAATAGTTGCGTGTAATAAAAATGAATAGTTGTCACTTTATATTTGACTGTACTATTACGATTTCTCTGAGAGTGGGCCCTTAAATTTGTGCGGTATATAATCCATAAAATTTAAGGAAATACATTTTTTTTCGGCATAGTATAATCTGGATGAATATAAAAAAATTATAACAAGTGAAAAAGATGTGGCTGAATTGACAGAGAATGCCTCATATATGTATACACATACTTCTGCGAATTGTATAGTACAGAACTGCTCATCTCCGCTAGAACTGCTCATCTCCGAGCCTTATGTGAAATGTTCCTTCGAGCACGCTAATAAACGGTGCACACATATGTAAATAAAAATTCATACGACTCTTCGCGTTGTCCCCGTATGAAGAAAAGCTTACTATACATATATATATATATGATGCCACATGAATATATGCAAAACAGCAACGCTAACGAGATATATTTTGTTAACGAGACGCCCGAACATTTAACTTCACTTATATTTCCAAGCAATCATGATTCTAAAAATTCTTGTGTGAAAATGAACCTCTTAATAATTCACTCATTTGTTTTTAGATCTGATTTTTATTCGCTAGAGAGAAATTCTTGAAGGGCTACAAAAAATTAGCAGAGGAGAATAATAAAGTGAATTATTTCTTCAGTACTATTGAAATATAATTTGATTGCATAGTTCGAGAAGAAAACGCATTAAGCATATTCTAGCCTGAGGCGTTAATAAAAAAAAGTTCACTATTTTTTCTTCCTCATAGAGGAAGCTTTGTTTCACGATTTCACGATTATTGATTGTTAATAATAAATTTAGTCAAAGGAACGAAAATTTGAAATGTTTTTTACATTTTCTACCTCTCAACGACCAATGACTTTTTCGAAACTTTGAAATATTTTTCACACTTTCTACCTCTCAACGACCAATGACTTTTTCGAAACTTTGAAATATTTTTCACATTTTCTACCTCTCAACGACCAATGACTTTTTCGATACTTAGAAATATTTTTCACACTTTCTACCTCTCAACGACCAATGACTTTTTCGAAACTTTGAAATATTTTTCACATTTTCTACCTCTCAACGACCAATGACTTTTTCGAAACTTTGAAATATTTTTCACATTTTCTACCTCTCAACGACCAATGACTTTTTCGAAACTTTGAAATATTTTTCACATTTTCTACCTCTCAACGACCAATGACTTTTTCGAAACTTTGAAATATTTTTCACATTTTCTACCTCTCAACGACCAATGACTTTTTCGAAACTTTGAAATTTTAGAAAATGCCGGGACGAAAATAAAATTTTTTTGAAATTTTTCATAGATTTTTCTTAAATTTTATTTACATATGGACTATCATCGAAAAACATTTAAGTACAAATTTGACGCAGATCTGTCCAGCCATTCAAATTTTATGGCATTTAGAATTTTTTGAAAAATCTCATTCTCGCGCTGGCTCGTGCAAATTACGAGATACCAGGTTCTAATTTGGTCCACATATGGACTACGATAGTACAATATTTTAGTACAAATTTGAAAAAAAATCGGTTACACGGTTAAAATTCTTCGACACTTTGAATTTTTAGAATAATGTTTAGAGCATAAACAAGCCTGCAAAGTAGAACTTTGCAAATTGCTTCCTCATTATTTTTCGCTTTTTACAAAGCTTCCTCTATGAGGAAGCCAAAATCAATTAACATACTTTCTCATACAGGTGGCTTTGTAAAAAGCAAAAAATAATGAGGAAGCAATTTGCAAAGTTCTACTTTGCAGGTTTTTTAAATACATTTAACGAAATTTGGAAAATATAAAATAGTAATTGAAAATTTTTTGAAACTTGAAAAAAAAATTTTAATATATTTTGCCTTTATGTTTTGGGATTTTGACGAATCCAAAATTGTGTTTAAAGACGTTAACACAAAGTTTTATAATTTTTTATACATTTCATGTAAACAATAGTGAAGTTAATACAATAATTCATGGCAACTGAACCACAAATGTATTATTACGATCTCTCAGAACCTTTTTTTCATCCTACAAAAATAATTTATTTCGTTTCTGTCGTCGCGAACAAAAAAAAATTATATATCGACCAAAAAATATGGTATTCAGATGTGAAGAAACTGTCAGATTAGTCAGCAGAAATGATTTCACGTCACACATATTTTTTTTCAATCTCAAGGTCACAAAAAAAAGGAACTCGTGGATTTCTTCTACATTTCATCCGATCATAAATAATAAGCCGATTAACGTCGTGTCGACATTGACGGACCGTAAGGATAGCTATTTTATTAGTGAATTTATAATTTAAATAAAAACGAATTTCAATCGTGCTGAATTCTCTAGTTTAGTACATACATGCATCGGGACGACATTCACGGCTTTTGAAAATCTCGCGAGCGCGGTTAATATATTCTGGCATAAGCGGTTATCTCGAAGCACTAATCTGAAGCGCGCGAGAAGTTAAGGACGTATTATAGGTACAGTCCCGCCAAATGTAAAAAAAATCGAGCATGTAAAAGGTGCTGATAAGATCGATTTTCCCATAATAATAATTCCAAAATGTTATTAACAAATTGATGAATAAAAAAATTGTTGAACAAATCACCCGACAACCTAACGTTTTTTTTTCGAATGAAAATGATTTGCCAATTTTTCCGAGTACATACGAATTTTTTCAGAATTTTTTTCTTTGTTTTGAATTTTTTTTTAATTTTGAAAAATACGCGAAAAATAACGAATTTTGGATATACGTTTGGCATAAAACCATCCATTACACTCAAAATATTTTTAAAACTTTTGTTTTATCTTGAATTTTTTTTTAATTTTCAATAATGCGCAAAAAATAACGAATTTTGGATATATGTTTATCTCAAAATATTTTTAGAATTTCCCCTTAATCTTGAATTTTTTTTAATTTTGAAAAATGCGAAAAAATAACGATTTTTGGATACACGTTTGACAAAAAATATCTTGAGTGTAATTGATGGTTTTTTGCCAAACACATATTCAAAATTCGTTATTTCCCGCGCATTTTTAAAAATTACAAAAAAAATTCACAATTTTGAAAAAATTCATGTGTATTTGGAAGTATTGACAAATCATTTTCATTCGAAAAAAATGTTAGATTGTCGGGTGATTTGTTCAACTATTTATTTATTCATCAATTTGTTAATAACATTTTGGAATTAATATTATGCAGAATCGATCTTTTCAGCACCTTTTACATGCTCGATTTTTTTCCGAATTTTATCCCATCGGGAAGTGTTAGAAATTTTCTCTGAGACTCACGTTTGGCGGAACTGTACCTATCATACATCCTTAAATTCTGAACGTATGCAGCGTGAGGCTCACGCGCAGGGTGAACGCGTTTGTGGCGTGGGCTGCTTCGGTTCTTCTCTTCTCTACTACGTGTCGTTCGCCTCTTCTTTCGTGTAGTGGAGATGAACATCGTGCTTATGAAACCCTCTCTGACAGCCCACGCCACGTATATTAGCTCGCTCTCGGGCACGCATGTGGTCAGTCATGATGAATTAAAGGATTTGAGCCATTTTGACACTCTCCCATATTTCTCGTAACATGCATTAGAGTTTGTAAAGAGACGTTTGGTGCGATGGTCGCTCCTTATTTAGTGCGGAGCAACTACTATCGCTCTATAGAAATCGAAGGCAAAAAAAAAACAAACGGATGCTTCGTAGTGAAGAAAAAATTTGATTTTATCAGAATTTAGATAGAGAATTTAGAGAAATAGATTTAGTAATATAAAAAAAAAAAATTGGTTTGCGTTAAAATCCGGCGGTTGTGGGTGGCGAAAGAAATATTTGAGTTGACTAAAAATTATCATCGACATTAAAGACTGGATGTCTTAAATACAATATTTCAAGCGCTTGAGCGCCGCGTTTAAGTATAAGTTTCTTAAAATAATCAACATTGTTAAAAAAATCTGTATTAAAATTAATACAAAAGTGTTGGAAGTTTTTTTGCAGATACCGTATATGAAATTTTGTATACATGTGTATATGAAAAATCATAACAATTAGAGGAATATTAAAATTCAATGTTATTAAGATTTAATGTCAATATGACCATATGCATAAACTATGCATTAAATTTGATAAACATGTATGATGAATTTTCATATGAGCAGTATCTGAAAACTCAAGCACATATGTGTTGGAAATTTAAAGTGGACATAAAAACAATTTAAAAAAATAGAAATATTATTCGGACATTATTTTTTCAAAAAAATTATGTCATCAGAAATTGTTGGGTATTGGTTTTCGCCACAGAAAATTTTTCGCTTACACTGGGGTTTGAACCTACGACCTACCTACTTAAGTACCTAACAACGCACGCACGCTACCAACTATGCTATCAACGACTTAGTAATTGCTTCCTCATAGAGGAAGCTTTGTTTTCATGAAATTTTTTTTTTTCGAGATTTTCATGTCAGTATGCTTAGAATCACCTAAAACGTCGAGAAAAGTGGTTTAGAAAAAATGTCCGTATGTATGTATGTGTGTGTGTGTGTGTGTGTGTGTGTGTGTGTGTGTGTGTGTGTGTGTGTGTGTGTGTGTGTGTGTGTGTGCTGGGCTTCGAAAATTCAATCTCCTCTCACTCGGTAACCGTTCGAGCGATCCGGCTCAAATTTGGCACGCAAGTAGAGTAGCTGCCCCTCTTTGAATGTTGTGATTTTTGCCAAAATATGTGAAGTCATTAAGATTTTATGTTGATTTTAATTTGTTGAAAAAAGGGCGTGGTCGCTCTAACTTTCGTAAAAGTTCGCCGATTTGGCTAAATAGTTCTTCATAACTGAAGATACGTTCAATGTTGTATGGTATTGAATTTCGACGAAATCGGTAAAGCGGTTCGGATTTTATAGAATTTTGAATTTTTCGAAAAAAATAGATTTTGATCTAAATTACGTCGAATTTCAACAAATGAACAGAAATTTTGTACAGACGAAAAATAACATTCAGAAATGCCATGTACCAAATTTGGTGATGATCGGTAAAGTCGTTCGGATTTTACACCATTTTTCATTTTAAAAAAATGTAGATTTTCGCTATAACTTCCGGAAAAGTTGAGAAAGTACGACAAAAATTTGTATCTAATCAAAATTAGATGTAACGGTGTTTGCAGAGGTGATTTATAGCTGTATAAAACACCTCTGCAAAAGAGACACAAGGTATAAAAAAAAAAGATGCAAAGTAGAACCTTGCACATTGCTTCCTCATTATTTTTCACTTTTTACAAAGCTTCCTCTATGAGGAAGCCAAAATTGAATAACATACTGCTTCCTCACAGAGGGAGCTTTGTAAAAAGCGAAAAATAATGAGGAAGCAATGTGCAAGGTTCTACTTTGCATCTTTTTTGGATATCTAAATGGCATAAAAGTTGTATAACTATTATTCTCTCAAGCATACTTATAATTGACATAACAAAATATTCAATTAATTGCAATCAGAGCGCGAAGGGGGTTGGGAATATTTTCAAGTGAACATAATTTTTGGACGAACGGAATCTTCTTCTCACGAGGAAGCTCAGGTATCCGGATTTTCGAAAAAATTATATCCACAGACCTGTGAAGTTCTAGCAACAAACATAAATCAAACATAAATTTGCCGCAATAGCAGCGCGAGATGCTCCAGTGTTTAAAAAAATCGATTTTGGAAATCTCGAGTAACTTATCAGAATTCGATGCTAAGTAATAAGTGTTAGCGATCTAGTGCGGGTTTTTTTTCGTTATTGGAAAATGTGTATTAAATTTCAAATCAATCATTAAAAATCCAAAAAATTCATGTTGATTTTCATGTACTAATATAGTAATGATTGATTTAGTAACCATGTGTTATAATTTTATATCACCGGATTGGTAAAATCCATACACGCATATTAAATTTTCTGTGCAACTATATTAATGTTTATTTCCTATACCGAGTTTTGTAAATTTCTCACACGTTTGTGTCGCAAAAACACAAACATTTTGCAAAAAGTAGTACGCCTATGTGGACAAAACTGCAAATACTGTGACGGGTATTTTTCAACATTAGTAACTGAAATTTTGATAACTTTAATCTTAAATTTAATGCGACAATTTGTATTAAATTTCAAATTGGGCACTAAAATTCCTAAAATGCATGTTGATTTTCATGTACTGATTTAGTAATTATTGATTTAATAATCATGTATTGTAATTTTCTGTCACCGGATTATCGAAATTCATTGATCTGTATTCAATTTATTATACAAACATATTAATTTCGATTTCCTATACCAAGTATTACAAAATTCATACACGTTTGTATAGGAAAAATTCGAACATTTTTTACAGTGAACTAATAATTGTCATAAACCGTGACAATATAAGAAGTTTATCCTGTTAAATTGGTGTTTCAAGCTATTAAATGCGGATAAATAAATCAACATATTTTACGCGTAATAATTCGAAATATTGATTTTAATCATTAATCGAACAGAGAACTCCCAAAAATATATCCCTTTCCAACGTCTCCTTAGCAGAGACGTAACATAATTTTTGGTGTCAGAAGTGGGATGTTCGAGTTTCGGAATTATCTCGCGTTACACTAATTTAACACAGTGAATTTAACTACAATTTAATAGTGCACGTAATTTAAGTTAACAACAACCGCATCATCGTGAATTCGAGTGAACCTTTATTTGTGCTTGTAAATATTCGTGAGTTCCATATTTCAGCACACTTTGTGACTTTCCGACAATATTCGTTGATTTTTGGAAATTTTCGTATAACTCTGCGAATTTTCATAAACTCTCAAGACGAGTGTCGCGAATTAGTGCGAATGGTAAACCGCAATTACACGGAGAAAAACGCTTAGTTGGGCTTACTAAAATATTGGTTAAAAATTTTACCAAGAAAAGTTTGGTAGGCGCACCCAAGTTATTGATTAGGCGTACTAAATACTTGGTTGTCTTACCAAATCCTCGGTTATGTTAGCTAATAACTTGGTTATGTTAGTCAATAACTTGGTTGCGCCCACCAAGTTTTCTTGATAATATTTGTAACCAATTTTTTTGGTAATTCTAACCAAGCTTTTTTCTGAGTGTACGTCGCGATAAGTATTCGCTCTGACCACGCAGTAAATGTGGTACATTTTTGTGAACTTTCATTTATCCTCATAAATTTGGTGCAACTTGTCCGTGTCTTACATATCTTTTTGCCCACTTTGTGACTTTCCGCGAGATTTCGTGCTTACCTTCGTATTTTCGTCAATTTCTGCGAATTTTCATTGGTTCGAAGCTGTTCGCGAAGTGTCTAAATAAGGCAAGAAGTGATTGCGTCGCGAAAACTGTTCACATCATTCACATGCGGTGAACGCTTCAATTCACATAACGATACGAACTTTCTCCAAAAATAAATGGAATTTGAATCGTATTCGTAACTTTAGTCGTATTTTCGTGAATTTTCTTTGGAGTTTTTTGTGAATTTCTGCTAATTCTCTTTCACTCTTGCCGAAACCGAATGCTCACTGCAACAACAAATCAACATTGCCCCACAAATATTAGGAGAGGCGAGCAATACAATCATTACGGTTTCGTAAATAGTCGCGATTTTAGACAACTATCAAGTCGACATCGCGATGGATTTTCGGGAACTACCCTGAATGAATGGCAGAGGTTACTCCCCGGAACCGCGGAAACTTCGAGAATTTGACGATCAACACGAACTCTACTATCATCGAGAGTTTGGCGATCAAGAAGAAGTCGATTATCAACAAAAATTCGATTATCAACAAGAATTCGATTATCAACAAGAATTCGATTATCAAGAAGAATTCGATTATCAAGAAGAATTCGATTATCAAGACGAATTCGATTATCAACAAAAATTCGATTATCAACAAGAATTCGACTATTATCGAGAATTCGACGATCAACAAGAATTTGATTATCGTCAGGAATTCAATTATCAACGTTTCGACCATCGCCAAGTGTTTAACGATCATCAAAGAGACCTCAATCTTCAGACGCTCAATCAAACCTCTCAAGTCATCGATAATATAACAAATTACCGGAACCCGTGTGGAAATCTGTCGGGGATAAACTGGTTTGTACCTAGCGTCTAGCTAGTTCTTTCTATCAAGTTTTTCTGTAGTGGGACTAGACATAATCTAGCCAGAATGCACTGATAGATAGCATATCTATCTAGGATCTGTCTAGCTTTCATGGCACAACTTACCTGACTAGAGGCTAGACATAATATATCTAGCATACATGTATAGATGCCCAGGCCATCTAGGATCTATCTAGCTTTCATGACACCGCTTACCTGACCAGAGGCTAGACATAATATATCTAGCATACACGTATCGAGGCCCAGGTCATCTAGGACCTATCTAGCTTTCATGACACAGCTAATCTGACCAGAGGCTAGACATAATATATACGTTAACAAAGTTAACGCCGCAATGCGCGTCGTTTACGCGGCACCGTGCGTGTTTTCGGCGGAAACGCGGGCGTTTTCCGATACAGGGAGATTCCGATACAGGGTCTAGTCTTGACACGCTGCGCAGCGAGTTATTATTATGAAGGCAACATTAATTTCTTTTTTAACTTGGCGTCGAGTCGCTACCGCAACTCTTGATATAGAGTGGCACGTGCATGTTCGTGAAAGGTACCAAAAAATACGTTCTAGAGGACTACGATTTTTTTTTGTTTTGTACAACGCGAAAGAATTTATATTTTTTTGTTTTTTGCGATTGGCCTGATCGAGATATTTGATTATTATTGAAAAAGTGATTGCGTACGTTATTAAATACGTTCTAGAGGACAACAATTTTTTTTTTGTTTTGTACGATGGGAAAGAATTTATATTTTTTTTGTTTTTTGCGATAGGCCTTATCGAAATATTTGATTATTAATGAAAAAGTGATTAAGTACGTTATTAAATAGTGTTCCCTGTTTAAATAGTGTTAAACAGCTTCCCTGTTACGTGCTGATGCAATAAATGACGGTGTATATTAATTCTGTTTTTTATTTATCCTAGGCTATTTAACCGGTATCTGGGTTCAATAGAGAAATCCGGTCTAGCACCTAGTCAATTTTATGATATAGGGTTAACCGATTTCCGTACTGGCTAATCACTAGCTAAGTTTACCGGGCGATTTCATAGAATCTTAACCAGATTTTAGACTGTTTTTCTGTACAACGACTAGACAACGAGAAATTACACATAGCGCGCGGATCTAGCTAGTTTTCCGACATAGATCTTGTACAGAAAATAAGAAAACTGGTCGATTTCTAGGTGATGGCGAGTTGGAATTTCCACACGGGCCTTAGCTCGGCACGTAACATACCATATATAAATATTCTACTATACATAAAATCTTATTCCGACAGACACGGCAAGGTTGAAATAAATAAATAAATTTTGTTTGTACTTTTCAATCATTTATTATTTTAACTTAAACATTAACATCTCGAAAATTATTTACGTAATCTACAATTTGAAAAAATGAAACTATGCGTCTTTCAATGGTCTATAAGATGAAGAATTTTCCAAATTCAATTACGTAGTTTTGAAGGATATTAATGGCAAAATAAACAAAAAAATTGCGTTTTAATGAAAACGGCGTCTTTTATTTTATTTTATGTTATGTTAGACAAAACAAAATTTTCCGTCGGAATCATTTTATGGGCCAGGAATTTGAACAAAAGTGACAGCCATTTTATTTTTTATTAATAATAAAAATGGCTGTCTGTTTTGATCAAATTCGAAACCCATGAAACAATTTCGACAAAAATTTGTTTTCGCCTAAAAGAATTTAAATAAATTAAGTCAGTGACAATATCCGACGTTTTTCACTTTAAACATATACATTTTTGTTATTCATCTGCTTTTAGTTGTCATTTGGCTCATTAGCTCAAAAACTGATTGAAAATTTTACGAAAAATTAAGTCTCATAAAAACCGACTACATGGTTCAATTAATAAATGCTCTACTTGTGTACCAATTTCAGCTCGATTGGTAAAACCATTGTTCAGATATATATATAGGTTAAAATTCTAAAAGCCTGATAGCAGACATACCCACACATTTTTTTTAAGGTAGTCCTTTCGAATAGTATCGAGCTCGCATAAGTTTTTGAAAAATGAGAGGGAATTGCAAACACTTCTCGATAATACAAAAATCTGAAAAAAATCATGCATATTAAATGTGTGGAAAAGATTAATTTTGCATAACAATAGTTCCAAAATGTTATTAATAAATTGACGAAAAATAAAATTGTTCAACAAATCTTTCGACAACCTAATTGCTTTTTTCGGTCAAAATAATTCCTTTATTTTTTTGAATACGCATGAATTTTTTCAAATTCTTAAATTCACTTCGAATTTTGGGATTTTCTCCATGTAAAAAAAACGAAAAATTAATAGTGAATTTAAAAAATTGAAAAAATTTATGTATATTCAAAAAAACAAAGGAATTATTTTTGCCGAAAAAAAAATTACGTTGGCGAATCACTGTGATTGATTTTTTAGACCATTTTGAGTAGGTGACAAAAATCTCGAAAAAAGATTAGAAACAAATAATTGATAAATTCGTTTTTTTTTAATATTTAAAAATATTTGATAAAACAGTTTGTTTAATTTTTTCGTTAAATTAATTCTCTAATTTTCCGGAGTACAAATAATTATTTTTAGAATTCCTCAATAATTCTGTTTTTATTTTTAGTTTAGAAACTTGTTGAAAAAATACGACCTTAGGGTGTATTTTCGTGGACAGATCCATATAAGAGGTTTTAAGATAATTTAACAATCAGTTTCATAAAAGCAGTCTTAAGAAATTCCCAACAAAATAACAAAATAATATTTTTAATATATTAAGAACTGAAAAAAAAATTAAGTTAAAAAAATTAATTAATATACGAAAAGAATTTTTGAAGATCCTTACCATCTTATTTTTTTCATCATTTTTATTACTCTATAAGTAATCGTAAAATTTATTCAAAACCAGATTAACTCCAAATGTCTAAAAAAAATTATGCTCAAAATTGTACTATTCCATTCCACTTATTAAAATCACAAAAATACTTTTCTTCCTATCTATTATTCCGTTTATGCAAATGCATTTACGCACATTATCACTCGGCCAGACCAACAGGTAGTTAATTTGCTTCAAGATAGTGGCTCGCTTTTGCTCGAATATCGTACTAAGTATTTATATTCTATTTGTAATATATTAACATAGTGTCTACCTGCTCGACGATACTTATCTCTCGACACAACTCGCCAACTTTTCTCCACCAGTAACTCTTGTATATTTTATTTATAATATATGCGGAAGTGTGAGTTTCCATCCCGTGCCTCAGAAGTCCCTCCTATATATGTATATATATATTATAATACATACTGTATTCATAATGCAGCGTACCAAGGGTCTCTGTACTTTTCGTTTCCTCGTCATTCTCACCTCGGTGTCAGAGAGTATCTCACGTCCCACAGTTTGAAGGTCGCATCCTAATATGAGCATGAGAAAAACCCCTGTAGGCATAATTTTGAAAATTTTTCCACCGGTGTACGTAAGTTAAGCCGAAATGCTCGATTCACGTCGGCGTTCGACTGGGAAACCACGTCCATAAATAATGCATGGTTCCGCATGGTATATATGCATCCGCAGGAACGTCGTAAGGGAAAGGGAAGAAAGGTTGAGTACGAAGGAGACGAGGAGAGACACGAATAGAACGAAACAACGACCGGCCTCAATCTCGGTACCTGACTCTCGGCGCTTCTTCAAAGATTCTCCCATAAACGCTGAGAATACTATGTAGTATATGCGTAGTACTGTAGTGGCGAATTTTTTTTTTTGGCACAATCGTTGGCCACTTTACAGTCATCGGCCTGGCGAGCATTTTGGATCGAAAATATTATACAAGGATCCGGTTATTGTTTCTTTTTTTTAGGATAAAGAATCCGAAGACATTTATGAATTTGTAAACTGTTAATATTTAATGTTAAACGAACATACCGGTCAATTTTTTTTAGTTATGGAATTTTGCAAAATTGACCGGAATACACCGAGAGAAAAGATTTCATGGGTGGATTGATTTTTTTTTCATTGATTTCAACGGAATATTTCTTTGATTTCAATGAAATAGTGCATTTGAATTTTAAAGAGAACATTTCATTGCCTGTAAATAAAAATTTACTTAGTGAGCATATAAAAAAGAAAGAGTTTCATTGTTTTAAAGAGACGTTTTTATTGGTTCAAAGAAACGTTTTCATTGATCTCTCTCTCGCACCTAACCTCACTTTTTTGTTTTCCGGTTCTCCCGAACGAACGGTTTCGAGTTTCAAGGAATCAGAAGCTTAGCCTATTTCTGCCGTACTTCCTTACATACTCACAAAATTTGAGCTTTATCTGCCGCGTACTTCAGGAAAAAATAGGTTTCGAAATTTTGAGCTGGTAAGAAGAAGGTTTCATTGAATCAGAGACGATATCTTTGAAATCAATGAAAAAGGTTCATTGGTTTAAAGAAATGTTTCTTCGAATCAATGTCACTACTGTTCATTGAGTTTGAGATCATTCAACGAAAAGATAGTATTGAAATTCAAGTATTTCATTTCATTGGCAAAGATTTCCGTGAATGAATGAAACTTTGTCTCTTGGTGTAGTCGTTTAAAAATTAATATTAATAATATACAAACGTTGCCTATAATATACTATGATTTGTAAACTGTTATTTGTTATGGTTTTTAACATCCTTATTTTTGGATAAACGATTTGCAATTTTCGAAAAAAAAATTTAAGTTCTTGCGAGTCCGATTTTAAGAATCTGTACATAATTTTAATCTGTACTAATTACAATTATTTGGTCGATTAAGTAATTTGTTAGACGAATTGAAAACATTCGTAAATAAAAATATGTTATTAATTTTTTTATTAATAATCAACATTTGGCATGAACACACAAAATTTTTCCAAATTTGTAATCAACGGAAAGTGTTGGGTAAGGTGAGATATGAATATGACATTGAAGTCGATAAAAGCATTATTTTAATTCCCAAAACTGCTGGAGGATCTTGTATAAAAGCTTTACGGCGCAAAATCAATGAAACTAATATTTCGAACGATGTTAATTTTTTTCCTTCTATTTTTTGCTTGGAAAATTTTTTACATGCGAATATATGTGCTAAGTACCCTTAAGGGGTAGCACCACTCTAGCCGCCGAAAAAAGGTCTCACTTTGACAATTTATTTTGAGAGTATGAAAAAAGGAATAGGATTTCTTTTCAGAGGGTTTATTTAACACATATTGAAGTACGAAAATAAAAATTTCATTATAATTTTTATACAAAATGGCGGCGACAGAGCCCATCTTGAAAATCGTGTTTTTTTTAACACCTTCACGGGTGACTGGTTTTCTCATAAAGTATAAGACCTGGAAAAAAAAACCAACAAAAAAAAATATTTATAATCTATTAGCTATGGAACTACGTAGGGGTTTTTTAAAATCAAATTTTGCAGAAATGGTGCGCTTTTGAAAAAATAAATAGATTTTTGTCGAAAAATAAGCAGTAAATTGTTTATAAAAAAAGTTTGCTTTAAATTTAAAAAAACGGCTACGTACTTCGATAGAGAATGTAATTGTGAAGCTACTCTCAAAATGTCAAATCATTCCATGCAACGGTGTTCAAGTAATACGTTCTTCCAGTTTGAAAAAAAATTTGTCTCGAGAAAAACGCGTTTAAAGTTTTACGAGCACTTATCACATTCGGTGAATGTCACATCTCATTTAAATTTTTGGCACACAACAGCTTGCGATATTATAGCGGAGAATACTAGAGAATAAAAGAAATTAAAAAAAATAATTCACTATAGGCCCAACTGCATATTGTTTTTATGATCGCACAGTATTGTTTCAGAATGTACGAGTGGTACAGTCCCGCCAAACGTGAGTTTCAAAGAAAATTCCGAACACTTCCCGATGGGATAAAAATCGGAAAAAAATAAAGCATGTAAAAGGCGCTGAAAAAAATCGATTTTATATAATAATAATTCCAAAATTTTATTACCAAATTGATGAAAAAAAAGTTCAACAAATCACCAGACAACCTAACGTTTTTTTTTTTCGAATGAAAATGATTTGTCAATTTTTCCGAATACTTACATATGAATTTTTTCTTTATTTAGAATTTTGAAAAATGCGCGAAAAAAAGATTTTTGGATATGCGTTTGGCATACAACCATCCATTACATTCTAGATTTTTTTTGCGCAAGGCATATCCAAAATTCGTTATTTTGTGCGTATTTTTCAAAATTAAAAAGAAAATTCGATATAAAGTGTAAATTCTAAAAAAATTAATTATTAGGCAAAAATGACAAATCATTTTCATTCGAAAAAAACGTTAGGTTGTCGGCTGATTTGTTGAACAATTTTTTTATTTATCAATTTCTTAATAACATTTTGGAATCATTATAATGTAAAATCGATCTTTTCAGCACCTTTTACATGCTTGATTTTTTGTCTGATTTTTATCCCATCGGGAAGTGTTCGAAATTTTCTCTGAAACACACATTTGGTAACCTATGATGGTCCAATTTTTTTATATTATAGCTAAATCCCTTCTAAATGCAAGCACACATTTTCAACCTAGGTTATTGAACAAATTATTGAGAAAATACGTAATAAAAAATTAATTAATGTTTCTTTTTTTTTTTGTATTCAAGGTAAAGTATCAGGAGCAGTGAAGATTTTGGATTGGATTTCAATACCAAAACCAGGATTTGAATGCAGAAGGCACACAAAAAATTTCATTTCAGTCCACAGATTTTTTCAGACAGACAGACAGACAGCCGGACAGACGGACAGACAGACAGACAGACAGACAGACAGACAGCCAGACAGACAGACATATAGACGGACAGACAGAGAGACAGAGAGACAGAGAGACAGAGAGACAGAGAGACAGAGAGACAGAGAGACAGACAGACAGACAGACAGACAGACAGACAGACAGACAGACAGACAGACAGACAGACAGACAGACAGACAGACAGACAGACAGACAGACAGACAGACAGACAGACAGACAGACAGACAGACAGACAGACAGACAGACAGACAGACAGACAGACAGACAGACAGACAGACAGACAGACAGACAGACAGACAGACAGACAGACAGACAGACAGACAGACAGACAGACAGACAGACAGACAGACAGACAGACAGACAGACAGACAGACAGACAGACAGACAGACAGACAGACAGACAGACAGACAGACAGACAGACAGACAGACAGACAGACAGACAGACAGACAGACAGACAGACAGACAGACAGACAGACAGACAGACAGACAGACAGACAGACAGACAGACAGACAGACAGACAGACAGACAGACAGACAGACAGACAGACAGACAGACAGACAGACAGACAGACAGACAGACAGACAGACAGACAGACAGACAGACAGACAGACAGACAGACAGACAGACAGACAGACAGACAGACAGACAGACAGACAGACAGACAGACAGACAGACAGACAGACAGACAGACAGACAGACAGACAGACAGACAGACAGACAGACAGACAGACAGACAGACAGACAGACAGACAGACAGACAGACAGACAGACAGACAGACAGACAGACAGACAGACAGACAGACAGACAGACAGACAGACAGACAGACAGACAGACAGACAGACAGACAGACAGACAGACAGACAGACAGACAGACAGACAGACAGACAGACAGACAGACAGACAGACAGACAGACAGACAGACAGACAGACAGACAGACAGACAGACAGACAGACAGACAGACAGACAGACAGACAGACAGACAGACAGACAGACAGACAGACAGACAGACAGACAGACAGACAGACAGACAGACAGACAGACAGACAGACAGACAGACAGACAGACAGACAGACAGACAGACAGACAGACAGACAGACAGACAGACAGACAGACAGACAGACAGACAGACAGACAGACAGACAGACAGACAGACAGACAGACAGACAGACAGACAGACAGACAGACAGACAGACAGACAGACAGACAGACAGACAGACAGACAGACAGACAGACAGACAGACAGACAGACAGACAGACAGACAGACAGACAGACAGACAGACAGACAGACAGACAGACAGACAGACAGACAGACAGACAGACAGACAGACAGACAGACAGACAGACAGACAGACAGACAGACAGACAGACAGACAGACAGACAGACAGACAGACAGACAGACAGACAGACAGACAGACAGACAGACAGACAGACAGACAGACAGACAGACAGACAGACAGACAGACAGACAGACAGACAGACAGACAGACAGACAGACAGACAGACAGACAGACAGACAGACAGACAGACAGACAGACAGACAGACAGACAGACAGACAGACAGACAGACAGACAGACAGACAGACAGACAGACAGACAGACAGACAGACAGACAGACAGACAGACAGACAGACAGACAGACAGACAGACAGACAGACAGACAGACAGACAGACAGACAGACAGACAGACAGACAGACAGACAGACAGGCAGGCAGGCAGACAGACAGACAGACAGACAGACAGACAGACAGACAGACAGACAGACAGACAGAAATGAGTAAATGTGTTTTTTGGAATCTAGATTACTCAAAACAATTATTTCCATCAAAATCGGGTCAAATTTTTTTTGGATTGCAATACTTTCTCTCTTACATACTTTGTATGTGATGAGAAAGTAAAAAGGGATCTTATAACACGGGTTCTTATGGCTAACTAACCAAACTCGGACTTCAGGATGAAAATTGAGGAATGTTACACTCATTGCACCATAAATAATAGACAAGGGTGTACAATTCGACGACCCGTCGACCGGCACCATAACCTCCAAAGCGACAACCTCTTCTACCCACTTTTTTTTTGCTTTGGCTTACAAATTTCCCTCGTAAACGTCCGAATTTGGCTCTGGTCGCGTGACGACTCGAAACTGGTAACATATCTACCGTACTGTACGTAAACGTCAAACGATTCAAAACGCCGAGTCCACTCGATTGTTTATTGCCTGAGAAGCGGCGTTGCCAAATCTCGAAGATTCTCCGACACCACGAACTCAAATTACATACTTCTATAACTTTAATTTATGTTTTTTAGGCTTACCAAGTATCGAGAAATACGGTTTAATTCTCAGTGTGATTAATTTAAGGGGAGGGAGTCAGGTCAAAATAATTAAATTTGTAAATTCAATATCATCCAAATTCTCTTGCATATAAAAATGATCAATGAACTATATTGTTGGTACTGGATGAAAGGATTTTTTACTGCCATCTGACTTGCATTTGCCTTTCCATATTATCTTAAGCAAAGGTCTTAGGTTTTCCACTCTGCGCGTGATTCAAACCAAACTGCTAGGCAGATTGGGCTAGATGATGTCTCATTTTCTTCTTCATAAAAAGATACACCGGCTAAATGGAGCAAAATATTTTTTTTTTAATTCTGAAAGCAAAGTTAATAACTGATTTAGAAAATAGCATAAAATTTATTTAGTAATAATTATGTCACTTGAAAAATATTGCCTTTTATTAACTTTTCCTCCATTTAGCCGGTGTATCTTTTCATGAAGAAGAAAATGAGACGTGAACCAGCCCAATCTGCCTAGCAGTTTGGTCTGAATCACGCGCAGAATAGGTTTAAAACCAAGTTTCGGCAAATGGCATCTAAAGCTTACCACTCAAATAAAAATGTTTATGCTGTTTTCACCTTTGGGGCACCTTAGTACCTTTAATGAACAAAATAAAAATATTATTTGCAAGTCAAATTACAGAATATTATTAATAATGTTATTAATAAATGTTTTTTTTTACAAATAAATAAGTAAATGAATGCATAATTTGACAAAAACCTGTAAATAATATGGGGATGATCACTTTTATTGACAACATCACTGAAAATTTATCCGGTGTTGACACATTCACAAATGTGCTGCACAAACATTAAATCATCACTTCATAACAAATTTACATATCTGATCACTTCTGATGATTGTTGATTCTGTTTTAAACACTATTGATTGAAAAAAAAACCGTAAATGTCCAACGGAATCAAACTAATAACATAATATGAACAAAAAATAAAAACATCAATTCGAGGTTATGCGTCTCGCATGTAGCAGAAGTAACTTCTCGGGGCAGTAACACCCTGCGCATGTTTAAGATATCACAGCGCATGTCCTATTATTCGCGCGAATTCGAATATAATGTAATGTTACGTGTTGCGTTGAAGACATCAGACTCTCATCGCGTCATTTGTATCGCGTTTCGCTAACTGGTTTAAAAAATGGTAAACAAATAAAAATTTATTTACAAATACGTAATAAACTTTTTATTATATAGAAAAAAATCATTAAAAAACAGGTATATTGCAGAAATCGGCCATTTTTTCGGCTTCAGGTCTAAAATTTTGCAGGTTCAGAGGGTATACTTAACTAAACGAAACTGCCGAAGAGAAAAAAAAAAATATATATTTGATTTTTTTTTTTCAATACCCTTAATTATTTTGTATGAACAAAAAATCGGCCATAATGTCTGCACATAACAAAAATAAATAAATAAAATAATTTAAAATTCAAATATAATATTCTGGTAATTTTTACGACTTTTGAGAAAATTAAATATGAATGGTACCGTAGAAACTTAGCCATTTTTGCGAATTCCGGCTTATAACTTTACTAATAGATAGATTACATGGAAATGAATGTTTTCACAGAAAAAAAAAATAATCGATTTTTTTAAATTTTTGACCTGACGCCCCCCCTTAATATCTAAACATATAAAAACGGTCCATTTACCGAATTTTTTAGATAGTGTGTCAATTTACTAGTATGGGTCGCAAGGACTACCTTAAGCCAAAAAAAAATCGATTTTCCAAGATCCTAGAGTGGTGTTACGCCTTAAGTGGCTAATCACTGTGTCGTTTCCATAATTGTGCTTTACTCAGTACAGTTTGCTTGGGCTTTAGGATTATCCTTCACGGGGATATATCTCGGGATTTCCGGCTTCGAGTTTGCAAGCCCAGAGCTCTTTTACTCCTACCGTCGTGAAGCGGCAAAACTGTTCGTCGAGTTCGCGCCATGAACGGCGAGAGAGAATCTCGGCCTCTAATATCAGTATGTAGGCATTACTGCCTCGTGAAACGCACCGCTCTTCGTACTTTCCAGACGCTGGGGCGTTGCGCGCTTATATACGCCCATAAAATTCTGCAATTGTCTCTGACGCGGCTCTCTTGCTGGCTTCGCAGTAAGGAATACGACTGCGGGCACCGACAGTACATAACGTACTTTGTGGAAAGATTTTCTAGGGCTCCACCCTTCAGAATCCTCGTACAGTGTAGCGGATGGCTTAAGCTCGATGAAAAAAAATCTTTTAGCGCCGGATTATAAATATTCCGATCAACAGAACAATGCAATGTAATTTACTGGATTAATGTTATTTATTACCTGGAAAGTCGTAAAGATAAAGAAACTTTTAGTTGCAAAGAAGAAAAAACACTAAATGCAATGTATTTTTGTAGAAACGACATATTTGTATAATCCGGTATTGGTTAAATAATTTGTAACCATAACAATATGTAACAATGATTGGAATAAAAAATGGTGACCCTCGCACTTGAAAAAAATCATGTTTTCGTTGAAGAACAGTGGAAAAAATGGTGATAATTTTACTTTAGAAAATCAAAGAATAGTAATTGAGAAAAAATGGAGTTCCTTTGAAAAAAACCTATTAAATATCTTTAGCTTAATTTTATAAAAATCGTTGTTTCATTTATACGAAATTTTTTGTATTGTATTCACTTTAAAAATTTATAGACAGATTTTTTTTTAATTTATAGATTACAAAAATTTCATATACGAAAATTAATTACATTTTTTTAGTGCACTATAAATTTTCTCTGTCTAAATGCATATAATCATTATCAAAATAAAGGTGAAATAATTTGTAACCATATCAATATGTAACAATGATTGGAATAAAAAATTGTGACCCTTGCACTTGAAAAAAAATCATGTTTTCGTTGAAGAACAGTGAAAAAAATGGTGATAATTTTACTTTAGAAAATCAAAGAATAGTAATTGAGAAAAAAACCTATTAAATATCTTTAGATTAATTTTATAAAAATCATTGTTCCGTTTATGCGACATTTTTTGTATTATATTCACTTTAAAAATGTATAGACAGATTTTTTATTAATTTATAGATTGCAAAAATTGCATATACGAAAATTAATTACATTTTTTTAGTGCACTATAAATTTTCTCTCTGTCTAAATACAGATAATAATTATCAAATTAAAGGTGGAATCAAAATAAAGGTGAAATAATTTTTAACCATATCAATATGTAACAATGATTGGAATAAAAAATTGTGACCCTTGCACTTGAAAAAAAATCATGTTTTCGTTGAAGAACTGTGAAAAAAATGGTGATAATTTTACTTTAGAAAATCAAAGAATAGTAATTGAGAAAAAAACCTATTAAATATCTTTAGATTAATTTTATAAAAATCGTTGTTCCGTTTATGCGACATTTTTTGTATTATATTCACTTTAAAAATTTATAGACAGATTTTTTATTAATTTATAGATTACAAAAATTGCATATACGAAAATTAATTACATTTTTTTAGTGCACTATAAATTTTCTCTCTGTCTAAATACAGATAATAATTATCAAATTAAAGGTGGAATCAAAATAAAGGTGAAATAATTTTTAACCATATCAATATGTAACAATGATTGGAATAAAAAATGGTGACCCTTGCACTTGAAAAAATCATGTTTTCGTTGAAGAACAGTGAAAAAAATGGTGATAATTTTACTTTAGAAAATCAAAGAATAGTAATTGAGAAAAAATGGAGTCCCTTTTAAAAAAACCTATTAAATATCTTTAGCTTAATTTTATAAAAATCGTTGTTTCGTTTATGCGACATTTTTTGTATTATATTCACTTTTAAAATTTATAGACAGATTTTTTATTAATTTATAGATTACAAAAATTGCATATACGAAAGTTAATTACATTTTTTTAGTGCACTATAAATTTTCTCTCTGTCTAAATGCAGATAATAATTATCAAATTAAAGGTGGAATTTTTGGTGCGAAATTGTTGGTCCCACGCGAAATAATGAAATATAATTAACGGGTTAAGAGGCAGTACTTAAAATATACGGTGAATACAGTGCAACCACATGACTGAGCAACAACTGGACGTTCCATTCTTGTCGCACGCTCGAAAATTATGGCTATAGAGCTACGTGCGTATATATAGCTTATATTCATAGGTCGAGTGGAAGCAGGTGAGAAGCAGTCATCAACGCGCAACTGTGCTCGCCTCATAACCACTATAGTATAACATAATACTCCTAAAACGCACGAGACAGCTCGTCCCGTTCATCGAACACCCTTGTTGCACACCTTTCGCAGTTACTGCGTTCATCAAACCACATATATCTATATATGATGTGTCGTATATGTTCTGTCATATATATACAGAATTCCAAGCCAACGAATGATACAATGTCTTAAAATTCATGGAAAAATGCTTTTTCTATTTCTTTTTCTGACGAGTATTCCAATCACACGAGTCTAGAAAAAGTTTTTGATGTGAAAACATCTTTAGGGAAAGGTTTTTAGGTTTTTCCTGAAAAAATGTCCTCAAAAAGGGTTACGCTCCTTCTGGAAAAAAGTACATTTGAGCAAAATGTCCTCAAAAAGCGTTACGCTACTTCTGGAAAAAAGTGAATTTGAGCAAAGTGTCCTCAAAAGGCGTTACGCTTCTTCTGGAAAAAAGTGAATTTGAGCAAAGTGTCCTCAAAAAGCGTTACGCTACTTCTGGAAAAAAGTGAATTTGAGCAAAGTGTCCTCAAAAAGCGTTACGCTCCTTCTGGAAAAAAGTGAATTTGAGCAAAATGTTCTCAAAAAGCGTTACACTCCTTCTGGAAAAAAGTGAATTTGAGCAAAATGTCCTCAAAAAGCGTTACGCTCCTTCTGGAAAAAGTGAATTTGAGCAAAATGTCCTCAAAAAGCGTTACGCTCCTTCTGAAAAAAAGTGAATTTGAGCAAAATGTCCTCAAAAAGCGTTACATTCCTTCTGGAAAAAAGTGAATTTGAGCAAAATGTTCTGAAAAAGCATTACGCTTCTTCTGAAAAAAAAGTGAATTTGAGCAGTGTCCTCAAAAAGCGTTACGCTCCTTCTGGAAAAAAGTGAATTTGAGCAAAGTGTCCTCAAAAAGCGTTACGCTACTTCTGGGAAAAAAGTGAATTTCAGCAAAGTGTCCTCAAAAAGCGTTATGCTACTTTTGAAAAAAAAGTGAATTTGAGCAAAGTGTCCTCAAAAAACGTTACGCTCCTTCTGGAAAAAAGTGAATTTGAGCAAAGTGCCCTCAAAAAGCGTTACGCTCCTTTTGGAAAAAAGTGAATTTGAGCAAAGTGCCCTCAAAAAGCGTTACGCTCCTTTTGGAAAAAAGTGAATTTGAGCAAAATGTCCTCAAAAAGCGTTACACTCCTTCTGGAAAAAAGTGAATTTGAGCAAAGTGTCCTGAAAAAGCATTACGCTTCTTCTGAAAAAAAGTGAATTTGAGCAGTGTCCTCAAAAAGCGTTACGCTCCTTCTGGAAAAAAGTGAATTTGAGCAAAGTGTCCTCAAAAAGCGTTACGCTCCTTTTGGAAAAAAGTGAATTTGAGCAAAGTGTCCTCAAAAAACGTTACGCTCCTCCTGGAAAAAAGTGAATTAAAGCAAAATGTCGTCAAAAAGCGTTACGCTCCTTCTGGAAAAAAGTGAATTTGAGCAAAGTGTCCTCAAAAAGCGTTACATTCCTTCTGGAAAAAAGTGAATTTTAGCAAAGTGGCCTCAAAAAGCGTTACGCTCCTTCTGAAAAGAAGTGAATTGCTGAACTGCTAAAGATGTTTTGACATATTTTTTCGTGAGTACACGCAGATGTACTCACTACTTTTTTCCCCCGACTACGCTAAAAAGATCCCATTACATGCCTGCAACGCGGGTGGAAAGTTGTCGATTCTTGAACAGCGGGGCGAAAAGTAACGCAGCGGGAGGAAAAGGGCTGCAGTGGGCAGAATAGTATATTGTGCAACAAGGGCCGAAAGATGGCGATTGTGACGAGTTATATATCCATAACTATTTATATATATCAAGATATATAGAAGATATAGATCTTTTGCTGCAATATATCTCTATATTATAAAAGATCTCGCTGCCGTGTCACGAATCGAGCCATATATAGGGCATTCCATGTCAAGTCTCCCCAAGTATGATCCCCCCTGGCCCAAATTTTTCTAAATTCTCGAAGAGCCCCCAAAGCCAGGATTTTCTAAGTCCCTTATGAGGGACTTACAAGGAAGGTATCCCAGGTCGATTACTCCGATTTGATTTATTTTATAATATGTTATAGCAGACCAAAAACTAACCGACACATATTTTTTTAAATCTGCCATTTAAAACTTTAAGGGGGTGAAACCACCATCCAAAGTTAGGCATGTCAAGGGGAAATTTGGCAGTTTCACCCACAAGAACATAATATTTTTTTAAGCAGTCCAACTGGAAAAGCTTACTCATAACGTGAAATGAAAAATACAATTACTCAATAAAAAAAAATTAAGGGGTGAGGCCAATATTTTTTTTTTGAGCAAATCCAAAGACACGTCGTATTTCCTTCGTATTCATACACAACATATATTTGTGTCAGATTTTTGGACTTCAATTTGACAATTATTTTCATAAACATAATCATATTTAGGGGTGGCTCGGCCTTCATTTTTTTTTAATTGAGAAAATTATATTTTTCATTTCTCCTGACAATTTTTTTTCATAAACGTAATCATATTTGGGGTGGTTCAACCCTTCATTTTTTTTAAATTGAGAAAATTATATTTTTCATTTTTCGTTATGAGAAAGCTTTTCCACTTGGATTGGTTAAAAAATATTGATAAAAACAAAGTTTCCTCTACGAGGAAGCAATAATTTTTCACACCCATCCTATACGTAATTAAGTCCGAAAAACACACAAAACACACTTTGTTATCGTCGCAGAACGTTGTAATTAATTGCCTAGTGATGCGACCGGCCAAAATTTACCCCTTGCTGAGCGACTCTATATATCTATATATAATTCCCTGCAACCACGAACGTATGTCCAAACCCCGTGTTTTTTCGATAACGGTCGCAGTCTAAAGAAGTTGCGGCTAACGATTCCATCGCACAAAAATACGTTGATCCGCTATTGCCAACAGGGATGACGCAGTCCATGATGCGCTTCGCATATAATACGCTCTAGCTATATGCATTTGGTATTTACAGTGATGTTTTCGTGTATATAGTAACTACATTCATACATAGGTCATTCCATACCAAATGGGCCACCCAAATTTACCACGATCGCAAAAAGTGTTCATAATTTTTTCAAAAGTTGTTCAACCATCACGAACATCCACAAATTATTTCAGAATTTTATCATCTACGGTTTGCCCAAAATTTAATAACGATTTTTGTTATTCAATTTTTTTCAATCCGCTGTATATTCAAAATTACCGATCGTACAAAAAATTTGTTCCCACATAAAATTTAATTTTTTGAATGTACTTGTTGATAAAAAAAATTTCACAGAAGCGCAAAAAAAATTTCTGCCATTTTTGGACAAAATAAAATAATAATATTTTTTTACTGACACAAACCATTCCGATTTTTTTTTTTTGAAAATTTTACAGAATTTCTATTATTGTGCTTACAAACTACAGGAAAATTGACGTGATGGGAAATGTCACGCTTGGCCCACTTGGTATGGAATGATCCATATTTGTATCGAAAAAGGCTTCGTGAGTCTACACAACGAATTTAACGGTCGAATTGGCAACGACCACACGAGGAGCCACAAGATGACCACGTCCAATCCATTACCCACACTCATGTGCGGTTATTGCGGTCTTTATGTTATAATGACGACGAATAAGGGAGAGAGAGGGATGGTCGAATAAAAGTAAGAAAAATAAATTATAACGCCCACGTGCGAGCCGGTTTCTCGTGGTATAATTGCCTATAGCGAACTTTATATGTTCATGGTTACGTTGGTGTAACGTTTGGCTCGATGTGGCCAATTATCGAAGATCGAGAGACTCTTTGATTGTCGCTTTATACGAGTTTGACGCTCGTGTGCCTCGGAAAGTAAATAAAAGGAGATCTGATGCTGCTGGTGCTCTGTGGATGCTGAAACACAACCAACCATATTTCTCGTCGACCTCACGGGACTTGCGATCTAATTTGGCGAATACGTATTGAGCAACTCTCTAGAGTCGAAGACCTGGCGATAGAATGAGTCGTACAATATATTTATACACCCACTGATCTATAATAAAAGTGCTTTTCGTTTTTTTTTATGTCTTAGGGTTTTGGAATAATAAAACTAACTTAATTATTGGGGAATATATATTTACTTGTTAATTAAATGGATTGCTAAATATTTATCTTAGCTTTTTTATTAGAAAAATTAGTTCTTGATGAAATTTTAATTAAGAGTTAATTCGTGTATGACTAAAATATTTTGGAAAGTGTATATTATGAATTAGGAAAAAATATTAAGAAACATTTAATAAGTTAAGGAGGCATCTGTGGGTCATGCTAGTCAACCAACGCACTATTAGAAATTTTCATATAAATGACAAAAAAATTGAAATTTGTAGTGCATACTGCTCTACATTTCCCCTTCAGTCACTGTGTAGGGTGTTAAGGCGAAATGTAATTCCTTCTATTTTATTTTTACGAATTACGAAATGCAAAGTCACTCATATGACTATTGTGCCAACCTTATTTTGAGCGAAATAAAGTCGGCTGTTCGCGTGTCGGGACGTCCCGCAGAGCTCGTGGCAACGTCGCACATATGTTGAGGTTGGTATCGCTGAGTTTACTTTCAGCGCGTGTTTAAATCTCAAAAATTTATAACTACTTATTGACTACAAAGCAGTCATATAATTACAATCGAGCGTTGATCAGCTTGAGTTGAGTCTCAAAAAATGCAAATTTCCGGGATTTCGGAATTGTTTTACGTTATATTTGCTAAGATGATGCTTTAATCTCACGAAATGCGAAAATTAACTTTGAAATTCCCGCCGTAGACGAGTCCGTTCTGCTGGTCCGCTATTTCCCCTCAGAATATGCGGCGTTGCCAAATCTCTTTGATTGAGATTGAAAATTTCACAAAAGTAATTAGTTGAACACTGTTTTTCACTGTGTTACTGCGGTTATAGACGTTTTTTAAATTTTTTAATGCTTTGTAAGAATTCAGTCTATCATTTGAAATCATTACTTTTAATGCATCTTCTCTATTAGCATATAAAATTCACCGATAAAGTGCGAGCTAACTACGACTGCCATTTGAGACCGTGTTAAAAAAAGATGCAAAGTAGAACCTTGCACATTGCTTCCTCATTATTTTTCGCTTTTTACAAAGCTCCCTCTGTGAGGAAGCAGTATGTTATTCAATTTTGGCTTCCTCATAGAGGAAGCTTTGTAAAAAGCGAAAAATAATGAGGAAGCAATGTGCAAGGTTCTACTTTGCATCTTTTTTTTTTATACCTTGTGTCTCTTTTGCAGAGGTGTTTTATACAGCTATAAATCACCTCTGCAAACACCGTTACATCTAATTTTGATTAGATACAAATTTTTGTCGTACTTTCTCAACTTTTCCGGAAGTTATAGCGAAAATCTACATTTTTTTTTAAATGAAAAATGGTGTAAAATCCGAACGACTTTACCGATCATCACCAAATTTGGTACATGGCATTTCTGAATGTTATTTTTCGTCTGTACAAAATTTCTGTTCATTTGTTGAAATTCGACGTAATTTAGATCAAAATCTACTTTTTTCGAAAAATTCAAAATTCTATAAAATCCGAACCACTTTACCGATTTCGTCGAAATTCAATACCATACAACATTGAACGTATCTTCAGTTATGAAGAACTATTTAGCCAAATCGGCGAACTTTTACGAAAGTTAGAGCGACCACGCCCTTTTTTCAACAAATTAAAATCAACATAAAATCTTAATGACTTCACATATTTTGGCAAAAATCACAACATTCAAAGAGGGGCAGCTACTCTACTTGCGTGCCAAATTTGAGCCGGATCGCTCGAACGGTTACCGAGTGAGAGGAGATTGAATTTTCGAAGCCCAGCACACACACACACACACACATACATACATACGGACATTTTTTCTAAACCACTTTTCTCGACGTTTTAGGTGATTCTAAGCATACTGACATGAAAATCTCGAAAAAAAAAAATTTCATGAAAACAAAGCTTCCTCTATGAGGAAGCAAAAGGCATATTTCAATTTGGAATATTTTTATTTATAAACGGTCAAATCCTTTCTAATTTTTTGAGATCGTTCAGAATGTTTCAATCTACAATATATATTAATTTTGTAATTTAATCTTCTAAATCGATATGTGAGGATGCCTCCTTAATATAAGATGATTGAGATGATTTCTGAATGTGAGAAAAAAAATCAAGCGATGTTAAAAGAGTATAAATTTTATGTATTAAAAATGACAATTCAATAACTTAATACAAATAAGGTATTTATCTTTATTAATCTGAAATATACTTTCAAAAATAAAGTGTATTTTAATTTAGTCTCTTTCGAAAATAAAAATTAAACGTTCAACAATGATTCACAGTTTCAATGTTTCAAAAAAGGAAATGCCTCACCCAGTTACTTAATCCAACCGCATTAATGTCGGAAAAGCTGATTTACGATGACGAGAACAATGAGAGAGTTCAAATCAGTTTACGGCGACTAATCTGTTGATTTTATCTATTCTATGTGCGTAATTATATATAACAAGAAAAAGGATCATTATATAGAGCATTGAGAAACAATCAAATTGACTCCAAGAGCGGAACATCGCCTAAGAAGATTTTTGTCTTGATGTCCAGACGCAGTTCTTTTATTCATCCATAGAAGAGCCAAGACTTTGGGTCCTGGAATATTAAAATTAAGATTCTATTATTCAGGAATAATTTATTTGTTAAATGAGTTGATAAATGGTTAAAAAAAGTTTTTTAGTAGAAGAATTAATTCTTGTTAAAATACCATTAAGTTTAGACTCGTGTATTTCTGAAATATTTTAAAAAGTTCATAAAAAATTTAGAAAATAAGAAGCACACGGAGAAAAATCATTTGCTAGCATAGTGACGGCAAACTTTATTTGTTGGCCTAAAAAATAATTTGGGTGGGATACAAAATTTGGAATGTCGAAAGTTTGGAATTACTAATATCTTGAAATTCCAGAATTGTGAAAATTAAAATAACGATAGATAAGTTGCTTGAATTTAAAAATTTAAAAATATCACGATGTCCAATGATTATTTGTTTTTCTTATTTATTCGAACAATATTCAAATAATAATATATTTTTTTATTTATTCCAATAATATTCGAATAATTATTTATTTTTCTTATTTATGCGAACAATATTCAAATAATAATATATTTTTTTATTTATTCCAACAATATTCAAATAATAATATTTTTTTTGTTTATTCCAAGAATATTCGAATAATTATTTATTTTTTAATTTATTCGAACAATATTCAAATAATAATATATTTTTTTATTATATAAATAAATATTATATTTTTTATATTATTATAAATAAATATTATATAAATAAAAAAATATATTATTATTTGAATATTGTTCGCATAAATAAGAAAAATAAATAATTATTCGAATATTATTGGAATAAATAAATAAATATATTATTATTTGAATATTGTTCGAATAAACAAAAAAAAATAATTATTTGAATATTGTTCGAATAAATAAAAAAAAATTATTATTCGAATATTGTTCGAATAAATTTAAAAAAAAAATAATTATTTGAATATTGTTCGAATAAATAAGAAAAACAAATAATCATTGGACATCGTGATATTTTAAAATTTTTAAATTCAAGCAACTTATCTATCGTTATTTTAATTTTCACAATTCTGGAATTTCAAGATATTAGTAATTCCAAACTTTCGACATTCCAAATTTTGTATCCCACCCAATAATTTTGCTGGCCTAGCAAATCTTTTTTTTGGTCTAGCTAATTTTTTGACAAGCCGGGTGGGGTTCAAAATATAGAATAATGAAAATCAGAATGTGTCATATTTCCAAATGTGAAAACCGCGAATGTTAAAATAGCTAATGATGCGATATCCGAAATGTTTATTTTCGACAGTTCACCAAGTTGAATAACTATTTTACCGAAATGTCATTCATCAGAGTATTCACTTATTTGAAACTACACATTCAGAAAGTCTGTACTTTGAATGGCCATAATGTCGATAAGAAAGAATTAGACGATATACATTTTCGAAATAAAAAATGATGAGCATCTTATACTTCTAATAGCTAAAACGTTGAAATTGCATGTGACGAAAATATGAATTTGGAATGTGTGAAATTTAGATACGTAAAATATCGATGGGCCATGATAGCGAAACCCAAAATAGCGAATGCTAAAATAACGAATCTGAAAATAACGAGTGCTAAAATAATAGTTCAATTCATTAGAGAAGGAACAAAAAAAATTGTATCTTAACGATTCGCTATATTGATCAATCTATTTTTTAGCCTTTCGCTATTTTGACCGTTCCTCATTTTGGTCATTCGCTATTTTGATAGTTCGACTTTTTCGTCTCTCGCTTTAATAAATTCGAAATTACAAGCGTTCTAAATTTAGTAATTCTAGAGTTCGAGAACTCAAATTCTGAAATTTCGTATTTTAGTCGATTCAATATTTCAACACTTGGAATTTAACCTATTCTCATTTTTCTTTTCGATATAAATTCAATTCGACTCTTTGGTATTCTAAATTTTTATTTTCTATTTTCAAAACTGTCATGAAATCGGTCCTTCTACATTTAAAAATTCGCCATTTTAGAATTACGCAATATGGGCCTTTCTACGTATGAACATTTGTTAATTTGACCCCCCACCGACAAGCCTAGCAAATAATTTTTGTTAGGCTAAGAAATAAGGCTTTGCTGTCACTATATTAGCAACTGATTTGTTGACGCAACGAAACTTTTCTCTCCGTGTACTTGAAATGATCCCTAAATGCAAGAGAACTTGAAGAAATGTAATAAAAATTGAATTTACAGTAGCTGTTAACTTAAAAGTTACGTTGAAAAATAAAGTAAGTTTTATATATATATATATATATATATATATTCATATATGTATAAAAATTGGTGTAATTGGAATATAAAAATTAAGATTCACTTATTGAGGAATAGTTTGTTTGCTAAATAAGTTAATAAATGTATAAACAACTTTTCAGTAGAAGAATTAATTCTTCTCAAAGTACAATTAAGTTTAGAATAGTGTATGGGTGAAATATTTTCATTAGTTCATAAAAAATATATAAAATAAAAAGATACTTGAGATGATTCTTAAATGTAAGAAAGATTGAAGCAATGTTATAAAAATTAAATTTATAATAGCTGTTAACCTGAAAGATATGTCGAAAAATAAAGTAAGTTTTTACATATATAAATGTATATAATAAAGTTTCAATTTACAGTTCTTTTCGAAAATAAAAACCAAACTGCTGAAGCTGCCTCATTCAGCTACTTAATAAATTGAACCACCTTAATGTTGGAAAAATTCATGTCAATCTTGACATGAATTTGACAATTGGAGACTTCAAATCAGTTTACGGCAAGTAATTACATTTAACAAGAAAATGTATTATTATATAGAGTATTAAGCAACAATCAGATTGACTCGAAGCGTAGCACAACGCCTAAGAAGATTTTTGTCTAGACGTCGAGACGCTGTTCTTCTATTCTTCCGTAGAAGAGACAAGACGCTATGACTTTGTGTCTCGGAATAATAAAATTAAGATTTACTTGCTAAATGAGTTGATAAATATTAGGAACAGCTTTTCAGTAGAAGAATTAATTTTTGTTACAATACAATTATGATTAGACTCGTGTATAACTGAATTATTTTCAAAAGTTCATATTACAGATTGGGAAAAAAATATTAAGAAATTAAGAGAAATTATTAAATGAATTAAGAAAAATATAGAGAACAAGAAGATGCTTAAGATAATTCCTAAATGTAAGAAAGACTGAAGCAAAATTATCAGAGTATAAATTATATGTGTTCCAAATAAACATTTAATTAATAAATAATTAATAAAATTAATTTGTAATAGTTGTTAACCTTAAAGATACATTGAAAAATAAAGTAAACATTTAAAAATAATTCACCATTTCAAAAAAGTAGTTGCCTCACTCAGCTACTTAATCAATCCTTGTTGATTTGATTGTTGATCTGTGATTGATTTTATATGTTCTGCCTGAGTAGTTCACTGTTAAAAAAAATTCCTAGAAAATTACCGTACCAGACTCGAAGTTTTTATTCACAACCTGTGCCACAAATTTCTTGTCCATCTCTATTAAATATTTAAAGTAACAATACTGAAAAAGATTTGAGAAATTTGTAAATTTACTATTACAAAATAAGAATTTAGATTGTATTTTTTTTCGCATGTCGTTTGCAAATTCCGTGCACATATTTATTGTAAAATCATAAAGCCACCTACAATGAAAACCAAATTCGAATTTCTGGAATTCGTGTTGAAAATTTATTATCTGCATTCAATATATTTATTCCGAAGTTGCATGAACATGAACATTCGTCTCGATAACTCCATGATGATGATATTGTAATTTTTTCATAAATATAAAAGTCCTGCATATGAATTTACAAATCGGTCAACGAATATTAAGAACTTAACTGAAATGTTACAATTTTGGTAATGTAATAACTGGATTACAACAGAAGTTTTGTAATTTTCATACAAATCCTTGAAAAAATATTATTCACGTACAGATATTTACTTCACTATTATTAATTTTGCAGTGAATGTAATACTCATCATTGTTAGAAAAGATTGGAAGTTTTTATTCATAAACTCGTCATCGAAATTTAATATACAATCGTGGTATGAAACTCATGTAATTTTCCAGTAAAATTAAAGCAAATTATTAAAATTCAAGTATTTTTTCTTGTGGAGATCAAGTCTATTCGAAATCGCACTATCTCAATAAACTCTCAACCAATCGATAGAATTCGGGAATCGGACGAATATTGCCGATCTATCGATAGCCGCGATACCCCTACTGCTTAGCAGTTATAATTCATATTTCATTCTCTCTTCGTTCGTCGTCCTATCAAGTACTATTTATTTCTGACTTTCAATAATACGTGGTCGCTCCCGTTTATTATATCAAATAATATCATCAAATCGTTTCTTCCTACTTCAACATCCAGGCCTGGAATTATTTGGATATTACGACTTGAGATGATAAGTATTTGAAACTTTATAACATTAGTCACTGAAATATCAAAGAAAGAAAAGAGAGAGAAAATTTATATTTAATATCATACTTTATCTAAAATTAGATTTACACTATAATAGTTGTAATTAGCGTTTTCTGTATGTGTGTGTGTGGAGCGTGAATGTTTCTTTTTGTTAAATATTGATAATGTGAACGAATTTCATATTATATATTGTAATTGAATGATAATAACTTAATAAAAGGGACAATTTACACCCCTAATTTATAAAATATAAACTATAACTTTATTTAAGACCTTTGACATGCCCCATCGTATTTATTACATACAAATAAATCCAATTGTATTAATTATTCTAATGGTATTAATATTTACATATATACGAGAATATTTTTCTTTTGTTGTTCAAATTCTAATAAAAATCCAGTCTCCTAAATAAATAAAAAATTTTAAATAAATAATAAATAAATTTAAAAAATTCATCACGTACTGTAAAATTAGAGTAAATTATTGAATATGCTGTACCATACATTAATTTTACATTACACTTGTATACACAATTTAATATACTAGTTTATGAATAAAAACTTCCAGTAAAAGTACACTAAATTTCAAGTAGATTTTTTTGACAGTGATTATTTCACTCACCAGTTTTGTAAATTTCATATTATCAGTCACAGTAAATTTACAATCTTTTTTAACAGCGTTATATATAACAAGAAAAGGTATTATTATATAGAGCATCAAGAAACAATCAAATTGACTCCAAGTGCAGAATAATGCATAAGAAGATTTTTGTCTAGACGTCGAGACGTTGTTCTTCTATTCGTCCGTAGAAGAGGCAAAGACACTGGTGGTACGACGAGTCGTCGCGTCTCGGAGCTTGGAAAACCCGAGTGGTCGTCTCATTCGGGCTGCGGTCTAGACACAGCGAGCGAAGTATATGGCAATAACATGTGTTTTTGATGCAAAGGACGAATAAGAGGAAAACGTCAAACCATGACGATCCTTTTGCACTTATATGCACTCGACAGCATTTGGATGCACTTAAGAGCACGCAGTCGCGACACTGCGTCGAGACTCTTCGACTGTTAAGGAGGTTGGAGCGCTCCACACTAGTCAAATCAGTGCTAAATTTTTAAAAGCTTTTCTACAATTTCAGATGGTTTAATAATTTGTGCCAAGGTGTTAATCACATAGCAGCATTAGTTCTTGATATTCAAATACATTCACAGCTGTGATATCAACAGTAAATCGATCAATATTTGCAAATTTCCAATGCTATGTTTTTTCATCCAGTTTTTTAAAAGGGTAAACCGTAATATCAGTCCGATTATGACGGCCAATAGCTCTATACTATACTTTTACCATATAATAGTTTAGAATTACCATACAATATAGTTCCCAGGAGCGCCGATTATATTTTATAGTAATGACAATGACAAAAATAATGGCTGCAAACTTAATTATAGCTCAACAAAACAAATACATAGTATCCTGTAAAAGTCGATATGATCGGGTCTCCTGGGAACTATATCAGTATAGTCGGCTCTACCATTCTACTATATATTTTTCTCTGTGTAGGAAATAAATATTAATATAGTTGCATAATAAATTTAATATGCGTCAATGGATTTGATCAATTCGGTGATTGAAAATTACAGCACATGGCTACCAAATCAATCGTTACTTACATTCATGTCGAATGGCAACACGAGATTGATTAATAACTCTACACGTTGAAGTAAGATTGTTTTTGCAGCAACAGGAGAAAAATGTTATTGACCCAAAAGCATGTTATTGCAGACCATTGTGCCGTGATATTATGCAGCGCTACATTTTTTTTCAATACCGTTCATATGAAATTCAATATACAAGGTAATTAAACATCACGACGAACGCCTATGAGTTTTCATACATTTTCATTAAAAAATATCTTGGAGTAATGGAAGAACCAGTAGCAATTGTGTTGTAATTTTACACTGAACGTTACATTTTTTGCAATACCATTCATATGAAAATTCAATATGAATGTTTATGAAATGTAATACACAGTTTATGCATGTGGTATTTCCAATACAAGTTTATTCATTTTAAGAAAGATTTTTTTTACAGTGTATGTACACGGAAAAAAATTTTTGTTTGAAAATTAATATACAGTATATAAAGCTCGAACGCATATACCGTTATATTAATTTTCAGATGCATTCATCATTGACAAATACTAATTTTTAGCAATTTTCAAATACAAGTATCGGACAATTCTTATACTATTCTTAAATTCACTATAAAAGTATATTAATATGGAATTCAGATACCCGTTTCGTAAATCTCATATCGTTTTGTATATTAAATTCTCTTGCATTTTTAACAGCGTATGTAGTGTGCAGAAATAAGAAATGTATAACTACACGGAGAGAAGGATCTAGTAAAAACTGCGATATATCCGGTAGAAACTGCCAGAAAATTCTAGTACCGGATAACTACGACGCCACTTTAGCGAACTTTATCCTAAAACTCGATAAGTTCTACTAGACCTACTGGTAATTTAAGCTGTGATAATTTTAGCTAGATGGTAAAACAGTTTTTGCTAGAAGATTCCAGCAAAACCAGTTTTTGCTCGAAGATTGATCATTTTTACTAGAAATCGCAGTAATCGGTGTCGCTTTAATGCATCGACTCGAAAATTTTCTGTACTGATGTTTGGATGTTTGGCCCGTGCCGTTTTTTCGATATAACTACTTCGTGAGACAAATATATCCTAAAGTGTAAGTATTAATATCTATATTATATTATTAGAATGAAAACATGACTAATTATTACGAATGAGAATAAGAACTATAATAAGAATTTCGAAGATTCGACAATAAGTCGACAGGTCCTAACCTCTTAACCTTTCGCACGTATATAAAACGACGCAGTACAATCGTACAGTGACTTGGAGGTTATACCGATATATTGTGCCGGTCAATCAGCGTTTCATTTGTTTTTTAAGATTAATTTCGCAAGTCCAGATATTTCGCCCGAATCACTTTTCTGGACGTTTTACACCGTTTTAAGTGTTATGGCAAGAATATCTCGAGAGAAAAAATGTTCACGAAAACAAAGCTTCCTTTACAAGGAAGCAAAATTACCATAATGGTCGAGTAAAAATTTTCTGTAGTGCACTGAAAGAAATGATTAGTTGCCATAACCAAAAAATGCGTTGACACAACCAATCATTATTCTATTTTCCTTAAAACTCAAATGGTAGTGCCAACGTTTCAAATGGTAATACCGACGATTCGAATGGTAGTCTCAACTATACGACTGGTAATCCCAACGATTGGATTGGTTAACCTCACTAATCTCGCGAGAACTGATCGTGAATAGTTGAGGTTACTATTCGATATGGTTGAGACAACTAAATTTTGAGACATTGTGTACAGCAAATGGAAAACGTAGTTGTCGGAACCAAACTATGCGTGTGCCTGTGAATTTTTTGCATATTGCTGGTGGTGGCGTTGGTGTACGATGTCGACTTGGCAATTTCTACTATAAGACTTGGTCATTTTTACTAGATCCTTCTCTCCGTGTATTTACTCCTCCACAAAGTTGTAGTAAAGCTTAGGCAGTCTAACACTCACAATATTTCAGATTCTTGAGTACTATTCACAAAAACAGCATCTTATTTTTTCTACATTTCTCGACAGCATTTGGATGCACTCAAGTGCAAAGCAAGCAGTTGCGATACTGCGTCGATTCTTCGACTGTTAAAGCTATTAAACATATGTACGTAGTGTGTAGAAATAAACAATTTTGAACTATTTACTCCTCCACAGAGTTGTAGTACAGCTTAGGCGGTTCAACACCGACAGAGTTGGAGATTCTTGGGTATTATCCACAAAAGCAGCATCTTATTTTTCTACATTTCATTTTGACACTCCCACAGCGTCCTAACTAAGCTTTCGTTCTTCAGCTTCATCGTCCCTCGGCTGCCCCTATTGTCTTCGCTTCGTCGGTGTAACCCGGAACGGTACAGATTGTGTACTTTCACGATTTTCTTTATACCTGTTGGCTTGCTTTTGGGCTGAAGATCTTGACCTTCGCAGATTCTGAGCGCGATAATAAAATTTTGTCTGTGAAGCATCTTCTTCCCTTTCGTTTTCTTCTAAATTTTTCAGGATGAAATGATACAATCGCAAGTTCTTTTTCTTTAAATGATAATATTGCTAAAATAGAATTTAATTCTGTATGGAATCTGTATGGATTATCGACACGTATGGTTATAGTAATTAAGTATAGTTCTTGAAATGAGAAAAGCTAAGAATTAGTATAAAGCAAAAATTTTATTTAACAGTGCAATTATAAGTAAATCGGCACTACAGCAGTCGTATACATCACCAGAGAAGACTTGAATTTCAAAGTTCTTTACAATGATCTTTAAGAAAAGTTATTTTTGGACGTTTCTGATTTCAGAATCCAAAGATTTGACTTACAATCGAAAAATTCCAGAAAACGATATCTCAATTTTTATTTCAAGATGTTTTGTCTATCTTTTGACCTGAATAATTTTCTGTAAATGTATATGGGGTATTCCATGCCAACTCGGTCAACGGCTGAACCTCAATTTTTTTTTAGCGGCACATATTTTTATGTTATTCTTCCAACTGAAAAATGCATGCAGACATTTTTTCAGATTTCTTTCTATCGAAATTTTTGAGTTATAAATAATTAAAGCTATCTAAAAAACGTCCTAATTTGAAAATCTCAGAAAATTCTTAAAAATACTATGATCTGCAATAAAACGTTTGAACCATAGACCAGAGTGGGCCGAGAACTCCTGCTATTTTTTTTTTCATTTTATAGTTTTATTCAAAGGCTTTTTAAACGTTAAATAAACAACGCTTCGATTTAAGAATCTCAAAAAAATCTCAAAAATACTGTGATAAACAACAGCATTTTTGAGAAGGAAAAAGAGAGCGAACACCTTATCCAATTTTCTTTTTCATTTTATAATTTTAATTAAAGGTATTTCAAATGGTAAAAAGAAGTTCTAATTAAAAAATCTCTAAAAAAAACTCAAGCATGCTGTGACGAATATATAGATTAGTCTGGGATCAATAAATATGATTTATTATTGTTATTCTGAAGAAAATATATGGAGGTCCAGACACACACTTTTGCAAGTTTAATAAAAGAATCTGAACTTTTTTTTTGGGAATATACATATATATATATATATATATATATATCACAGTATTTTAAAGTTTTTTTGCGATCCTTAAATCGAAGGTTGTCTATTTTACGTTTAAAAAACCTGTGAATAATGTTATAAAACGAAATAAAAATAGCAGGAGTTCTCGGCCCACTCTGGCCTATGATTCATACGTTTTGTTGCACATCATAGAATTTTTGAGAATTTTCTGAGATTTTTCATTTAAGGCGTTTTTTAGATAGCTTTAATTATTTATAACTCAAAAATTTCGATAAAAAAAATCTGTACAAATTTCTGCATGAATTTTCCAGTTGGAAGAATAACATAAAAAATTGCCCTTAAAAACCGTGCTCCTTGTCTATCGAGTTACAGTTCTACTTTGTGCTGATACAGATATGACCGTATCTCACAAACCTTCGACTTTCACGGCCTCAATGAATAAAAATCTAGTTTAGGAGCACAGGATCGCCAATTTTTTGTACTCATCTTAAGACCTTTAGAAAGCAATATTCGTTCATGGACAAAGCATCATATGCAGGGTGCTCGCATAAAAAATCATATTATCATTTTAACTAAAAATAATTTATTTGGTGCTAATTCATTGTAGGAATTATGTGTTATTGTGTCTTACAAGTGTTTAACTTACTTTCAATTTAACTTTTTTTTTAAAATGACCCATTGGAAGGCATAGTTTTATCCCTTCCAATAGGTCATTTTTCTAATTCAATTTTACTCAATTCGTATGCAGAAAATAAAACGTCCCATGCAGAAATTTCGGTCGGGATCCAGTTGGATCCAGCTTGGTATTCCCATCTTCCGGTCGGATTCCAGTCGGTCATCGGATCAGATTCCAGACATGGGTTGTAACGCGCGGAAACTGGATTCCGATCGGGATCTCGAACTGGGATCCGATCCGATGGCTGACTGGATTCCAGCCGTTAGATGGGCATACTAGGCTGGATCCACCTCGATCCTTGTCGAAAGATGGGAATACCAAGCTGATTCCAGCTGGATCCCTGTCGAAATTTCTGCATGGGGCTGGTTAGAATTAATTTAAATAAATGAATACATAAATTACATAAGAATCTGTAACTTTATTCTAAATTCCAATGATAACAAAAACTGTAATAAAATCTGCAATAAGAGCGGCTTCAACAAAAGATCACTGTTTCTATGTTGGACGACGACCATTCCAGTCGTGGAGGATGATGAAATGTATGAACTCGTTTATCTCTATTTAATATGATATCTACAAGTCCGCACTACACCAAACTTATATAAATGCGTTTGAAAACATGACAATTTGTAATACTTATCGGATAGATTGCATTTATGGAAAGTAAATAATAAGTGTAGTGTACGCAATACAACGATGAGTTTCCTACTTCTGTCCTGACTCATTTTCAGTGATAATTTTACCAATTTTTTTTTTTTTTTTTTTAATTTTTCATTCTTTCCATGGTATGGCTTCAATCGAGGGGCCATTCACTACTGAAATCACCGAAGCACGCCGCTCGAAATCAAGAACGAAATCAAAATAAATCGCTCGAAATCGGTGAAAATCGCTCGACGTCTACGGCAATCGTCGATTTCGATTTTTCTGGAAATCCCATTGAAATCCCATTGACATCACATGGAAATCACATTGAAATCACGAAATCGAAATCACATGAATTCATGAAATCGAAATCATATTCGAGCGAGTATGCGCGCGTAAGTGGCAATTCCAAAGTGATCGGTGTATTGTGCCATTGGTGTGAATTAGTACCGAGGACCAAAGATTTAATATCCGTACCGCTGGACGTACACGGACATTTTAGTATTAGTCAATACTACGTGTCGATTTCTCCGCCGAACATGACGGACAACACGGAAAAAAAAGATTATAGTTGCCATAACCAAGAAATAAGTTGACACAACCAATCGATTATTCTATTTATCTGACAACTCAAATAGTAACACCAACGATTCGAATGTAGTCCCAATGATTGGATTATTAGTTAACCTAACTTAATCTCGCGAGAACTAATCGTGAATAGTTGAGGTTACTATTCGATATGGTTGAGGCAACTAATTTTTTAGAGATCGTGTACAGCAAATCGAAAACGTAGTGCCACGACCAAACATTTCTTTCCGTGAAGGGTATGAACCTTGACGAGATTGTTTTCAATAAAATAAAAAACTTCTTGTAAGTTGAGTGTTTTTTTATCGCCGTACCGAGTACCTCCCTACATCAGTAATTTTCTTCGAATTTTCCTAACGAGGAGGCGATTTCTTACTAATTTCTCCTTTCTTGAAATCATGATTCGAATCATTTGAAGTCTTCCGAAATCACTCGAAAAAATATGAAATCTACGAAACCACGAAATATTTGAAATCACTGAAATCACACAGGAAATCACATGAAATCGGGCAGTCATTGAAATCATTTGTGCACCGAAAAAGAGAGTGAATGGCCCCTCGGCTTCAATCGCCTTTTACCGCTTTTCCCACCCTTACTCCTATCACTCCCTACCCGCACTTCACTAAGCTAACCTAACTTTCCAATGCGTTCGCAGCCGACTTTTAGCTACACTGTACCGCATTTGCCATGGGCACGGGGAAACTGCGGAAAACCCGTACCGGTACAGACGGCCGTATATTCTTCTGATTTCCCGGTGTATTCACGAAAGTAACTTACTTAAGTGTAAGCACCGAGATCTCAGAAAAACTGATCTCCCGCTCACTGATTGATGTGCCAGCCGGTGCATGGCTAAACGGTCACCCATCCAAGTTATGACCGCAAACAATGCTGCTTAACTGGGGGGACCGCCAGAGCCGCACACCGATCGCACAACCACCAGTGTCGGTAGTGATATTTTACTATTTTTTGTTTAATAAAATTGATGGGACAGGTTAGTTGAGGAACAAATTTGACGAAGTTCCCACATGTTCATTTTGTCAGATGCGGTAGGATAGGTAAAATATTTCGCTTCAATTTCCATAATGATTCGTTCTCTTTAATTTTTTCCGCTGGATCCTCAGAATAATAGTATATTACGATATAAGTGCGGTACAACTTTTTATGACGGGTGTTGCAATCACACGCGATAAGGAAAACATTTTCGAATGCGTATTGTACAACATTTTACCGCGTAAAATGTAAAGTAAAATTAGTACCGCGCAAATCGTTTAGTAACGAGAAGACGATCCGGGATCTATTCAGAATCCAAGTTGGATCCATCTTAGGGGTCACCCCTAACAAATCCCGATGCACAGTAATACTGCTCTCCATTTAGAACTGGGACATGATCTGGAATCCATTCCGATTTCGAACGGGACGTCCCTTTTTGGGTAACCCTGTTAAATCCTGATCTATGACAAACTGTTATTCAGTGAGGAAGTGGAAATGCATTCGGGATCTATTCGGATTCCAAGTTGGATGACCTATTTAAGGAAACCCGAGCCAATCCCGACCAGGATCGAGTCTCAAACTGGGACGCCCAAACTGATTTCTACATGGGGTATGACTGGTAATGACTCTACTAACTCAAAATATAATTTAGATAATTTAGGAACGATAATAGTTTGAATTTATTATGCGATTTTATAAACCTGACATTCTCGAACCTGACAAGTGAATACATTTTGAACCAGAAAAAAATTGTTTCTCGTCACATCTAATTCGTGATAAGAATAACGTACTCAGATGAAATTTAATTATCTTCCTTGACTAGTTTGGCCGTATAACTATGCGAAAAACCTGATATTTATTCTCGACGCAGCAATATGAGTCCATGTCGCAGAACGTTGCGAGCAAAATAATTGACTCTCCGACATAAATTTCACTTCATTCAATCCGTGATGATCCTATCTTTATGTGCATCCAATTTATTTGGCTCAATTAGCTTGTGCTGATATTCCTGCACCATATAACGGTGGATGTCAGGTTCACCATCGAAACCGAGTGACAGACATTCACAGGATAACCGCTTAATTTTCTGACATGTTTGGCGATTACAATTAGTTACATTATGTTCATTGCACCTAACCAAAAGTTCATGATATTTTTCTTATCTTTCTGAAGGTGCTTATCAATGCTACACCCGTACGAAGTGACGCGAAAATCAGAGTTACAAGCGAAAACGTTGTTAATTTCCACATTTGAACCAGGATAAAACAATCTATTGGTGCATTATAAAATTAAATTGTTTTTTTTTCAGATACATTATGCTTCGTACATCTTAGTAAAAGTTTGATACTCGCGTAATTCCTTCTGTCTAAATTACTATAGCATTCCGCAGTCGAGTTACACAAAAGTTAATGGTTTGTGAGATATGCCCATGTCCCAAAATAAAATAAAAAATTTCGATATAAAATCTATTGACAGATTATAAATTTTTCTCACGTATCGTAACGCAAGGTTTGCGTCTGAACTAATCCAATTAACTATAGGGTAGAAGTACCGGTTGTGGCCATTATAAGAATTTTCTCATTTTCAAGTACTTGTGATTGGGACCAAATATCATAAAACTGTTTTGGACCTATACTTTTCATATCTGAGAAGAATATAATTTCAGATTTCGAGCATTAAAATCTTCATATGTAACGAGAAAACACTGGAAAATAGAAAAAAGTAGGAGCATAGCCATTTCACCAGTTTTGGCCACCTATGCACCGGTTTTGGCCACAGTAATGTACCGGTTTTGGCCATGCTTAAAACTAGAATAACTCAATATTCATTGCACTTGAAACATTTTTTAAGGTGTGTTTAATAAATTAAAATCGTATTCTTATGAAAGCATCCAATTCTTCTACACGAAAATGTCTTTAAAGCACAGATGCCATCTGTGAACCTAACTAACCTTTTTTGACATTCGTCTCCTTCGTTTTGCACTTTTTCGTAGCAGCTTTCTTTGTCATAAATAGTCATACATTATATTAATGTTTTACTCTTTACACTTTTATTTTTACCAGAGTTCTTTCCGAAAGTAGATTTTCGCATTGCATAATGATGGGAATCCTCAACATGAAAGGTGTTTCACCGCTTTACCTTCTTTTTTACTATACATTTCTAAGAATATATTTTTCTTAGCGTTTTTTGGTTTTTTTGTTTCTTCTTTACGAATTTATGAATTGATTGTGTATTAATTAACGAAAAATTAATGATTATATTATCATGGCCATATCCGGGGCAACATGCTTATTCCATGTACCAGTTGTCGACATCGTATTTTTTATAAATGTATAGCTTTATTTCAAACTTTTAGTACATCAACATTTGCAGTGATGACTCTTAAGATTGATATGTCCAAAGCTGCATGCAATTCGCCAACTATATAATCCGAATATGTATCTAGAGCTTTCGTCAAAATCTTGTCGAATTCCGTAAGGAGTTGACAATTTGATGAATCAGCTGATGATACTTTAATTACTGACACAGTACTTTTTGTAATGGAGACGAACGGACGTCAAAATGACGATAAATGTTTCCAAAATACACAACGTTATGAAAAAATATGATTAAATACAGGTACTGAATTAAAATAGCCACGAAAAACGTATTTAAGTGTAGGGGTGGCCACAACCGGTACTTCTACCCTACATCTCATTTGACATAAATGTCCATTTTTTCCGATTTCTTAGTTGAGATTGTCGTGCCTAACCTCAACTCTTAGGTTTAAGTCCTCCGGTACCGTTCCTCGGGCAATAATTACGATATTCGACGCAGTGTAGAACGGAGGACACTCGAGGTACCACTAACATAACTACAATAGCGACTTGAGAAGTTGTAACGTTTCTGAACTGCAATAATACTATACATATGACGTCGTAACGGTCTTTGCGAATCGCAACTGTATAATGCCACAGTATATGAGCGCGAAGAAGTATTGTAGTCATTTGGTGCCTATTATTGCCAAGACACTGCAGTTATACTCAAATTCACCCTGCTCCGATAGTGTGAAGTAACTCGAGCGTGTATTATGCCGTCTCGTTCGATCGCGTGTGTCCACCAACGGGAATGAAAGCGAGAAAGAAAGAAAAGGGCATATACCGTCTTCTTTCTTTCTTTCTTTCTTTCTTTATTTCTATGCCACTCGCCTCGACGGATCCTTCACGCCGTGATCATACACGTACCAATTTGTCGAATATAATTTCACGGATCAGCGAGTACAGTAACTCTTGGTGAGTACTGAAGAGACTCCAGCAACGCTCCTACGTTTGCCTCGAGGCGATAGCACGTAGCGAAGCTCCGATGGTTCTTCGCGTGAACGAACGAACCACGTTCGGAGCCTCCAGGACGCTGGATCGAATTATATAGCACACCTACGACATGCAGAATGTGCGCCATGCTCGCTCTAAATAGAAATAGGAGGAACCAACATTCGTGACTAGCCTGCGCGTCAAAACTGACCAGCGCCACTGAATTCGTGCGAGAAGGTACAGTTATTGGCCACTTGTACACCGAGACAAAGATTTAGTGACATATAAAAAAAACTTGGTTTGAGTTAACCAAATCCGACGGTTGCTGGTGGCGAAAGAAATATTTGGTTGAACTGACTAAAAAAGTAGAACCTTGCACATTGCTTCCTCATTATTTTTCGCTTTTTACAAAGCTTCCTCTCTGAGGAAGCAAAAAAGTATTTTATTCAATTTTGGCTTCCTCATAGAGGAAGCTTTGTAAAAAGCGAAAAATAATGAGGAAGCAATGTGCAAGGTTCTACTTTGCATCCTTTCTTAAATTAGATAAATAAACATGTTGTGAATTCACTTTTTCTATTTCGTTATTCCGTTATTTCGTTATTATTAGAGCGTTTTCGAAAGTAAATGTGATAACGTATATTTCATATATATAATTTCATACCGTTTGTCACTGAATTATACATACATAATGACTGAATATTGTTTCATTTATATACAAAACTTGAGCCCGCTATTCCAAGTTTTGCAAAAGTTACAACAGAGCGATAATGTCAATTTTTTGAAAAATTCAAAATTCCATATAATCTGAACCACTTTACCGATTCGAGTCAAATTCAATGTCAAACATCATTGAGTGCACCTACTCTTATACCCAACTATTTAGCAAAATAGACTAAATTTGGTGGGGGGTCAAATTAACAAATGTTCATACGTAGAAAGGCCCATATTGCGTAATTCTAAAATGGCGAATTTTTAAACGTAGAAGGACCGATTTCATGACAGTTTTGAAAATAGAAAATAAAAATTTAGAATACCAAAGAGTCGAATTGAATTTATATCGAAAAGAAAAATGAGAATAGGTGAAATTCCAAGTGTTGAAATATTGAATCGACTAAAATACGAAATTTCAGAATTTGAGTTCTCGAACTCTAGAATTACTAAATTTAGAACGCTTATAATTTCGAATTTATTAAAGCGAGAGACGAAAAAGTCGAACTATCAAAATAGCGAATGACCAAAATGAGGAACGGTCAAAATAGCGAAAGGCTAAAAAATAGATTGATCAATATAGCGAATCGTTAAGATACAATTTTTTTTGTTCCTTCTCTAATGAATTGAACTATTATTTTAGCACTCGTTATTTTCAGATTCGTTATTTTAGCATTCGCTATTTTGGGTTTCGCTATCATGGCCCATCGATATTTTACGTATCTAAATTTCACACATTCCAAATTCATATTTTCGTCACATGCAATTTCAACGTTTGAGCTATTAGAAGTATAAGATGCTCATAATTTTTTATTTCGAAAATGTATATCGTCTAATTCTTTCTTATCGACATTATGGCCATTCAAAGTACAGACTTTCTGAATGTGTAGTTTCAAATAAGTGAATACTCTGATGAATGACATTTCGGTAAAATAGTTATTCAACTTGGTGAACTGTCGAAAATAAACATTTCGGATATCGCATCATTAGCTATTTTAACATTCGCGGTTTTCACATTTGGAAATATGACACATTCTGATTTTCATTATTCTATATTTTGAACCCCACCCGCACAGATTTTGTCGAAAATTCCTACAGTTGAAGAGGATCTGCTGCTACACTAGTGTGCCAAATTTGAGCGCGATATACAAAACCGTTCTTGAGTTATCGGCGTTCGAATTTTCGGAGTTGTATACACACACACACACACACACAGACACACACACACACATACATACATACATACATACGGACATTTTTTCTAGATCACTTTTCTGGATGTTTTGGACAATTCTAAGTGTCCTGACATAAAAATCTCGAAAAAAAAAATTTCATGAAAACAAAGCTTCCTTTATGAGGAAGCAAAAGTAAAAAATAATGAAGAACCAATATGCAAGGTTCAACTTTGCAACTTTTTATATTTTACAATCAATTCTGCTCTTTTATATTTTGTATTGAAACTTGTTTCATGAATTAGGAAAAATAAGAGAATCAGCCTCTTATGTATAGGAGAAATAGAGAAAGAGGATGCCAATAACTGTATCGACTTTCGTTGTCAAGATATACATAGATCTGGTACTACTACTACTACTAACAAAAGAGTCGAGTTAAAGTGCAACCCTCGTCGTCCAGCTCTGCTTCCTGCCTGCTGGAGGGCTTCTATATTATTTTCCGCCTCTATCTTCTCCTTCGTCTTCCGCCTCGCTAGCCATTCCACCTCTTCCTCGCTTCGCTTCCTTATTCCATTTTTTTCTTCTACCTCCCTCATTGCATCCTTTCTCATGGCACTCCACGAACTGTAAAGTAGCCATATAGAGAGGGAGTAGGACGGCCTTAGTACGAAAGTTCATTCTGCTTGAAAGCGCTTGCTTACGGCGCACCTTTTGACTTTGTAGTTCTCAAGATATGTGCAGGTTTCATAAAGGCTGTTATACTTAAAGCATGTATTACAAAAATAGTCTGATTTCAATAAACTTTTATTAATATTTCTAATGATTCCCCAGAATAAAAATAGCACATTTCAGCACCAGGGAGTTAATTTTTTTTGGCGTTTGGGTTTGTAGTAGATACAAGCCTTAGACGAGTTTTACAATCACTCGAGATAAATATAGTTATTCTATATTTAGTAGGTAAAAACCGTCGACTTTTTGTGCCTCCACCATGTGTGCAGAGACTTTCCGTGCCAGCGTGCGAAAAAAGGTGACAAAGCGTAAAGCTCGATATTCACAACTTTTTGCGGATTAGTGTAAAAAAGGGTCTTTTTACGCACTAGTGTAAAAAAAGGGTCTTCTGGCGCATTAGTGCAAAAAAGGGTCTTTTTACGCACAAGTGCGAAAAAGGGTCTTTTTACGCAGAAGTACGAAAAAGGGTCTTTTTGCGCACAAGTGCGAAAAAGGGTTTTTTGCGCACAAGCGCGAAAAAGGGTGTTTTTACGCACAAGTGCGAAAAACGATGTTGTTATGCATAAGTGGGAAAAAGGGTGATTTTATGCACAGGCGCGAAAAAGGTTCTTTTCACGCACAGGTTAGAAGCCTCAAAAGTCGAACTTTCACGTAAGCAGAAATTGTGTTCATGGCTCGGGCATAATTGGAAGTGTTTTTACTCGTGTGAACTCCCCGCTCACGGCTTCGGCTCATGCGGCATTTTACACTCGTCCAGAATTTCCTCTTTTTACGCCCCTGGCGTATATGGTAACAATTTTTCCCGACTTCGCTTTAAAGACCCCGTTTCGTGCGTGTAACGAGACCGCAAAATCAGTTATTTTTAACCTCAGACTCGTACACATATGCAATCCAATTTCATTATTGCCTAGGGAGGGAAAGCATTAATTTCTGCCCAGCGGGACCCATGCATAAATTTCGGCAGGGCTCCAGCTGGATCCTACCTGGTATTCCCATCTTCCGGTCAGATTCCAGTCGGTCATCAGATCGGATTCCAGATATGGGATGTAACGCGCGGAAACTGGATTCCGATCGGGATCTCGAACTGGGATCCGATCCGATGGCTGACTAGAGTCCAGCCGTTAGATGGGCATACTAGGCTGGATCCACCTGGATCCTTGTTGAAAGATGGGAATACCAAGCTGATTCCAGCTGGATCCCTGTCGAAATTTCCGCATGGGCAGCGACGAGAACGCGTCTGGGGACACATGAACCGCACACGTTGTTACAATCACGCGAGTTAATGAAAAGTTTTTCGTACGAGTATTCTACAACATTTTACTGCATAAAGGGTGAAGTAAAATTAGTTCCGCACAAATCGTTGAGTAACGGGAAGACGATCCGGATTATATTCAGAATCCAAGTAGGACCCCTCTTAGGGTAACCCTAACAAATCCCGATGCACGGTAATACAGCGCCTCGTTCAGAATTGAGTCCCGATCCGGAATCCATCCCGATTCTAAATAGGACGACTCTCTTAGGGTAACCCTAGCAAATCCTAATCGATGATAAACTATCATCGAGTGCGTAACCGAAAATCTATTTGGGATCTATTCGGATTCCAAGTTGGATAATCCATTTATGGAAACCCGAGCCAATCCCGACCACGATCGAGTTTCAAACTGGGACGCCCAGACTGATTTCTACATGGGGAGTAATGAAAACCGTATTGCACGTGCGTACTCATTGGTTAAAAATAAGAAATTTTTGCGATCTCATTGCAAGCTCAGAACGTGGTTGCAGCCATAACCATGGCAAAAATCACGCACTTCCCTCCCTTGTTGTATAATACACCATTTTGCATCAAGTTTATAAATAGTGGAATTTTGCATGGTAGTTTTGAGGGACGAATACTAGTTACACTAACTAGTCTTATCGTTTTCGTCCCGGAAAATAGGGACAAGAGTGAACAAAATATCGCTGAAGGGACGAAAGGTCAGTTCATGTGATTGGGCACTGCCTCCAGTCTCCACGGCTGAATATCAAGTGCTTAAACGAACCGTAGTAAATGTTAACTTTGTTATAAATCTACTCAAGTACCTGTGTAAAAATTTGGAGCGTAATATCGAACGTGAATCTGACGCTTCTAAAGTTCTTATCAGGCCCTTCTCATCACCGAGTCAGGGCCTAATTTCTGTCCGATGTAACGCTAAAAATTTCTGCTCGAGTAAACATCCCCTTGATACTAAATATCATGAATAAGACTATGTTTATAAATGTCACGAGACACAAAGTGACGTGCTAATTAAACAAAGTCACTGAGAAAAAGCATGTTAATCTATTTTAGCTTCCTCATAGAGGAAGCTTTGTAAAAATCCAATAATAATGAGGAAGCAATTTGCAAAGTTTTACTTTGCAGCGTTGTTTTAAAAAATTTTAAATGGCATTAGTTTTGGACCCCTTGACAGATTCTCGCCAGATTCGAACTGATGCTTAGTTTACCCACCCTCTACTTGTGGACCAAATTTGAGCCCGATATCATAAAAATAGCGGAAGTTAGAGCACAAACAAAAAATTAAAAATGCCATAAACTTTAAACCCCTTAACGGATTGACGACAAATTCACTCCCAAACTTTATTTAATAACAGTCCACATGTGGACCAAATTTGAGCCCGATATCTTAAAAATTGCGAAAGTTAGAGCGTGAACAAAAAATGTCAAAAAATTTAAAAATGCCATAAATTGTCATCCCCTTAATGGATTGACACCAAATTTAATCACAAACACTATTTGATAACAGTAGACTTCTGGTCCAAGTTTGAGCCAGATATCATAGAAATTGCGAGAGTTAGAGCCCGAGCTGACATTCTCCAAAAAATTCAAAATGCCATAAATTTTGAACACCTTGATGGATTAACTTCAAATTCAATCCCATGCCTTGTTTAACGACAGTTTACTCGAGGTTCAAATTTGAGCCCGATATCTTAAAAATTGCAACAGCTATCGGGCTAACAAAAAATTGTGCACATACGCACACACACACACACACACACACACACACACACACACACACATACAGACATTTTTTCTAAACCACTTTTCTCGGCGTTTTAGACCATTCTGAGTGTCCTGATATGAGAATCTCGAAAAAAAAAATTTTCAGGAAAACAAAACTTCCTCTATGAGGAAGCAAAAAAATCGTTAGAACCAACAAAACGTGCGCTTGATGACAATCGAATAAAGTTCGGATTGATCAGCTGTTGCTTCGATCCATTACATATTTCATTCGATCAAAAGAATATTCTTTTCGCAGCCCGCAAGCGCACGTTTTGTTGGTTCTAACGATTTCTTTTTCTCAGTATTGAACTAAAGTGCTTTTTGCTAAAACCAGTTACTTTCAAATTTACAAACTTTTCGTTTTATGACCATCACTGCTCGTTTTTAGTGCCCCAAAGTCAAGAACAAAAGGAACAAACAAGAGAGAAAAGAGCACAAGACCTGAGCATGTGTGCACCAGCAAATTAGGACCTCCACGATGTGTACGAAAGTCCTCGAACGAACACGCGAGTGCCACATGCCGTCTTAGGGTCTAGTCGTCGTCTGTAACGGGGTGGCGCGCAAGTATAGCAAGCAGCAGTAGTGTTGCTCAACGAACGGCGTGCGATGCACCCCACGGTGCAAGGCCTAGACCGACTTTCGACTCATATTTGATCATCGAACCGTAAAAATTTAATGTTCAGTCGCACCGCTACGTGAGAGAGCCTCCTGTGTCGTACTATTGCTCACTCACCTTGCACAACGGAAGCAGCCACGGAAGGAAAGAAACCTGAAGGGCTCACCCCCCTGAAGAACGAAGAAGCGGTTGCTTGTACGCCCTATGCACGAAGTAATACAGTTATTGGCCACCCGAGTGACTGGCAACCCCTTTAATAAAACGTGTATGAAATAAATATTAAAAATCTCCTGACCGAGAAGATTAGCGTAATTAATAAACCAATTAGGTAAATGAAAAATGGTTACACTGTTAGAAATTGTTGTATGAAAATTAATATAAAGTATGGGAAGTTTTTTTGCGGATACGCGTATATTAAATTTAATACACAAATGTTAATTAATATACAAAAAAATTGTTGTACAATTAATATACAGTATATTAAATACTTCATAAAACTTTTGTTTATAATATAATTATTGGAATTTTACGACATATCTGTATATTAAATGCAATTTAATACAATGTATCTGAAAAATAACTTTCAATACATATATTAATTTTCAAAATATTTTTAACGGTATAAATAAAAATCAGTCGCATATTACAGTCGGAGATTAATTCATCAAGGGTGTGGTAATCTATTATCGGTAGAAGGTTTCGGATTATAATGGAATTCGAATTTTTTAATATTATTTCTTGACGATTAAAATTTAATAAAATTTCAACCTGCTTTTTCATTAATTCCATTTAATTTTTATTATCTGAAAAAAAAATTCCGTCTATTTATACACATTTTACACACTTCATAGAAAAAAATACTTTGTCTTAAGCCTACGATTTCATATACATATCTGCTTTGAAATAAAATATAGGCGGAGCTATGCCAACGACTGTACCTTTTACCTTTTTAAGGCAATTTTAAGGCACCAAATGGTCGTGACTATGAGTGCGAGAAGGACAGAGACTTATGAATCGTTTCTAGTGGCCAATCACTGTGCCAATGGCCTTATATAGTCATTTTTATATGCTGTATATGTAGTTTTAGGTTCACGTTTGGGTGAGTCGCTATTGTAGGTGGAAGGAAGCCGTGGGAGGTCCCAAACTCTTCCCTCGAGTCTCTTCTTCCGTTTTCGCCTCGAAAAAAGCACCCTTCGTCGCTAATGAGGCGTCTTTTGCGTTCGTACGCCACGCTCATCGTATCCGGCGTTTTTAACTTGAAGTCTCGCTTCCTTAACGTCACGAATTCAATAATATTACAGTATATTATAGGTATATGATATGTAATAATGGGACGGAGCTACGGGCGGAGAAAATGGCAATCATAAACGGTTCAGAAGCGGCAGTTACACTTCACTTAACGCTTGTGGCATTACGAACACTGTAATCGGTTTTGTTCACCCTCGAGTCGTTGAAATTTTTCGTTGTACATCTCACTGTATGTAATATGTTGTAAAACTTTAATTTACCCATTAGCGCGTATTAGATCCATTATGGATAATTGTGGCTTCGAGTCTGTCGTGATTATCGATAAGAACTCCAGTCGGTTATTCAGCGAAGTGCTGGATTATCTTTCTCGCTATTTTATGAATATAATCCGATGGGAAATTGTGCGCGCATTTACCATAAGACGATAGCTTCATTGCGACGATTAAGGACGCTACTATGGTACAGGCAAATCGAATGATCGTTAAACCGTTAAATGTTTATGCGTGACTTAAGATCATATTGAGTAACGAATTTTTATCGTTTTGGTTGTAATAACAATTACGTTTTTATCCTGGAATTTGTTTCGAAACTGACTTTACATCGAAGTACCAACATCAATGCAAATGATTTTACAAAATTGTTGAGAAGTTTGTTTGTTGTAAGAATATAAATTTTTCTAAGTATATGATGGAGATTTTCCAGTTTAAATAATTGCGTGCTGCAGATACGTACCTAATTATTTATACACTCAGAGAAATCGTAATAGTACAGTCAACTATAAAGTGACAACTATTAACTTTTAGTCCATACAACTATTTTCATAGTTACGGTAATCATGAAAATAGTTATGGTAACTATTTGGTAGTTACAGTAATAATTTGGTAATTATAGTAATAACTTATTTTCGGTTAGAGTTGAATAACATTTATAAGTAACCGCTAACGAACGAAAACACAAAGTTTTCTGGTAGAAAATCCTGTATACCAATTTTTTAGCCAAATCTAGGCTTTCCTCGAATTTCCGTCCGCCATATTGGATCCGCCATTTAGAATTTTCAGCATTTGACGGCACAATCGTGATCAGCGACGTCGAAAACCCGTGTATACCAACTTTCAGCAAAATCTAAGCTTTCCTCGAAATTTTGCCCGCCATATTGGATCCGTTATTTTGAATTTTGAAAATTTGATCGCGCAATCGTGATCAGCTATCTCGAAAACCCCATATACCAACTTTCAGCAAAATCTAAGCTTTCCTTGAAATTTTTCCCGCCATATTGGATCCGCCATTTTTAAGTTTGAAACCTTGATAGCGTAATCGTGATCAGCGATCTCAAAAACACCCGTATACTATTTTTTATGAAAATTCGACAACTAAAAAAATACTTATTACCAATGGTATTCATATTATTATTATTCTATGTGCTTGAAGTGACTATAACGGCATTTTTAAGAGGTTAGAATGATTTGGGGTCGGGATAAAAATTTCTCTCATGAAGTTGAACTATTTTGTGCACTTTTGATTGAAATGCGGAATCGTTTCCATTACTTTCTGAATGCAAAAAAAAAAAAAGAAAAAAAAAATTTCAAAATTTTGCTATTTTTAAATTAAAAAATCCGCCATATTGTTTTTTGGAGCCATTAAAATGCAATTTTGATCTCACCAATCGAAAGAGCATACCTAAAATAGTGGAATACGTGGTTTTGGAGTCAATAATTATTTTTTTCCTGTTGAGAATGAAGCTCGAAAAACAACAAAAAAATTAACATTTCTGGTCCTTAATGGGTTAAGGTCATACGGAAAATACAAAATAAAATAACATTTAGGCTAAAAAAGATAATGCACAAAAATAGCTTTTCAAAAGAGTATCAAATAAGTCCGATCCTAATATATTTCACAATCGTTAATAGCTCGAACTAATTCTACATAATAATACAACAATGTAGTCTTGACTTCCTCCTGCTGAAGTCTACAAAAATTTCTCACCATAAATTTATTCAAATTACCAGACACATTAAAAAATCATTTTCCGTTTACAAAACCACAAAATAGTGCTCTAGACTCTACCATTGAAGCCTCCTTAAGCGAAAGGATCAGCCATTCGAACCTTGTCGTTTGCCGATATGATCGTGCGTATACCGAGTTACTTGATTCGATTTCCAAGCGATGAGACTGAAAGTCGGTATCAAATAAATCCGATTCTAATATTTTTTCACCAGTGCCGTAATTAGGCATATGAACGCCCTGTGCAGACTACTTATTTGACGCCCCTCTTTGCCACAAATTACGCGAGCCAAATAAAGTGCACAACTCTTATGCCTCCAAAGAAGAGGGAAATAAAAAAAATTGTTTCATTGGCAATACGTCGTTTCTACAGAACCCGATTCTACACATCACCGACTCAACACCACCGACTCTACACAACGGCAATTCGACACATGCGTCGATTCAACACAACAGCAACTGTACACATCACCAACTCGACACATGCCTCAATTCGATACAACAACAATTCCACACAGCCCCGATTCTACACAGTCACAACTGTCACGAGCCAAATGCATAACGGCAATACTCTACACAGCCCCGATTCTACATAGGCACAAATGTCACGAGCTAAATACACAATGACAATACTCTACACAGTCCCGATTCTACACAGGCACAACTGTCACGAGCTAAATTCATCAAAGTCCCGATTCAACACATCATCGATTCTACACCGTCACCAACTCACATCCAATCAACGTATGTCGTTCAAGTATTCCAACTCATCGGCGCACTATGATTGGATGAGAGTTGGTGACTGTGTAGAATCGGTGATGTGTTGAATTGGGACTTTGGTGAATTTAGCTCGTGACAGTTGTGCCTGTGTAGAATCGGGGCTGTGCAGAGTATTGCCGTTGTGAATTTAGCTCGTGACATTTGTGCCTGTGTAGAATCGGGGCTGTGTAGAGTATTGCCGTTGTGCATTTGGCTCGTGACAGTTATGACTGTGTAGAATCGGGGCTGTGTAGAATTGGGGTTGTGTCGAATTGAGGTATGTGTCGAGTTGGTGATGTGTACAGTTGCTGTTGTGTTGAATCGAGGCATGTATCGAATTGCCGTTGTGTAGAGTCAATGGGGTTGAGTCGGTGATGTGTAGAATCGGGTTATGTAGAAACGACGTATTGCCGTTTCATTGAAACTTTTTTTTGCAATTTTGTAACAATTAGACAAAAAATTGCATAAAGTTCTTTAAAACACAAAAAATCTTTTTTAAATAGTTAAAAACAAAGTAATATAAATATGACAGAAAATACCTTAAAATCTAACACGTCTTGCCTTCGCACTCGCAAAATTGTCTATTATGCTGTTGTAATCAATATTTTTTGCCATTTCATTTTTAATTGATAATTTAGCCAGGTTTGTCAATCGTTCTTGCCCCATGGTTGTTCTCAAGTACGACTTTATCATTTTAAGTTTGCTGAAAAGTTGACATATATGTGCTGTCCAAGGAAATATGTAACAACGACAAGTCCCGAGCTGACTAGAAGCGCATGTATGTATGTTCGCAGTGTACGCACGTTCCGCGCCCCAATAGCACGAATGCGACAAAACTGCCAATCGTGTAAACTCAAATTTTGCAGCTTTCTCAAAGTATAGTTAGCCGTGGTTACTGATAGGTGGCGCTTATACATTAAGGAAACTTACTACCGGCTGGTAACTCTGATACGAGTGAAGATTTCTATTTTTAGTTGCTACATCTCGAACCCTTATGTCATTCACCGTGCTTTGTGTTTAGGGACCCGATTATGCTGAACTCAATACACATATAAACTAACTGCAGTTCTTAAAAATCGCAGAAAAAAATAGCGCCCCCTCGGCATCTGCGCCCTGTGCCACCGCACACTCTGCACATGCCTAGTTACGGCACTGTTTTTCACAATCGTTAATAGCTCAAGGTAATCCTACATAATAATACAACAATGTAGTTTTGACTTCTTCCTGCTCAAGCCTACAATAATTTTCCACCATATATCTATTCAAATTACCAGACACATTAAAAAACCATTTTCCCTTTACAGAATCACAAAATAGTGCTTCAGACTGTACCATTGAAGTCTCCTTAAGCGAAAGGATCAGACCATCCGAAGCGTGTCGTTTGACGATGCGATCGAGCAAAATGGCAACGCGGGGCGTAATAGCTACGATGGAACAAGGACATAATGACACACCTCGTAAAAATGGCACCAGCGTACGCTGAAATCGTAAAAGAATTATGTTATAGGTTAAGTGCCATGATATTAATCTCGCGATATCTTTGAAATTAAATTAAATACAATATAAACATCTATTGTTTTTTACATCGAATATTTGACTCATTTTATATTTATTTTTAATTACATTGTACGCAATGTTCAAAAATATATTCGACAATATCCTCATCGACATCAGCATACGCAAAGTGTGCCCATTTTTCACACGTATGTAGTAATATGTAATGTAGTGATGCAGCTCGAGATGAGGTTATCTCGAATTTTGCTCGTTTTTTATTGCGTTGGTCTTCTGTCTGAACTTCTCGTCTCGAGCTTGCTGTATGAAAAAATTGCGAGATCTTGAAACTTATGACAGATAAACTGCAGGCCCCTGACACTGGGTGGTTTTCTAATAAGATGATTTTGCTCGCGTTCTGGCGCCGTTTACATTATTCCGCGGTGAGGCGCTGGAGATAACATGACCCACGGTCTTACATACAGTTCTTCAGACTCCGTCGAATTTGCACGGTGGGAGGCCGTCGCTCAGGGATGTCTATTTTACTTTCTGAAGCTGCCACGACACGGCGCTTCGATAGGGTAATAATACCCATGATGCAATGCAAATACTGGCTAAATAATAACATAACCACCAACTTGAAATGACGAATTCAACGACTAGCTTTGGTTGTTATTGAACGTCGATTTAAGTATTCATAAATAAATAATAATTCGTTTATTTTGTTATCGCCGTACGCTTTTCTTCTGCTCAAATATTGATCTGAACCTGCCAAGCTAGCTTGAATTTGTAAGGAAGAGAGACAGAGAGTGACGCTGTATTTCTGTCTCTGTTTATTAGTCTCCCGCAGCGACGCTCGTGGCTAAAAGACGAACAACTATTGGTAAGCAAACGCCCCCCACCATAGGAGTTTCAAGACCTGTATGTAAGACCGTGGCATGACCGATATGTTATGTATACTGTGCAAATTGAATAACCTCGAAAATTGATTACTAAACTACCCAAACTACTCGCAAATTGCACGAACCGAGCATTTAAGTGAAAGTAATTGACGAGTATTATCGTTGTTATGGTTGTTATGCAGACGCCTGACGCACGAAATTTCAGTACTCAGTGTAAAAAATTTAATCAACCTGTTTTGCTATGCCAACATGTGTCGTAACCGGCAGTACGTCGGGGTACGCGTCGAATCCAGGGCAATTTCATTTTTTCGTTATGCCGAAAAATCCTGCTGTCGCTGCGTGCTGGAAAGCTGCAATTAAGGTAGTTCTGTCGTGAAGGCAATCCAAACTCATATGCATGCATTTTTGACAAGTTGTAACTTAGCTATTCAATTTTCCTTGTACAAAATCTTGAAGGCTTTTACCGAGTATTTGAATGAACAATTAAAATTTGAAAATCGATCTTTTTACACGGCGCTTACGGGAGGGCTGGAAAAATTGATCTTTAAATCGAAAATTAACATACTTAGATCAAAGATAGAGAAAAAATAAAAAGTACTACGGATTCGCAAATCATTTAGGAATTGATGCATCATGAAAAAAGGTGAAGTCTCCGGAATAATGTTTAATTGAACCAAGGTCAAAGTGCGCGATACCGGGCCAAATGACGTTTCCTAACCTAATTATCGTAAAAATGAAGTCAAATTCGCACTAAACATATAAACTATTTACAAATAATCGTTTTTATTTGATTACGACAATTTCGAAGGATAATCGATTATTTTTGATATTATTATTGAGGCAGTCAAAGTGATACGTATGATTATTTTTTAATGTCATGTAGACTCTGAGATTTATGACTCCGGCGTACCGACAGAACTACCTTAAGGGACCCTTACGCTCCTATGACTGCCAGCGCCATCTGTGGCCGGCGACATTTCGCGTGCAAACTATTTCATCGTGTGTCAGGGGCCTGGTCACGTGTCAATGTACAAATTTTGCTTCCTCATGCAGGAAGCTTTGTTTTCGTTACATAAAAATTTTTCGAGATTTTCATGCCAAGACACTCAGAATGGTCCAAAACGTCGAGAAAAGTGGTTTAGTAAAAATGTCCGGATGTATGTATATATGTATGTGTGTATGTATATGTTTATGTATGTATGTATGTATGTAAGTATGAACCGCTGTATCTCGAAAACGGCTTTAACAATCAAGCTGTAATTTGGCACACTGGTAGAGAAGCAACACCCCTTCCTACGTATACATTTTCGAAAAAAATTTAAAAAAAAATAAAAATTTTATAAGCCTTTCAATTTTTTTTTAAATGTCTGCATGTTCTCTAGCTTTCGCAATTCTTTAGCTAATGAGCTAAATAGTTCTGGACAAATAGACAAATGAAAAATGAAGGTCGGTATTGAATTTGAGCGAAATTCATAAAGCGGAGGCTGAAGGACTAAGGTCGATGGCCGATTGGCAATACATGTAAATATTGTTTGTATAATTATTGTAAAAAAAAAACTGTTCCATGTTAAATATTGTCAATAAACTTACTACTACTACTACTCATAAAGCGGTACAGATTTTATAAAATTTTGAATTTTCGAAAAAAATTTGTTTTCGTTCTTATTCAAGTTAAGTTTGACCAAACCTGCTCAACTCTTTTGCAAGGTAAAATCTAACATCCAGTTGTAGTAGATATCGAATTTGGTGACGATTGGTAAAGTGGTTGAGATTTTATAAGACATTGAATTTTTCAAAAATTCTCTGTATGTTCTGTAGCTGCCACCATTTTTTAGATAATGAGCTTAAACAGTTTTTGACGAATAAAGCAATGAAAAATGACAATCGGTATTGAATTTAAACGAAATACATAAAGCGGTTTAGATTTTATAGAATTTTGAATTTATGAAAATTGTTGTTTTCGTACTTCTTTAATTTGTATTTAAAATAAGGATGCAAAGTAGAACTTTGCACATTGCTTCGTCAATAATTTTCATTTTCGCAAAGCTTCCTTTATGAAGAAGCCAAAAATAAAATAAAGAAACTTCCTCCTAGAGGCAGCGTTGCAAAAGATGAAAATTAATGAGGAAGCAATATGCAAAGTGCTACTTTGTATCCTTTTGCTTCCTCATGGAGGAAGCTTTGTTTTTGTGAAATTTTTTTTTTTCGAGATTTTCATGTCAGGACACTCAGAATGGTCTAAAACGTCGAGAAAAGGGGTTTAGAAAAAATGTCTGTACATGTGTGTGCGTGTGTGCGTATGTGCACAATTTTTTGTTAGCACGATAGCCGTCGCAATTTTTACGATATCGGGCTCAAATTTGAACCACGAGTAAACTATCGTTAAACAAGGCATGGGATTGAATTTGGAGTTAATCCATCAAGGTGTTCAAAATTTATGGCATTTTGAATTTTTTGGAGAATGTCAGCTCAGGCTCTAACTCCCGCAATTTTTATGATATCCGGCTCAAACGTGGACCAGAAGTGGACTGTTATCAAATAGTGTTCCGGATTAAATTTGGTGTCAATCCGTTAAGGGGTTCACAATTGATGACATTTAAAAATTTTTTGACATTTTTTGTTCGTGCTCTAACTTTTGCAATTTTTAAGATATCGGGCTCAAATTTGAACCACGAGTAAACTATCGTTCAACAAGGTATGGGATTGAATTTGGAGTCAATCCATCAAGGTGTTCAAAATTTATGGCATTTTGAATTTTTTGGAGAATGTCAGCTCAGGCTCTAACTCCCGCAATTTTTATGATATCCGGCTCAAACGTGGACCAGAAGTGGACTGTTATCAAATAGTGTTCCGGATTAAATTTGGTGTCAATCCGTTAAGGGGTTCACAATTGATGACATTTAAAAATTTTTTGACATTTTTTGTTCGTGCTCTAACTTTTGCAATTTTTAAGATATCGGGCTCAAATTTGGTCCACAAGTAGACTGTTATTAAATAAAGTTTGGGAGTGAATTTGACGTGAATCCGTTAATGGGTTTAAAATTTATGGCATTTTGAATTTTTTGTTCGTGCTCTAACTTCCGCAATTTTTAAGATATCGTGCTCAAATTTGGTCCACAAGTAGAGTGTGGGTAAACTAAGCATCAGTTCGAATCTGGCGAGAATCTGTCAAGGGGTTCAAAACTAATGCCATTTAACATTTTTTTTCTCGTCTTGTTTGTACTACCGTGCCATTATGCTCCGCGTTGCCGTTCTGCCCTGCACCATCGTGCCCCGAAGCCATTATGCTCCGCGTTGCCATTTTGTCCCTATACCGAGTTACTTGATTCGATTTCCGAGCGATGAGACAGAACGTCGAAATAGCTTGCGTGGCTTCTATAGAATGGTAGTAGCGCATGTAGCTTACAAACTATCGTAGTAGTCTCTCAAGTATTGAATGAGTCTAGGAAGAATAAATGTTCGAAGGCGCGGTCTAGACGATCGTCGTCGAGTCTCTCGAAAGCTTTCCCTATACATATACATAGTACTAGTAAGTACACGCAACTCCTCAAAGATCTAGTGCTGTTGGTAAAACGCTCGTACAGTTTTATACACAATGTTAGAAGAGCCCTCGCCTAGTCGAGGAAACGAGCAAGACCCCGACGTCGACGACGACAATTACGGTAGGACGCCGGTAGAGCAGTAAATTTTATTGTTCGGAAACAGGACGCCTTACCCAGCCCACGTCGAGTTCTCTCTTCTCTCTCCTTCTTCCTTCTCACTTTTCTTTCTCTCTCTCCTTCTTCCTTCTCACTTTTCTTTCTCTCTCTTCTTCTTCCTTCTCACTTTTCTTTCTCTCTTTCCTTCTTCCTTCTAACTTTTCTTTCACTCTCTCCTTCTTCCTTCTCACTTTTCTTTCTCTCTCTCTCCTTCTTCCTTCTCACTTTTCTTTCTCTCTCTCTCCTTCTTCCTTTTCACTTTTCTTTCTCTCTCTCTCGTCTTTCATTCTACTATCCTCTCACTCTCTTCTTTCTCGCTCAATTCTGCAACTTTTCTCTTTCTTTCTCTCTTCTTTCACTATTTTTCTCTCATTTTTCTTTCTCTACTGCTTCTCTCTCTTCCCATGCTTTTTGTTCTCTCTCTTTTTCTCTCTTATTTTCTCATTCTTCTCTCTCTCTCTTTCTCTCATCTCTTTCTATACTAGTTTTGCGCTAGCCCATCCTCGGTCCGACGAATAAATTCTTATCGCTCCCACTCTGCGTGTTTTCCCTCTTTTCTTTTTGGCGAACTTGCCGAGAAAGGCCAGCCCATCGGGAGGTAACTGCTCGTCGTTCACGGACAAGGGCGCCTTGCAAAGCCGCTACAATTACCCACCGAAGCGATCCCTTATTTCGCAAATTTCTTGCACTTCCACTCGCTACCGTCGTCGAGCTCTTTCGTACTTTGCGTAAGCTATTATTATTGGTATTACACGAAGGTTTCTCATATTTAACGATTAGGCACGCTCAGCTATTATACAATTAAATCAAGACTGTAAGAAGAAGATAACAGTCAGATTCTAACTCTTTAAATGCTAAGACGCTTCGACGTTTAAATAAATATATTTTTCTTAATTTACAATTCAAAATAGTTCAAAAATTAAACTTATTAAAAACTCATTTTTCAAATATTTTTATTATATCGATATACTTTATTTTACTAAATTTGCATTAAAGATGTATTTTTAATCAAATTTCACTAGACATCAAATTTTTTCAGAATTGTAAAATCAAAATTAAACATACTACTGAAAAATCGATTCTTCACACTAACTTTACCGGACATTAAACTAGTGTACCAAAAACTTCATCACAAATGGAATAGTATTCACATAATAAAAAAGAATCGTAGAATTTTTGATAATCTTTATGATAATCATTATAATCGGAATGCAATGTGACATATAAAACCAAGTTGAAAGCTAAAAACCTTGCACATTGCATTCTGACGGCCCTACATTTCATATAAGAAGACGATCTGAATGAGAAAAATATGTAAGTGACATTAATGCAATGGTTAGCATTTTTATTCAGTACCTGCACTGTTAAAAATATTTAAGGTAAAATTACTGCACAGTGCAGGAAGCTCTTTTACATAAACGGGTATGGAAAATGTATTACACTGAGAGAAAAAAAGATACTGGTAACTATAAATTTACGGCAAATGTTAATAAAAGGTAATATTTTTTAAGTGACATAATTATTAATAAATAAATTTTATGCTATTTTCTAAATCAGTGATTAACTTTGCTTTCAGAATGAAAAAAAATAGTTTGCTCCATTTAGCCGGTGTATCTTTTCATGAAGAAGAAAATGACACGTCAACCATTCCAATCTGCCTAGTAGTTTGACCTGAATCATGCGCAGAATGGAAAACCTAAGAACTTTGCTTAAGTTAATATTGAAAAGCATATGCAAGTCAGACGACAGTAAAAAATGCTTTCATCGAGCACCAACAATATAGTGCATTGGGCATTTTTATATGCAATAGGATTTGGATGATATTGAATTTCCAAAATCAATTTTTTTAACCTGACTCCCTTCCCTTAAAATAACTATTCAAATTGTTGCATAGACTACAAATCTACAGTTATGGCTTAATACTTGCCTAAACTATCGTGATTTCTCTCAGTGTACACGAGTGTAACGTAAAATTGATGTACAGTTTCCTAAATTTGTTACAAAAGTCGTCTTTTAAGGAGACATCTGTGGGTCATGCTAGTCAACCAACGCACTATTACAAATTTTCATATAAACGACAAAAAAATTGAAATTTGTAGTGTATATTGCTCTACATTTCCCCTTCAGTCACTGTGTAGGGTGTTAAGGCGAAATGTAATTCCTTCTATTTTATTTTTACGAATTACGAAATGCAAAGTCACTCATATGACTATTGTGCCAACCTTATTTTGAGCGAAATAAAGTCGGCTGTTCGCGTGTCGGGACGTCCCACAGAGCTCGTGGCAACGTCGCACATATGTTGAGGTTGGTATCGCTGAGTTCACTTTCAGCGCGTGTTTAAATCCCAAAAATTTATAACTACTTATTGACTACAAAGCAGTCATATAATTACAATCGAGCGTTGATCAGCTTGAGTTGAGTCTCAAAAAATGCAAATTTCCGGGATTCCGGAATTGTTTTACGTTATATTTGCTAAGAAGAAGCTTTAATCTCACAAAATGCGAAATTTAACTTTTGAAATTCCCGCCGTAGATGAGTCCGTTCTGCTAGTCCGCTATTTCCCCTCAGAATATGCGGCGTTGCCAAATCTCTTCGATTGAGATTGAAAATTTCACAAAAGTAATTAGTTGAACACTGTTTTTGACTGTGTTACTGCGGTTATAGACGTTTTTTAAAATTTTTAATGCTTTGTAAGAATTCAGTCTATCATTTGAAATCATTACTTTTAATGCATCTTCTCTATTAGCATATAAAATTCACCGATAAAGTGCGAGCTAACTACGACTGCCATTTGAGACCGTGTTAAAAAAGGCATATTTCAATTTGGAATATTTTTATTTATAAACGGTCAAACCCTTTCTAATTTTTTGAGATCGTTCAGAATGTTTCAATCTACAATATATATTAATTTTGTAATTTAATCTTCTACATCGATATGTGAGGATGCCTCCTTAATATAAGATAAATTCAATTTTACAACACGTACATTGAATTTTCATCTTTTTTCGTATATTAAATTGAATTTCCTACACGGGTTCAGTAAAAATATAATACATTAAATTACGAATTTTCCAAATATTTTTTACAGTGTGAATAATTCGTGTTCAATTTCCGTTGATCACCGTATATTTTCTTTCTTCGATACTTCCTCAGTTCATCAGCAATGCCAATATCTACACTTCACTAAACTCTCCGCTTGGTCATTGGAACTTCCTTATTCTTTAGCCCCGTCATCCTCAATGAGGAAGCCAAATTTGAGAAAAGCATTTCATCATGGAGTAAGCTTTGTGGATGACTGGGCAAAAGATTGAGGAAGCAATATGCAAGATTTGCAGAATCTTTCAACATATTTACATCTGTACACATTACGTAATATAAAAAAACTGATGTATTCCTAATAAATTTTCTCTGTTCGTAAAATATTTATTACGAGATATTTATTATTAAAATTGAAGATTTTTCAGAAAATCTTCGCTCTTCACATTAATACACCTAAATACACTTTCAGAAAATAGTATTACAGAATTTATAATTCATTCCTAATAAGACGTTATTATTATTATCTTAATAAAACGTCATTATTAATCTTAATATTAAGAATATTAAAATATAAAATATTTCTAGAATATTAAGATTATAATTAAATATTCTGGAAATATTTTATATTTCCAGAATATTAAAATTTTAATAGAACAAAATATTTTTACAAATAATAATTCTTCCCTCAACGTAGAAAAAAGTTATGAAAATTATACATTTATTCTTTAGTAGTCAAAATGTGTCTCCGGAAATAAAAATGCTTACGGCTATGTAACTTAACACGTATATTTTTTTTTTGCAGAAAATTGACTTTTAACAAGTTTCGTTCTCGTAGAGAAAAACAATTGTCGTCTAGGCGTTTAATAGACGAGAGGCTAGGATTCAATGAAACTGGTTGCTATTCCCACGCTGTGATGCTGCATACGTGACGACCACTTTCGCTGCGATGCTATATAGTATATGGCATCAATCGCGATATGTATACACACACACCCTGTTAGCACATAGCTACAAGTCTATTCATCGAGGGACTTACGGCTAACTATCTTACTATATATGTAATTCCATACCAAATGGGCCATTAATTAGCCATCACACTAATTTTTCTGTAGTTTGTAACCATAATACTGGAAATTCTGTGAAGTTTTGACAAAAATCGGCATTGTCTGTCTCAACAAAAAAAAAAAAATTACTTTATTTTGTCAAAAAATGGCGGAAATTTATTTTGGGCGGCTATAAAATTTTTTTATTAAAAAGTACATTCAAAAACTTAAATTTTATAGTGGAACAAATTTTTTGTACGATCGGTAATTTTGAATATAGAGCGAATTGAAAAAAAATGAAAAATAAAAAATCGTTATTAAATTTTGGCCAAACCATAGGTGCTGAAATTTTGAAATAATTTATGGATCTTCGTGATACTTTCAACAACTTTTGAAAAAAATATGAACACTTTTTGTAGCATTGCTAAATTTTGGTGGCACACTTGGTATGGAATGACCCATATGTATACGCGTCCAACCTTATTCGAGACTCGCATTACGAAACGATTATGCATGGGCTCCGTGTCTAAGACACTTTCGATCGTCTTAGACAGACGTGAACCTCTTAGAGACTTTATATATTAGCCATATAGCCAGTTTAATAAGTCTCGTGCTGCTTGAAAGAGTCCGACCGGTGCATCAGGTACATCGGAATCGAGCCACTGGACTTCTTTGCAGTTCTAGGGTCTAGTAGACTAACACCTGTACCAGAAACGACCGTTCTTCATAGTCCTAGACAGTCCACCTGCATCCGAGATCGTCAAGTGGCTCGCATTAAGCCACAAAGAACGGTTCTTCGTGGCTTAATGTACCTGCATTACCGTTGCTATAATATTGCGAAAGAAATTATCTGAAGAACCTTAACAACAACGAGAGCTAATAAAATTATTAGCTCTCTGTTAGATCCTCATAGAGGAAACTTTGTTTTTGTGAATAATCTTTTTTCGAGATTTCACTCAGAATGGTTCAAAACACCGAGTAAAGTTGTTCGTACGAAATGTCTGTACACGGAAAAAAAAGATTAGTTGCCATAACCAAGAAATGAGTTGACACAATCGATTATTCTATTTCCCTAGCAACTCAAATGGTAATACCAACGATTCGAACGATAATACCGACGATTCGAATGGAAGTCCCAACTATTCGAGTGGTAGTCCCAACGATTGGATTAGTTAACCTAACTAATCCAATCGAGAACTAATCGTGAATAGTTGAGGTTACTATTCGATATGGTTGAGGCAACTAATTTTTTAGATATTGTTTACAGCAAATCGAAAAGTTAGTTGCCACAACCAAACATTTTTTTCCGTGTTAAATGTATTAATATAACTCATTTTATACGGTCTTACGTAAACATTTAATAATATAACAGTCTCTTTTAAAGTACAACAAAACCTGAGATTTACAAAAAAATAAAACATATAACCTCAAAAATTCTAGCCTCATGTCAACACCGAAATCGCCATCAAATTGAACACATTTCTACGTATATTTTTCAATTCGTCAATTCTTATTCGTTTCTAAGTTATTACTAAGTCATTAGTTGAATTGAATTTCTATTATTAATGCATACATACCGTGATGTTTACGGCTAAAAATTCATTTGACGTGCACCGGCGAATTGTGCCGGTAACTCACTGGCGTCCCCCGACTACCATTACCCCGCGCACGTGATCCCGACACCCCGATACCCGACAACCGCGAAGACTTTTTATATCGAATTTCAATATATTTATTTACGGAATCAACATTGTAACATGGGGAAATTGAAGCTACAAGTCCGAAAAATACATGAAAAACGGTTAGATATGATTTTAACGTCAATAAGTTACACAAAACCCTTATTTAAAATACTGCTTTTCTTATAAAAAAAGAGTGCATAATCTAAAAATCATTTCATTTGTTTATTTTTTCGTAGTATAATTGGCACGGAGTATTAAGTTAGTTAATTAGTATATACGTAAGCTGATTGAGCAAAAAAAAGTTTGATATATTCACTAGTTGATGCAAAAATAAGGTGATCGACATTGCCCGGTGATTGCGATTCCCCCGTTCTCCCCTACATAGAACTTTTCGAAAAAAAATATGGCCATTCTATGTAATATGGCATAGGGTCTAAAAAATTTCGTAATTTTAAACAGAATTTTTCCGTGAGTATTTAAAAAATGATAAAAAGTGTCGGTTTTTTTGAAAAACAATATTTTGTTGTTTAACGTCATAAAACGAAATGTCAGGAAAACGAAAATAACAAATTTGATCGTGGACATTTTTTAATAACACTGTTAATTTTTAAGATATTAACGAATAAAAATATATAAACATCGAAAAATTCAAATAATTATAAAAATTCAACTGTCGAAAATATCGGTCGTAGCGCCAAAGAAAAAAATACGTGTCTTCTCTTTTTGAAAATACTTTCTGAAAAAAAAAGTTAAAATTATTGAAGTGGATCAGGATCAAAGCATGAAAAATACAGCTGGAATGCCCCAAATACATTTAATATACATATGATGGCACATATTTATATATATTGGACATTGCATATCCGCACAAATATACACAATATACGAGGCATTCTCTGTCAGTGCAGCCACTTTTTTTTCGACCCTCTCAGATCTATCCCATAATTGGAAACATTTTAGTACCACTTGAAAGCACTCTATGTGAATTTTTTAAGATTTTTGAAACAATCCATTTGGGAAATGTATTTTTTTTATTATTCATATAACTTTGATGGAGTAAGTCTGACAAAAAAAATACATGTATAAAAAAATGTTGTTTTTCACTCAACTTTGTAATACAATAGGTCCCATATTTTTATTCGTGTTGCAAAAGCGATATTCAGCAAAAAAAAATGTTAAACAATTTTTTTCATTCATTCGGACACCTTCGATATTACTCCCGGGAAAAACGGTTCATATATAATCATATATAATTGTATATAATTTCATGTATAGTTGTATATAATTATATATAATTGTATATAACGTAATATATCATTGTATATGAAAACATATATGAACATATATGAGTTTATATGTACATATACAGTGGTATACATGATCATATATAATACCAAAACCGCCAGCTTGCGATGTCATATATGAACAGATATGATCATATATAGTTATATACAACTATATATCGCCCATTTTTAGCGCATATATGATTGTATGTGGATCCATATACAAATGTATATGAGCGTATATAACTTTATATGTATATATACATTGGCATATATGACCCTATATATGACCATATATAACACCAAAACTGCCTGTTTACCATGTCATATATAAACAGATATGATCATATAGGATTGTATATGAGATCTATTCTGTGTGTCGACTGTGCAATATATGATCATATACAATCATATATGACTGCGCACAGAGAACTGACAGCTCATGTATGATCGTGCACGTATGATTATATGGTATTCCATAATCTATTGTTATATAATATTCACGAATTATTTCGATGTTCACGTCTTATTTATACACGGATGTAAAATTTGTTATATGGTTATATAACTAAGCATTTAATATCCGTTTTGTAAATGCGTGAATCATCCGGTTTTGTTTGAAGCGCTCAAGTTATAGGTATTTTTGCATATGCGGTTCTTTTCTTTATAATCACATGCTCATTCGCAACGATTAATGAAGATATTTGGCTTTCCTGGGCGGACGTTTCATTAAAACCTTCCACTTGATGAATTGAAACGGTCGCATATTAATAAGAATGATCAAGATTACTATACTAAATAATATCAACATAAAAGGATCGTGATAATCGTTTATTGTAATAGTGCACAGAAATTAACACGAACAGTTCGGGACCTTATACGTTGTACATATAATCGAAATATAACATTAGTAATGATATTTCTTAACCGTATATCGTGATGAAGTTCAACTTCATTGTATTTTTACATTACTTTCTTCAAGAGATTTGGTGTCTTGCAAATATACTCTCCAACTTTCAGAAGATTATATCTATTTAGGCATCGTCTTATATAATCACATATAACTATATATGATTGTATATGCTCAGATACAATTATATATGATCATGCATAGTCATATATGATCATGCATGATCATATAGAGACAAAATTCATATACAATCATATATGAGCAGTTTATATATGATTATATATGATCATGCATAGTCATATATGATCATGCATGATCATATAGAGACAAAATTCATATACAATCATATATGAGCAGTTTATATATGATTATATATGATTATATATGAATCGTTTTTCCCGGGCTCTCAATTTTTTATAAGCTGTAGGGACATGTATAGAACCTACAAAAAAATTGGTGTAGTGGACATCGACTACTTGAAGGATTCAAAAAAGAAAGAAAATTAATTAAATTTATTTAATTGTTTTTTTATTTTTATATATTTTTTTATTTCACTTATTTTTTGTTATTCCTTCAAATAATCGATCCACTGAGCTACTTGACGTGTAACGACGACACGGCCTTCAGGGTTTACATACAGTTATTCGTGCCTATAGTCATTTATTGGATCGAAAATTTTGGAAAATATTTTTTTCCTCCTTGAAATAGTCGATGCCCAATCCTATGCCAATTTTTTTGTATGCTTTTGTCATATCCCTGTAACTTGTATAAAATTGGCAGTGATATTGAAGGTGTCCGAATGAGTAAAAAAATTGTGTAACATTTTTTTCTGCTGTAAATAGCTTTTGCAACACGAATAAAAATATGAGACATATTGCAATGCAAAGTTAACTGAAAAACAACATTTTTTTGTATGTTTGATTTTTTTGTCAGATTTACTCCATCGAAGTTATATCAGTAACAAAAATAATATACATTTCCTAAATGGATGGATTAAAAAATCTGAAAAAATTCACAAAGAGTGCTTTTAAGTGGTACTAAAATGTGGCCAATTATGGGATAGATCTGAGAGGGTCGAAAAAAATGTGGCTGAACTGACAGAGAATGCCTCGTATATGTAATGTATGTGAAAATGCCATATGCTTATTTCCAGTCTAAATTTAATACAAAAGATGATTTATTTCCAGAAAAATGCCATATATTAGTGATCGTGATTCCCCCCATTCTTCCCTACATTCAAAATGGTGTAAAATATTTTTTTAAACATTTTATCGCTTCTTTGCAATATTAGGGAAAGATTTATCGAATGCTGTACCAAAGGATAGATTAAAGTTATTAAAACTCATTTACATCATTGCAGTATTATACCAGCAAAATAGTTTAGTATGAGCAGTAAAACTGTAGTGATGAGCCACACAGAGTTATTAGCATAAACTCACCTGAACGGAACCGCCGAGCGACTGTTGCTACTCTAGCACCTGTTCGAACGCACCTGACGTGTCGCGCAGAGGGTGCTTCTCATCGGTTCCTCCGCGGGGGTTCTCGAGCAAAGAGGCATCTATTCTTCTCTCCTCTTCATAGTTGTGCGCTTCCACGTCTTTATTATTTATGACAAGGCAATAAACGAAAGAGCGGCAATTTTGCCACGCGAATCTCATTGAATTTGTAATGCACTTTGCGTCAACTTTCTTCAAAGCAATATTCATACAATAGAAAAAAATAAAAACAGCATAAAAAAAAATTGGTTGATCGTCGGAGCATTTCAGACAGTCACTCTCAATCAATTCTTTGATTAGGTAATGAACATTCTTGAGTTTCGTAATGTGTGGATAAAAACTAATGGTAACTCATGTAACTTTGCACCCAGAAAAATGTGACTCAATACATATTAGGGTGGTCCATTTTTGCACGATATATATATTTTTTTTACGAGGCACCTCTCAAAACTGTTCTCTATTACGAATAATAATTTCCCGTAAATCATCGATGTGATAAAAAAAAATATGTAGAGGTCGCGACGGAATTTCTTAATTTTCTTGTTTTAAACATTTTTTTCAGTGAAAATTCTCATGTATATCTTTACATTTCTTTCATTACATGAGTGTAAAGATACTGAATATCACTCCGACAGTCCGTTATTGTTTTGTGGTAGCTTTAGAGTATGAAATAATTGCAACTGCGAAAAACGTGTGCTGTGAAAGAAAAAATTAGAGGATAAGCAGATATTTTCAAAAAATTCAAAATACCATGAAATTTTTATCGCTAAGCCGATTAACGCTGAATTAAATCCCAAACCCTGTCTGATAATAGTCTACTTGTGTACCAAATTTCAGCTAGATATCTGCAGAATTGTGGAAGTCGGAACGAAAACAAACTTTAAAAAAAAATTACAAATTGCGCCACCGGAGTGAGGTGACATATTTATCACAGAATAGCTGTGCAAAAAAGTTTCGTATTAACAGTGAATGATAATGATAAACATTTGGCCACAGGATTAACAAATTCTGGAGACGCCGGAAACAATTAATTATATTATGGGACACTCTATAACAACAATAATTGTCCGAAACCTTCAAATGTTTATGATTATCGTTCGCTCTTTCTACGCGCATTTTTTAGTTTTTATATAACAGTTTTTCTGGTATAAATACATCATATTACACAGATCGGGATTAACTGAGATAATTTTGATGATTATAATTTTTTTTTAAGTTTGTTTTTGTTCAAAGGTCCATAATTCTTTAGATATCTAACTTCAATTTGGTTTACAGGTAGAATATTATCAGACAAAGTTTGGGATTTAATTTGACATTAATTCGCTTAGGGATCGAAATTTTATGGCATTTTGAATTTTTTAAAATATTTGCTCACCCTCTATTATTCACTTTCACTGCACATATTTTTCGCAGTTGCAATTATTTCGTACTCCAAAACTACCATAAAACAATAACGGACTGCCGCCTTGATATCCAGAATCTCTGCATTTATGTAATGCAAAAAATGTGAACATATACATGAGAATTTTCACTGAAACAAATTATTAAAACAAGAAAATTTAAAAATTCCGTCGCGACCTCTACATATTTTTATATCGCATCAATGATTTACAAGGATTTATTTTTCATAATAGAGAACAGTTTTGAGGGCTGACCCGCAAGAAAAAAAAAAATATTGTTGCCAAAATGGACCACTCTAATACATATATTCATTTTGTCTTTATTTCTATTAATAAAAATTTGCTTTCCATGAAACATATATATATTTCATTGATTCATGTGTGCAATCTATTGATTGCGACCATATTTATTTATTTGTATCAATCATCATAGAATAACGATCAGATGAAGAAAAATACTATTTATTGCTACTTAATTCTTTATTCACCCGACAAAAACATGTAGTTAAATTAACGAAATTTCTGTATTCAATCCTTCTTAATTAATCAAAGTAAAGTTTTTAAAAATCCAGTATATATTTATTAGCTTTCATTATTATAGTAAATTTGTCCGAAATAAAATCATTTATTCAAATCAACGTGCATTTGATAATATTTTGTAAACAAAAATTATATTTTTGTTGTTGTCCAATATCAATAAAATAATATTATCAATATTATTGCATAATGATCCATTGTATAAGATAGTCCTGTAATTAATTATTCATTTTCACGTTGCTTATACTTAGCATGATAAAAAAAATTATTGACATCGAAGATATATTTATTTCATGTTAATTACTCAACTGAAAGAAAATAATTTACTCAAAACAATTACTTTGCCGGCATACAAATAAGAAAATTCATTTATGTTAACTAAAATCTAGTTTGGTCTATTAGATCTTTTTTCTGGGTGTGCAAAGAATGACCGATCGGCGGAAACTGACCGGTCGGGCAACGAGTATCACGTCGACCAGCAGTGCAAACAGCGTTGCAGTCTTAAGGGGCCCATTTAATATATTTATATATTATATGTGGAAGTACATATTTTTTAACATACCTTTTTGCTATAAATATTTTTGTAAAACATGTTTAGTTCGATTCTATCGAAACTTGGAGACATTTTATTTATGCCTAGTAAAAAAACAACTTAAATTTTTGGGTTATCAAAAAAAATTTAGTTTAATGACATTTTTTTTTATCGGAAGGAAGGTTTAAAATAAATCAGGTCTTAAACATTGTCAACTGGAAAAGTGGAGAAATTTATTTGCATATTTTGAAGAATAATTTTTTAAAATGTAGTAAAAAAATTGTAAACTAGACGTAAGAAGTTTAAATCACATTTTATGAATTTTTGACCTTCGTAGATTTAAACATAAGCTTATGTATGTCACAATAAACTATGTAATAGTAAAAATGATACGAAGAACCGTATTAGCCGTTTATATTATATACCACTTCTACATATCTCTCTATATTATAAAAAGATCTCGCCGCCGCCGCCGCCGCCGTGTCAAGAATCGAGGGACTTCGAAAAATTCAGCTCAAACCAGCGTAAAGCGGGCGGGGGTTTTCTGACGGGTTGACTGATGGGGTTTCTGACGGGGTGGGGTAGGGTGTGGTGGGGGAGAGTTGGGGGGGGGGTCTAACGGGTTTTCTGACGGGGTGGGGGGGTTTCTGACGGGTTGAGTGACGGGGTTTCTGATGAGGTTGAGGGGGTTTCTGACGGGTTGAATGACGGGGTTTCTGACGGGTTTCTGACGGGGTTTCTGACGGGGTGGAGGGGTTGAGTGATGGGGTTTCTGACGGGGGGGGGGGGTCTGAGCGGTTGAGTGACGGAGTTTCTGACGGGGTGGGGGTTCTGAGGGGTTGAGTGACGGGGTTTCTGACAGGGTGGGGAGATTTCTGAGGGGTTGAGTGACGGGGTTTCTGACGGGGTTTCGGACGGGGGGGGTTCCGAGAGGTTTCTGACGGGGTTTCACATTCAAATTTCAAAAATTTTCACAAGCCCAGATTGGGGGGAGATTGCGAGCGCGCGTAGCGCGTGAGCCACAATAAAATCCTAGTATTATATAAATATAATAGGTAATAGATAAATAGAAGTACATATTTTTTAACATACCTTTTTGCTATAAATATTTTTGTAAAACATGTTTAGCTCGATTCTATCGAAACTTGGGGCCATTTTATTTATGCCGAATAAAAAAACAACTTGAATTTTTGGGTTACAAAAAAAAATTTAGTTTAATGACATTTTTTTTATCAGAAGGAAGGTTTAAAATAAATTAGATCTTAAAAATTGTCAACTGAAAAAGTGGTGAAATTTATTTGCATACTTTGAAGAATAATTTTAAAAAATGTAGTAAAAAAATTTTTAAAGTAGACGTAAGAAGTTTAAATCACGTTTTATACATTTTTGACGTTCGTAGATTTAAACGTAAGCTTATGGATGTTACAATAAACTACGTAATAGTGAGAATGATACGAGGAACCGTATTAGCCGTTTATATTACATGCCACCGACGCAATGTGGGCTCGTACAACCAGAATTACCGGTCCTTTCCGTGTTCGGAATAGGGCCCGTACCTTGGAGCCCGTAGCATGAAACATCGCATCGGTAGCGCAATAATGGATTACCGCAGGATGAACAATCCACTCCGCCACCCTGGAAGGGACCATTAATCACTTTAATAATTAATTCGTAAATTGGAAAAATTGAATTAGTCCTAAAAATGTATTTCAGCAAAAATTTTACTTTCGGATACCAAAAACTAAATTTTATAAGAATTTTTCTCGAAAATTTATTTTCATAGGAATGGTTATGTCATTCGATGGTCATTCGGGAGTGAAAATGTAATTTTATAAGAATTTTCCATAGATAGATAGATAAGAAGTTTGCATAATAATTAATAGCAAAAAATTCAATTTTACTATAATTTTCCCCAAAGATTGCATTTTATTTTTCCCGAAAATTAAATTTCATGGAAATTTTTAGTAAAAATTTTATTTCATAACATCTGTTCATAATTATTAATATCAATAAATTAATTTTACAGAAGTTTTTAGCGACCATTAAATTTCATGAGAATTATTGTCAGAATATTAAATTTCATAACTTAAAAAAAAGGCCTGCAAAGTAGAACCTTGCAGACTTGTTATAAATCATATTTGAAAATAAATTAAATAATTTATAATTGATTTTTTCTATTCGTTATTTCGTTATTAGAGTGTTTTCGAATATATAAATTAATTTTTACAAATCCATTTTACGATTCGTAAAGGCTCCAATTTTACATTGTTATAACATGTTTATTTAAATAATTATTTAATTCAACTAAATAAAACCGAATATGACATACTTAAAATATTATTTTGTTTACATATTAAATTTGTGCATGATATCAAGTTTTGCAGAAGTTAATACGATCAATTTAATTTTTTTAATAATTTGATATTCCATAAATTAAAAATTTTCAACTGTTTGTCAGTAAAATATATATGTATCATGAGTGAATACTATTTTGTTTACATACTAAATTTGGGCTTGATATCTCAAGTTTTGCTAAAGTTGAAGCGATAAAGTTAATTTTTTTAATAATTCAAAATTCCATAAAATCAAAATTTTTATATTATTTGCCATTAAATTATATATTTATCATGGCTGAATATTATTTTGTTCACGTTCTAAATTTGGGCTTGATATCACAGATAATATTTTGCAGAAATTAATGCCATGACGCAATTTTTTTGAAAAATGCAAAATCCCATAAAATCTGAACTGTTTTACGGATTCGAGCCAAATTCAGTACCAAACAACATCGAGTGCACATGCTCTTATAAGAAACTATTTAGCAATATAGACTAATTTTTACGGAAGTTAGAGCGACCACGCCTTATAAAAAAAAACTTTGAAATCTAAATTTTCGCATACATTTTGTAGGAAATTGCAACAATTGAAGAGTGTCTGCTGCTCCACTTATGTGCCAAATTTAAGCTCGACCCGCGTAGAAAAAAAAATCTGGCCGAGATTCTTTTTAAATCTATCTGAGAATCTCGCTGAGATTCTAGAGAATCTCGGCCAGCTTCTTCCCGAGATTCTTTAGGGGTTCTCCGAAAATAAAAAGAATCTCTATCAGAATCTCGGCCAACTTCTTAGCGAGATTCTTCTCATTTTCATTTTCATTGAAACTGAAAAAAAATCTATATAAAAAAGATCTTTACGAATATTTTAATATTGCTAACACTAATTTGTTAGTATATCAACGAAGGTTAGACCCCTCGTGTGTAGTCGAACTCAGAAAAGCTTTCCAGTCTTATATATACGCTGGGGCGCCAAGTCACTTGCGAGAAACGCTTCGTTCCTTCGCCATCTAGCGGAGTATTTTCCACCAGTGTTTCGTATGATGTCACTAGGTGGCGAACGGACGGAGCGTTTCTCGCAAGGGGTTTGACGCCTCAGCGTATATATAAGACTAGAAACCTTTTCTGAGTTCGACTACACACGAAGGGTTGAACCTTCGTTGATGTACTAACTAATTAGTGTTAGCAGTCCTTCAAAATTCGTAAAGATCTTTTTTGATATAGATTCATTTCATTTTCAATGAAAATGAAAAGATTCATTTCATTTTCAATGAAAATGAAAAGATTCATTTCATTTTCAATGAAAATGAAAAGATTCATTTCATTTTCAATGAAAATGAAAAGAATCTCGCTGGGCGAGATTCTCTAGAATCTCAGCGAGATTCTGATAGAGATTCTTTTTATTTCCAGCTACCCACTAAAGAATCTCAGTAAGAAGCTGTCCGAGATTCTCTAGAATCTCGGTGGGATTTTGATAGAGATTCTTTTTATTTTCAGCTACCCCTAACGAATCTCGCTAAGAAGCTGACCGAGATTCTCTAGAATCTCGGCGAGATTCTCAGATAGATTTGAATAGAATCTCGATTCGGCGAGAATCTTCTTAAGAATCTCAGCCAGATCCTTTTTTTCTACGCGAGGACAGACAAAACGGTTCTTCAATTATCGGCGTTCGAATTTTCGAAGTTATATACATACATACAAAGTAATTTCATAAGAATTTTTATCCGAAAATGGATTTTATAAGAATCTAGTTATAAAAGACTGATGGTATTTATATAGTATAAGAAATGTGCTAATGTTGATAAATACCTGTCCTGGCCAATAACCACCAGTAGAAAAACCACCGACACCTAGGCCAAATGTGATTTGGGGAATGAACTGAATCTGCGGTACGAGTGACAAACCAGTATTCTGGCCATACCATCCCGAGCAGCGCGTTCCCCCACAACAATAAGGAAAATATCCTGTACAAGTCGTCGGAGTCGTTGGAGTTCCCGGTCCTGCAGGTCCTCCTGGACCTGTTGGGCATCCTGGACCTGTAGGTCCTCCTGGTCCTGTTGGGCATATTGGGCCTCCTGGCGGTACAGGCGGAATTGGGGTTTCAACTTTGGGCATATGATTATTGATAACATTATTGATATCAATATTTGTCGTGATGTTAGTCGCGGGCAGATCAGCAGATTTGGATTCCTCTTTGCAGTCGGGTGACTCGCAGGTTGTCTCGTATTGCGTTATAATTTGACGAGTTTCTTTGGTCTTCTTCATGCAACGCTTGTGACAATCGTGGACGCATTTTGTAGATTCGCAATGATCAATTCCGCACTCCTCAAAGCATTTGTTTTTAGTTTCTCCTGAAAAGTAATCAAAATTGCACTTATTAGTAGTAGTAGTAAAAGAATTTATTGACAATACAATGTACATTTTTGTTGGACGCAGACATAATACAGTACGTTCAAACGGATTTTGATAAAGCTATATTGCCAATGGGCCATCGACCTGGGTCCTTCAGCCCTGGAATTATGAGGATGGGGTAGTTTATATTTTTGTATCATCTCGGGAATTTGTTTATCCCACTATTCTAGTTCTAAGTTATCATTAGCCAATCTCTCGAGTCGCTGATAAATAGTGAGAGTTGGGTGTTTCGGTTTTCGATTGACATTTGGTAACGGTTGGTTGCATAGATCAGTGATATTATGGATTTGGCTTGTGGAGAATTTATAGTTAAGATGTTCGGTTCGATTTATTATAGGAGTAATTCCTGTTATTTTATAGAGAAGAGTGTTGGGAGGATTATAGAGTGGGTTTGCAGGGTGCCGAATTCTGGTTAAGCTTCGTATGGCGCATGTTTCCGCCGTTTTCATTTTTTTGATCGCATTATCTTTGCAGTTCATAAATACTGGGTGGCCATATTCAATTACCGGCCTGCAGATGCTCTTATATATTTTCACAAGATGTTTTATGTGGAGATCTCGGTTTTTAAATGTTATGCCTCTAAAATGTGCTGCTCTTAATATCATCTTCGTTTTGCATTGTTGTAAATGAAAGTTAAAATTAATTTTTTGGTCGATATATATACTCAGGTATTTTGCATGTTGGCGCGCCGGGATTTCCACATTAAACATGTAAAGTTTTGGGGAGTTTGGTTGAATTTTATGATTAAAAATAAGGAGCTGAGATTTTAGTGGATTACATTTGAGGCGCCAGTGCACTTATTATTTTTCATGGGAATTAAAAATGTGCTTACAGATTCAATAAATTTAAATCAATATTTACAAGAATTTGAATCAATTGCCATCAATTTATATATATCTTAATTTATTTTAAGTCGAGACGCTGCCGTCATAAAAATGATATGCCGTTGGCCCTATAGTGAATTTTTTTTTAAAGGTTTCTATTACCTGTATATAAATTATAAATTTTTTTTGGTTTTTTGTTCCAGCTCATTTTGTATCAAAATGATAACAGTTTTTTTTCGTCCTTTAATATGTATTAAATAAACCCTCTGAAAAGAAATCCTATTCCTTTTTTCATACTCCCAAAACAGTTCGTAAAATTTAGGCCTTCTTCGGTCGCTAGAGGGGCGTTACTCATATATAACTGAATTGCTTTTAAATTACATTTATCAGTATCTAAAAAAAATTTCAATTCTTCATTGAATGTGCAGTAAGAGTTGTATTTTTTTTAAAGCGTATTTTTTTCGGTATAAAACATTGAACGGAAATTTGGAAAATTACTTGGATTAAATTTATGAAAATAAAAATATTCTTGATAAGATACTAAAAAACCTTGCACATTGCTTTCTCATTATTTTTCGCTTTTTACGAAGCTACCTCTATGAGGAAGTATGGTATTCAATTTTGGCTTCCTCATAGAGGTAGCTTTGTAAAAAGCGAAAAATAATGAGGAAGCAATGTGCAAGGTTCTACTTTGCATCCTTTTTTAAATTAGTTAAATAAACATGTTGTGAATTCGCTTTTTCTATTTCGTTATTATTAGAGCGTTTTCGAAAGTAAATGTGATAACGTATATTATTAAAAATAATTCAACATTCCATAAAATCACAAATTTCGTATCGTTTGTCACTAAATTATACATATATAATGGCTGAATATTGTTTCATTTATATACAAAATTTGAGCTCGCTATCTCGAGTTTTGCAAAAGTTACAGTAGAGCGATAATGACAATTTTTTTGAAAAATTCAAAATTCCATAAAATCTGAACCATTTTGCCGATTCGACCCAAATTCCATACCAAACAACATTGAGTGCACCTTCTCTTATAACCAACTATTTAGCAAAATAGACTAAATTTTACGAAAGTTAGAGCGACCACCTCCTTTTCTGAAAAAATTGAAAACGGCATAAAATTGAAATCTTAGCACGGATTTTGTCAAAAATTGCTACAGTTGAAGAGAGTCTGCTGCTACACTTGTGTGCCAAATTTGAGCGCGATATACAAAACGGTTCTTGAGTTATCAGCGTTCGAATTTTCGAAGTTGTATACATATTTGTTCTAGATCACTTTTCTGGACGTTTTGGACAATTCTAAGTATGACATAAAAATCTCGAAAAAAAAAATTTCATGAAAACATAGCTTTCTCTATGAGGAAGCAAAACGACTTAAAAATGTGCAAAAGTTATATCGTTGAAGACAAAGAAATTGTATAAAACTATAAAAATTTTTTTGGGAAGTCACGATTCTGTTTTACCATCGCGTCAGTTCAGATTCTAGCGTAGAAACGTCTTCAGTCGCCTACGCGTGCCGCTAGCTGCTATGCGAGAATTTCATAGGCTTACACGGTAGGTAAAAAGTAAAAATTATCAATTATTATAAATATTACAAGTACGAATGAATAAACGTTGAAGAATAAGTAGCAAAATCATAATAAAATACGAGGATATGAACTTTCAATTTCTGAATAACATCTTGTGTCAATAATAATTTTTTATTGTAAATTAGACGTCCCCTCTTGATACAGTATCATTATAGATTTTATCGCTACTGTAATCTACAAAGCATGACAAATATATTAGCCCCCACTATTACAATTTTCTTACTCCGTACACCGTTCAATTAATAAAATGAATTATAGTAGAACGTCGATTATCCGAACGTCAATTATTCGAATAAGGATGCAATTTATCCAAATTTTCAATTTTCCGAACGACTTTGTCGTAATTTGGCTGCACAAAAAAGAATTTCTGTCGTAAAAAGAAAATCCTTGATTTTCTTTCCAAGAAAATAGAAGATTAAATAGAATCGGATTTTTTTTATATCGATAAATAAAGCTTCAGCAAAATTCTAAAATAATCTTACGTTATATACGATGGCATTGTTGGGTAAACATATTGTTTACCCAACAACCGACCATGAAATGCCATCTTGTTTCATTTCTTTCTATTTTTAACGGTTTTTTTTTTAATAAAATGGCTTAAACAACCGACCCGAACGTTTGCCCACTCTGGGTCATGGCTCAAAAATTTTGATGTCTAATAGAAGATTTTTGAGAATAATTTCAAATTTTTTAATCGTTTCGCAAAATTTTTATTTAAGAAATTCATTTAAAAATTTAAAGTTTTAGTAAAAAGAATCTTAAAAAAATTTAAAGTGTTTTTTCGAGCATACAGAACAGGATAAAAAATTATGGAGCGAATTGGAAGAGTTCGAGGTTTAACGCAGGGATGACAAGGAATACCCCATATACAATTTATACATATGAGACATTATTCTTGAAATCGGCCAAATATGGGTGTTTTTTGACCTCGTATTTTTTAAATCGAATGAAAAGTTTTTTACGTTATCTGTACATGAAAAGAGGAGACCCCCATTTATTTGTTCGGCCAAAAAAAATAAATTTCTAAAATAGATGCAGATTCTTGTTCAGAAATTAATATATCTGGTTCTATATGTCGTAGAGCGATAAATCAAACCGCGTTTTGAAGTTAAAAGAACACGCTTTCATGACATTTTTCCAATAGTTGTGAAATAGCAAACTACTGTTGTTATAAACAATTGGATATATAAACAATTTTTTTTTTTTGCAAATTTTCGTAACTTGCAATGTAATTCTGTAACTGTGACCATTTTTTTTCACGATAGAATCTTGATGGACTCTATTTTTTATATATTTTTTTAGAAATCATTTCCAACTTCCAACAACGCGTTGGAAAAATGGTTTCTAAGAAATTGTAAAAATATTTCCAAATTTTTTGGCCGATCGAAAAATATATGCAAATATGGGCGAATCTTTTTTTATGATAATCTGCAAATTATAGGAAATTTCGAAAGTTCATACAAATGGTAAAAAAAAATCACTCCCATCACTATCGTAATGGCATAAGTGTCAATAAATAAAATAAAATAAAATAAATAATGTAATTTTCTAAAACAAAATGTAAATATTTATTTTATTGTTATACTAAAGTATATTTTATTTTTATACTTTAGTATTTATTTATTTAATTGCAATAAGCAATAAAATAAAGAATGTAATTTTCTAAAACAAAATGCCAATAAACTATTTAAATAACAATAAAATACTTTATTATAACAATAAACTAAATAATGTAATTTTTAGTTATACTTTTTTTTAGTTAGCTACTTTAGTATAACAATAAAATAAATATTTTATTGTTATTTAAATAGTTTATTAATGTAATAGTTTAATAATGTAATTTTCTAAGTATAACAATAAAATAAATATTGGCATTTCGTTTTAGAAAATTACATTATTAAACTATTACATTAATAAACTATTTAAATAACAATAAAATATTTATTTTATTCTTATACTAAAGTAGCTAACTAAAAAAAAGTATAACTAAAAATTACATTATTTTTTTTATTGTTATACTTATAATTTTCTAAAACAAAATGCCAATATTTATTTTATTGTTATACTAAAGTATTTTATTGTTATTTAAATAGTTTATTGGCATTTTGTTTTAGAAAATTACATTATTTATTTTATTGCCTATTGCAATTTACAAAGGTTTAAAAAATAACACTCACCACCATCACTATCATGTTCGCTGTGCCAATGGTGTCGTTTATGTCGTTTCAAGCATTTGATATAAGTCCTATAATCAGGATGTTGACACTCAAGAAGAAGTTTGTCGTGTTCGTCCGTGTTTGTTGAGTCGGTGACTATTGCGTTTGGTACTTCGGTGGCTGATGAAAAATCTACTAAAATTAGAGAAATTGGCAGGCATAGAAGCACTGCGCGAAAAGCTCTCGACTTCATGACGTTATAATGAGTAAGAACCTTGCGCACCTTCTTACTCGAGTCTTTATATTGATGCAAGTACGTGCTGGGTAAATGACCCGCACCTTTGCTCTGCACAGTCTCTCTTAATGTTTGCCTCTGGCATATGGGGCGTTGCACTCCGCTAATATTTTAACTGTTTCGCATTTTATTTTACGCCCTACGTCGTTCTGTATACAAACTATAGTGCGACAGGTATTCTACTGTACACCAGTGCTAGCGTAGATCAACAAATTTGCACTGCTTATCTGACGTCAGGAATTCCCATCTGACATCCCGTCTGTGTGTTCGCTTCACTCCGTCTTCCTCGTTTTTTACTATCGTACCACTACTTGCATAGCTATACAATGTAGCAGTTATTATTAAAGATTTACCTTACGGAGACCTAATTTTTATGTCACTATGTGTTGTGAGAATTATCATTGAAATAAAGGAGTGAACATGCACTGAAAAAAAAGACCATGGTATTTCCAACAATAATACCATAGTCAAAAATTTATAATATGTGGAACCATATTTTATAGTTGAATCAGCTTTTATATGGTTTACCGAACTATTGTCGTGAAGTTAAGGAAACTATGCAGTTGGGATAGTGAATCTAAATATGCGCCACACTTAAGAATACTATAACTTATCGTTAAAACTGTAACAATAAAATTATGATATATTTAACACATTTATAAAATCAACACTGAGAGAAAAATATGGTCGGAGTAACCATATTTTTACTTAACTTTTTTACTTAAAATACATATGGTCGGAGTAACCATACTTTTACTATAACATATGTTTCCCTGAGAGGGCGGTAATGATTTATTGTTACCGCAACAATAAATATTGTAACCAACGACTAAATTATGGTACGAATAACTATTTGTATAGTAGAACTCACTATATTTCACTATATTTTTGTGTTTGTCTCATGCATTTTTTCAGTGCATGGTTATCGTAACCAATAAAAATATAGTTACTATGTACCATATTTCGTAGCTATGTTAAGGGGGGGAGTCAGGTCAAAAATTTAAAAAAATCGATTATTTTTTTTTTCTGTGAAAACATTCATTTCCATGTAATCTATCTATTAGTAAAGTTATAAGCCGGAATTCGCAAAAATGGCTAAGTTTCTACGGTACCATTCATATTTAATTTTCTCAAAAGTCGTAAAAATTACCAGAATATTATATTTGAATTTTAAATTATTTTATTTATTTATTTTTGTTATATGCAGACATTATGGCCGTTTTTTTGTTCACACAAAATAATTAAGGGTGTTAAAAAAAAAAAATCAAATATTTTTTTTTTTTTTTCTCTTCGGCAGTTTCGTTTAGTTAAGTACACCCTCTGAACCTGCAAAATCTTATACCTGAATGCGAAAAAATGGCCGATTTCTGCAATATACCTGTTTTTTAATGATTTTTTTCTATATAATAAAAAGTTTATTACGTATTTGTAAATAAATTTTTATTTGTTTACCATTTTTTAAATCAGTTAGCGAAACGCGATACAAATGACGCGATGAGAGTGTAATGTCTTCAACGCAACACGTAACACTTACATTATATTCGAATTCGCGCGAATAATGAGACATGCGCTGTGATATCTTAGCACGTATCGCATGCGCAGCGTGTTACTGCCTCGAGAAGTTACTTCTGCTACTTGCGAGACGCATAACCTCGAATTGACGTTTTTATTTTTCCTTCATATTATGTTATTAGTTTGATTCCGTTGGCCATTTACGGTTTTTTTTCAATTAATAGTGTTTAAAGCAGAATCATCAATCATCAAAAGTGATCAGATATGTAAATTTGTTATCAAGTGATGATTTAATGTTTGTGCAGCACATTTGTGAATGTGTCAACATTGGATAAATTTTCAGTGATGTTGTCAATAAAAGTGATCATCCCCATATTATTTACAGGTTTTTTTCAAATTATGCATTCATTTACTTATTTATTTGTAAAAAAAAAAAACATTTATTAATAACATTATTAATAATATTCTGTAATCTGACTTGCAAATAATATTTTTATTTTGTTCATTAAAGGTACTAAGGTGCCCCAAAGGTGAAAACAGCATAAACATTTTTATTTGAGTGGTAAGCTTTAGATGCCATTTGCCGAAACTTGGTTTTAAACCTATTCTGCGCGTGATTCAGACCAAACTGCTAGGCAGATTGGGCTGGTTGACGTCTCATTTTCTTCTTCATGAAAAGATACACCGGCTAAATGGAGCAAAAGTTAATAAAAGGTAATATTTTTCAAGTGACATAATTATTACTAAATAAATTTTATGCTATTTTCTAAATCAGTTATTAATTTTGCTTTCAGAATTAAAAAAAAATATTTTGCTCCATTTAGCCGGTGTATCTTTTTATGAAGAAGAAAATGAGACATCAACTAGCCCAATCTGCCTAGCAGTTTGGTCTGAATCACGCGCAGAGTGGAAAACCTAAGACCTTTGCTTAAGATAATATGGAAAGGCATACACAAGTCAGATGGCAGTAAAAAATCCTTTCATCGAGTACCAAGAAGTTCATTGATCATTTTTATATGCAAGAGAATTTGGATGATATTGAATTTACAAATTTAATTATTTTGACCTGACTCCCTCCCCTTAATTATTTCTTTATGTTAGTTGCAGCTATTCGTTCTTTTACTATTTATAAAGTATTTTGAACAGTTGTAGAACAATAAAGGCATATAAAATTCATTGTCATTTTCCAATTATGTTTATTTATTCCTATCATCCAGTATAGTAAATGATGAGATGGGTTAGTAGTTCAACATATTTACTATTTGTTGCTAGATTCATAATACTTTTGTGTATTATAACAAAGGTATGGTGTAGAGCGAACGCTTGGATGTGAATTTCTTCTTCTTCTCCTTTCCTCCTGGCTATCGCCATCTTTGGGCGGCATGTGCCACTGGATATGGTTTTATGTACCATGTGAAATGACTTCTTGTGAATAGTATGTTTTATATTTATCATGGTCTACCATCACATTCGATTTCGTTGATAAAGCGAAGTGTGTATGCCAAAAAGTGTTTTGTTTATAATTACATGTAATATTTATATTTTTACCATATTCACTGATAGTAGTGAATTTAGAAGAGCGGGATATCGGCTTAGAGCGACTTTTTTCCCAATACTCACTGTTGCCGCTGGTCAGTTACGAGTCGGACGTCGGAGTTAGACAAAAATAAGAAGTGACGAAGATTGAATAGTCCACCTCTTATATAGGGACTAAAATAAATAAATAATGTAATTTTCTAAAACAAAATGCAAATATTTATTTTATTGTTATACTAAAGTATATTTTATTTTTATACTTTAGTATTTATTTATTTAATTGCAATAAGCAATAAAATAAATAATGTAATTTTCTAAAACAAAATGCCAATAAACTATTTAAATAACAATAAAATACTTTATTATAACAATAAAATAAATAATGTAATTTTTAGTTATACTTTTTTTTAGTTAGCTACTTTAGTATAACAATAAAATAAATATTTTATTGTTATTTAAATAGTTTATTAATGTAATAGTTTAATAATGTAATTTTCTAAGTATAACAATAAAATAAATATTGGCATTTCGTTTTAGAAAATTACATTATTAAACTATTACATTAATAAACTATTTAAATAACAATAAAATATTTATTTTATTCTTATACTTATATTTATATTTTTACCATATTCACTGATAGTAGTGAATTTAGAAGAGCGGGATATCGGCTTAGAGCGACTTTTTTCCCAATACTCACTGTTGCCGCTGGTCAGTTACGAGTCGGACGTCGGAGTTAGACAAAAATAAGAAGTGACGAAGATTGAATAGTCCACCTCTTATATAGGGGCTAAAATAAATAAATAATGTAATTTTCTAAAACAAAATGCAAATATTTATTTTATTGTTATACTAAAGTATATTTTATTTTTATACTTTAGTATTTATTTATTTAATTGCAATAAGCAATAAAATAAATAATGTAATTTTCTAAAACAAAATGCCAATAAACTATTTAAATAACAATAAAATACTTTATTATAACAATAAAATAAATATTTTATTGTTATAACAATAAAATAAATATTTTATTGTTATTTAAATAGTTTATTAATGTAATAGTTTAATAATGTAATTTTCTAAGTATAACAATAAAATATATATTGGCATTTCGTTTTAGAAAATTACATTATTAAACTATTACATTAATAAACTATTTAAATAACAATAAAATATTTATTTTATTCTTATACTTATATTTATATTTTTACCATATTCACTGATAGTAGTGAATTTAGAAGAGCGGGATATCGGCTTAGAGCGACTTTTTTCCCAATACTCACTGTTGCCGCTGGTCAGTTACGAGTCGGACGTCGGAGTTAGACAAAAATAAGAAGTGACGAAGATTGAATAGTCCACCTCTTATATAGGGGCTAAAATAAATAAATAATGTAATTTTCTAAAACAAAATGCAAATATTTATTTTATTGTTATACTAAAGTATATTTTATTTTTATACTTTAGTATTTATTTATTTAATTGCAATAAGCAATAAAATAAATAATGTAATTTTCTAAAACAAAATGCCAATAAACTATTTAAATAACAATAAAATACTTTATTATAACAATAAAATAAATATTTTATTGTTATAACAATAAAATAAATATTTTATTGTTATTTAAATAGTTTATTAATGTAATAGTTTAATAATGTAATTTTCTAAGTATAACAATAAAATATATATTGGCATTTCGTTTTAGAAAATTACATTATTAAACTATTACATTAATAAACTATTTAAATAACAATAAAATATTTATTTTATTCTTATACTTATATTTATATTTTTACCATATTCACTGATAGTAGTGAATTTAGAAGAGCGGGATATCGGCTTAGAGCGACTTTTTTCCCAATACTCACTGTTGCCGCTGGTCAGTTACGAGTCGGACGTCGGAGTTAGACAAAAATAAGAAGTGACGAAGATTGAATAGTCCACCTCTTATATAGGGGCTAAAATAAATAAATAATGTAATTTTCTAAAACAAAATGCAAATATTTATTTTATTGTTATACTAAAGTATATTTTATTTTTATACTTTAGTATTTATTTATTTAATTGCAATAAGCAATAAAATAAATAATGTAATTTTCTAAAACAAAATGCCAATAAACTATTTAAATAACAATAAAATACTTTATTATAACAATAAAATAAATATTTTATTGTTATAACAATAAAATAAATATTTTATTGTTATTTAAATAGTTTATTAATGTAATAGTTTAATAATGTAATTTTCTAAGTATAACAATAAAATATATATTGGCATTTCGTTTTAGAAAATTACATTATTAAACTATTACATTAATAAACTATTTAAATAACAATAAAATATTTATTTTATTCTTATACTTATATTTATATTTTTACCATATTCACTGATAGTAGTGAATTTAGAAGAGCGGGATATCGGCTTAGAGCGACTTTTTTCCCAATACTCACTGTTGCCGCTGGTCAGTTACGAGTCGGACGTCGGAGTTAGACAAAAATAAGAAGTGACGAAGATTGAATATTCTACCTCTTATATAGGGGCCAGATGACAATTCGCTCGCGAGAAAGTTCTATCCCGTTGGCCATCTATCGGAACCGAGGGAACTAGGCAGTGCGTGAGATTTGCATCATGGACGCTTGCGGACAAAAAATTGATGTTGAATATAACAATAAAATATTGCAGCGAATACTATGCATTATTACAAGCGTCCATGATGCAAGTCTCACGTGCTGCCTAGTTCCCTCGCTTCCGATAGATGGCCAGCGGGATAGAACTTTCTCGCAAGCGAATTGTCATCTGGCCCCTATATAAAAGGTGGAATATTCAATCTTCGTCACTTTAGACTCTAAAGGGTATAGACTCTAAAGGGTATTTTTTCAAATTTTTTACCAAAAAAGAATTAAAATATTAAAATGTTAACATGTTGAAAACATAAATAGAAATAAGTTAAAGAAGAAGAATTAAGGCCGGTAAAGTTCAACGAACGGGGATGGCGTGTAAAACATGAGAGCGAGGTACTGATAAAACAATGTATAAGCTATTGTAATGGAAAAATAAAAGATATTTGCAAACTAACTAAACTAAATCTTCGTCACTTCTTATTTTTGTCTAACTCCGACGTCCGACTCGCAACTGAGCAGCGGTGACAGTGAGTACAGTAGCCTCCCACTAAGTGCTCGCTCGCTAAGTGCACGCCGAGGCGCCTTCCCGGTGGGGGGTCAAAATAACGAATGTTCATACGTAGAACGGCCAATATTGCGTAATTCTAAAATGGCGAATTTTTAAACGTATAAGAATCGATTTCATGGCAGTTTTCAAAATAGAAAATAAAAATTTAGAATACCAAAAAGTCGAATTGAATTTATATCGAAAAGAAAAATGAGAATAGGTGAAATACCAAGTGTTGAAATATTGAATCGACGAAAATACGAAATTTCAGAATTCGAGTTCTCGAACTCTAGAATTACTAATATTTAGAATGCTTACAATTTCGAATTTATTAAAGCGAGAGACCAAAAAGTCGAACTATCAAAATAGCGAATGACCAAAGTGAGGAACGGTCAAAATAGCGAAAAACTAAAAAATAGACTGGTCAATATGGCGAATCGTTAAGATACAAATTTTTTTGTTCCTACTCTAATGAATGGAGCTATTATTTTAGCACTCGTTATTTTCAGATTCGTTATTTTAGCATTCGCTATTTTGGGTTTCGCTATCATGGCCCATCGATATTTTACGTATCTAAATTTCACACATTCCAAATTCATATTTTCGTCACATGCAATTTCAATATTTTGGCTATTAGAAGTATAAGATGCTCATCATTTTTTATTTCGAAAATGTTTATCGTCCAATTCATTCTTATCGACATTATGGCCATTCAAAGTACAGACTTTCCGAATGTGTAGTTTTAAATAAGTGAATACTCTGATGAATGACATTTCGATAAAATAGTTATTCAACTTGGTGAAATGTCGAAAATAAAAATTTCGGATATCGCGTCATTAGCTATTTTAAAATTCGCGGTTTTCACATTTCGAAATATGAGGCATTCTGATTTTCATAATTCTATATTTTGACCCCCACCCGCCTTCCCCTCGATCGGGAGGCGTGAATGTTCCCCCACCAAGACTACGATTCTCTACCGAGTCCGGCCGATCGCGGACGAATGCGCCCGAGCCCTGCCGATCTCGGCCGAATGCGGCCCGAGCTCGCAGAATCTCTACGGAGAGGTGGTAACTCGCTAAGTGCTCGTTTTTACCCCTACAGCCCCGTAGGCGAGCACTTAGCGGGAGGCTACTGTATTGGGAAAAAAAGTCACTCTAAGCCGACATCCCGCTCTTCTATATTCATTACTATCAGTGAATATAGTAAGGATATAAATATTAGATATTACTTGTAATTATGTACAAAAGACTTATTGCCATACACACTTCGTTTTATCAACGAAATCGATAGTGAGTGTGGACCATAATAAATGTAAAACATACTATTCAGAGGAACTCATTTCACATGGTATATAAATCCACATAGAAGCGTTCGCTCTACACCATGTTTGTGTTATAGTACACAAAAGTATTGTGAATCTAGCAACAATAGTAAGTATGTTGAACTATGGACATCATCATCATTGACTATACAGGATGATAGGAATAAATAAACATGACTGGAAAATAACTATATATTTTATATGCCTTTGTTGTTCTACAATGGTTTAAAATACGTTATAAATAGTAAAAGAACCAATAGTTGCCACTAACATACAGAAATAGTTGACATAACTACGAAAATATGGCATGTGATAACTATATTTTTATTGGTTACGATAACCATAAAAACATTGTCGTCCTCTCTGGGAAACATAGTTTATAGTAAAAATATGGTTACTCTGACCATATTTTTTTCTCCGTGTGAAATTCAAATTAAAACTCAAATCAGGATTGGGCGAAATTTATTTACGGATAAAATAATAATGAGTGCGGATTTCCACTCATTATCTTTCGGAGTTCAAATCATGAGTGATTTTTTAATTCATTTTATTCTTCTAAGATATAAATAATGAGTGGTTTTCCACTCGGCATTATTTTGTCTTTAACTAATGATTTTCCTTGCACTCATAATTTATTTCATGTTTAACTAATGAATGGATTTTTACTCATTATCTTTTCGAAATGAGTGGAACAACACTCGTTATTTAAAATCAAAATAAATTAAGAGTTGTAATTCATTTTAAGTTTAAATGATGAGTGGAAATCCATTAATTATTTACACTCGAAAAAACAATGAATGGATATTCATTAATTATTTGCCCTCGAAAAATATAATGAGCAGAAATGCATTCATTATTTAAAGTGAAAATAATGCTGAGTGAAAAACCACTCATTATTTTAAGCGGAAATAAATAATGAATGAAAAATTATTCAGTATTTAAATACTTATTCATTCGAGTGTGGCTCAAATACTAAATTATTATTATGAATAAATTAATAAAATAATAAATGAAATTACTTAAACAAAACTGTAAAGTATTATACCGAATAATCATTGACAAGATTCTTTGACAAAAATCTTAAGAGTTTATAGAAACAAATAAATTTTACAAGAATGTTTAACAAATATGGCATTTGCATGAAACCTCAAATAAAATATCATTTATATATGACAAAATAATAAATTATTCTTTTTTTAAACTGTGAATTGCATTTTTTATAAATTTGTTTGAATAATTATTATTGTCAATAATAATAATAATAAAAATAATAAATTGACAATAATAATTATTATTATTATTGTCATTTTTGAGATATTTACGAAACATTCAGTTTTGTTCAGTGGAGTTTAGAGATTTTCAGTTTCAGAATTTTCAGAGGATCATTTTTTTGTAAGAAAATTATTGATAATTTACATTGAGAAAAAACACAAATAGAACATCATCAAAACAATAACAGTGGCAAATTAAAACAAACCCAAAAAAATATAAACTACATTTATTATAGTAATTCAGTATAACTAGGTATAGTCATTCTTCAAGTATTATCATTATTATTGTTATTAAAAATATTACAGGTACGTTAGAAACACAGAAAGCTCTAATAGTTTTATTAGGGACATTTATGAAAAAAATAATAACACGCAATCGCGGAATTATCTAAGTACGTATAAGTTGCAATTTATTCGCGAGGAGTGGCGTGTGCTGTATAATAATATTGCTGCGTGTAATACACCTGACGCAATTACGAAACATCCAACAGAGAGTCTCGTCGAGTTGAATGATAAACGATGCGCGGTGTTTTATATTTGACATAGCAAAGTACAGAAAGCGTGTTACTCGGCGTTGCGCTTGAAATACATGTATATCTACGGGTAATTCCATGCAAAGTAGGCCATCACGCCAATTTTTCTGTAGTTTGTAAGCATAAGGTAAACGCCCCGGTACCCAACCATGTACCGGACTCCAACCACTGACACAAATATTGAGTAAAATTAAGAAATTATGAATATGAAATAAATAAATAACTAGTGCTACCATTTTTGCAATTCTTTATGTCTGCAAAGGCCAATAATAAAAATAGTCATTAATTTTTTGTTGACGTTTTTTAAAGATATTGTGCACTGCAGACGCCGCTCAGAGGATCGGCGCATATCCCGCGTAGAAAAAAAGAATCTTGTGAAGAATCTTTTAATGAATCTGAAAAAAAGTCTTGAATGAATCTTTACAAGAATCTTGAAAAGAATCACGCATAGGAGCCGGAGTAAGATTCTTTCCATCCGAAAGCGTTTTGAGAATCTTTGAAAGAATCTTAATGAAATTCTTCAGAGGAATCGAGTGAAACCTGTTGATGCTTTCCAGGATTCTTTTCAAGATTCTTTCCATCCGAAAGCGTTCTGAGAATCTTTTAAAGAATCTTCGAAAGAATCTTGAAAAACGTCTTTAAGAGAATCGTGAAAAGATTCCGTCTATTAAATAAAAAAATCGTTGAAAAAATTTTAATTAAATTCTTCAGAGGAATCGAGCAAAACCTATTGTTACTTTCCCTTGGTGTCGAGACAGTAAATTTCGGTAAGGTAAATGTCCCCATTCCCGTACCCTATAAGGCCAACCAGACAACTGTATGGCTTTTTTCGTTGCGACGAATGTAAATTTGGAGATTTTTTTTTGCACCACTGTAAAATTCAGTTAATTCTCTTTCTAAAAATGGTTTATTCAATCGATTCCGCCAATTATTTCGCCAGATAGAGGCTGATTAATTCATGCTTATTAGTGTCCCCTCTGCCGACACAGCTGTGCCCAATCCCGACCAGCGATGACCCCATTTTCGACCACTAGGGAAACGGAGATTCCGAAGAGTAATAAAATAAATAAAAAATAAATAAACATGATCCGGGATTGTACTATTAATATTTTTATTGCATGATTATAAAAAACTTCGTTTTTCGGAACTTATGTTACATTTCCGTCTCCACATACACTTTTTTTTTGCGATGCTGTAAAAATTGAGATATTTCAAAATTTTGATCAGTGAGGGAAAAAAGTCCAAGTCCTTCGCAGCGATCCTGTAAGAATTGAATTATATCAATCTTTTTTATCACTGAGAAAGTAAACCTTGTAATAAAGAAATTTTTTTGACTGCCTAAATAACGTTTACAGTAATGGGGGCAGCCAGGCATTTCGTTGTGCCTAACTTCGACCACCGTAAAAGAAATGAAAAATAAATTATTTGTAACTTTTTTTTTGCTGGATCAGTAATTGAACTCATAATCTATCGTTTGCATTAAAAATTATTCGATTTTTACAAATTCCGGATGCAGTACGGACTATTGAAGCGGTCAACGCAACTTAACCTCACCGTTAAGAATACGATGGGTTCGCGACAAGCGTTTGGAAATACGAACAAAACTTGGATTGTGTTATTGTATTTACTCTTTCCGTTGCAATACTCTCACACATAGGGTCCTCGGAATATTGTACTATGCTCAATTGTTGTTATTTTTGCGCAGCACTCGTGTAAATAATTATTTCCGTCGAAGTGGTCGGCAGAGGGAGCATGGACGGGAATGGGGACATTTACTTTACGTCAACGAAGGGTAAACCCCTCGTGTATAGTCGAACTCAGAACAGCTTTGCAGTCTTATATACGTTCAGGCTTCAAGTCACTTGCGAGAAACGCTTCGACCACTCGCCATCTAGTGGCATCGTACGAAACACTTATATTCAATACTCCGCTAGATGGCGAGTGGTCGAAGCGTCGTTTCTCGCAAGTGACTTGAAGCCTGAACGTATATAAGACTGCAAAGCTGTTCTGAGTTCGACTATACACGAGGGGTTTACCCTTCGTTGACGTACCGAAATTTACTGTCTCGACACCAAGGGAAAGTAACAATAGGTTTTGCTCGATTCCTCTGAAGAATTTAATTAAAAATTTTTCAACGATTTTTATATTTAATGGACGGAATCTTTTCACGATTCTCTTAAAGACGCTTTTCAAGATTCTTTCGAAGATTCTTTAAAAGATTCTCAGAACGCTTTCGGATGGAAAGAATCTTGAAAAGAATCCTGGAAAGCATCAACAGGTTTCGCTCGATTCCTCTGAAGAATTTCATTAAGATTCTTTCAAAGATTCTCAAAACGCTTTGGGATTGAAAGAATCTTGAAAAGAATCCTGGAAAGAATCTTGCTCCGGCTCCTATGCGTGATATTTTTCAAGATTCCTGTAAAGATTCTTTCAAGACTTTTTTTAAGATTCTTTAAAAGATTCTTCACAAGATTCTTTTTTTCTACGCGGGATCTTTTAGCCAGTTCGTTAAGAATTGGCGTAACGTTGTTAAGCTTATGACGCTGTTATTTTCACGATTTCCACAATAATTCGTGGCTTGTAGTCTTCGCGAATAAATAGACTTTATAAATCTTCCATTAAAATTTGCGAAAAACCATTGCTAAGTCGTCAATTTCCATGGTTGGCTATTGGGACGCATCCGCAGTATGCTGTACCGATATCCAACCGCGGCCTGTTCCCGGCCAACACAAACTCAGCGAACATAACCTCTAAGGCAAGTTGATGCCGGTTGCACGTCACGGTGAGCCTTTTTATTAGTTATTATTTATTATAAATTATCCGAAACGTTGCGTGTAATTTAACAAATAAAATGAAGTTTCAACGAATCGCATAGCCTCGAATCGGCGGGTGGTTGCCTATAGGGGCATGCTTGGTCGGGTATTTAGACATTACCTGAAATCGGTGGTCGGGTACTAGTCCATCGAATTTCTCAATTGTTTCCTAACTTTAACAAAAAACTATACCCCTGACATGAATTAATGGATGCTTTTCGAAAAGTAGAAAAGCTAAGCTTTGCATTAGTTATGGTTACAACTATAGAAAGGTCATTTTAGTATAAGAAATATAACTTTTCAGTTTCCTGTTCTCTAAGATGGCCGGTTATTGGGGCGTTTACCTTAATAATCCAAATTCTGTAAAATTTTGTGTTCTCACTTGTAATACCACAAGAGCTTTGAAATTATCGGATATTTCCTGACAGGTTCGTTGCAAACAAATGAACGAGTCAAGTTTTCCAGGTTAAAAAATCACGAGCGCGTAGCGCGAGTGATTTTTCTGGAAAACTTGACGAGTTTATTTGTTTGCAGGGAACCTGGAGGGAAATATCAGATTAATTTCGAAGCTCGAGTGGTATTCGGGGGATTATTTTTTCTATTCAAATTGCGACAAATGGAATTGCACCATGAGACAAAAATTATCATTCTGACAAGGAAATTTCATAATCAGAACAAAAACCTATGTTGCATCCAACACATATTTTCTCTCTGCACAAAATGCAGTGAATTGCGCCCAAATCGATTTTTTACTCTTTTCTGTATTTGCCGGGACATTTTGTTTTATTTTTTTAGCGATGTTCTGAAGCGATTCATCACCAAATCGCTTTTTTGACTCACTCATATTGACGACCGTTAATAGTACCTTGACGTTTTAAAGATTCGCAGAGGTTACAAGTGTCAAAAAAATTATTGTTTATCGCTTAGCAACCGAGCCGGGAAATTTTCGAAAAATTATCGATATAATTTTACCCTAGCTGTACCACGTGATGTTGAATACCGCGCTCTGATTGGTCGAAATTGGAGTTGAAAAAATAATCAACGAAATAAAATATTATTACTTTATTTTGCCAAAAAATAGCGAAAATTTTTTTTGAGCTGCCATGGGAAATTTTTTATTCAAAAGTACATTAAAAAACTTAAATTTAATCCAGAAACATATTTCTTTGTACAATCGGTAATTTTGAATATACAGCCAATTGAAAAAAATGCAATAAAAAAATCGTTATTAAATTTTGGGAAAACCAGAGGTACTAAAATTCTAAAATAATTTATGGATGTTCGTGATACTCTAAACAATTTTTGAAAAAATTATTAACACTTTTTGCGGCCATGCTAAATTTGGGTGGCACACTTGGTATAGAGTGGCCCATATATATGGGGTATTCCTGACCTACTCAGTAAACATTCAACCCTTCTAATTCGCTACAAAAATTTTTATACCACTGTATATGCTCGAAAAAACACTTTCAACTTTTTTTAGATTTTTTTTACTGAAACTTTTTTTTCATCATTATTTTAAATAGAAAATTTCGCGACCCAATTTAAAAATTCGATATTATTCTCAAAAATGTTGATATCTAATACAGGATTTTTGAGAATAATTGCAAATTTTCGAATTGGAGCGCAACATTTTATTAAAAAAAAAAATAAAAATGTTGCGCCTCGATTAAAAAATTTGAAATTATTCTGAAAAATATTGATATCTAATATAGGATTTTTGAGAATAATTTCAAATTTTTAAATTGCGGCGTAAAATTTTTATTTAAAAAATTCATGAAAGAAAAGGTTCAATAAAACAGAATGTAAAAAAATCAACAGTTTTTGTTCGAGTGTATAGAATAGTATAAAAAATTATAGAACGAATTGGAAGGGTTGAACGCTTACTGAGTTGACCAGGAATACCCCATATAATATATATCATGTGGCGAACACGGGGCTTCCTTTTGTTTATACTGCATAAAAGGTGGGGTATATGCATAAGAAGACTTTGAAAATTATCTGCGCTACATCGTTGAGTCATTTCTCGGCAAATCTCCATCTGCACTTTCGTCTCTCGTCTCAAGGTGAGACTGTGTGCAGAACGCGAGGTGCTTGTCTCATTAGCCGCTCGAGATAATGCGCGGACCAAGTCATATCTAACGTCTCCCCTCAGTTTCGCTTCGAGTTCCAAGCAGCAAGTACAGTGATACGAAAAATTCGAATAACTTGATGAGAAACACAGTTATTGTCCTACCTTTAAACCTTCTACGCGACTACAGCAAAAATAAAAATATATTACAGTAGAACGTCAATTATCCAAACTAATTGGGACCGACTACCGTTCGGATAATCGAAAATTCGGATGATCGTACAGCAATTGTTTGTGATGGTAGAGGGAGACACTGAAACGCTCAAAATATTAGAGGAAGCTTTGTTTTCATGAAATTTTTTTAAAAATATTTTCAAGTCAGTATGACTTAAAAATGACAGAATGGTCCAAAACGTCGAGAAAAGTGGTTTAGAAAAAACGTCCGTATGTATATATGTATGTGTGTGTGTGCACCCGAGTCAAAATTTTAACCCTCGGTTAGCCCTCCGGGAATCCCAAATGCTTTGACAAGGCAAAAGCCGACACCGGTTTCACCCTCCGTACAGCCGACCCCGAGTAGAAATTTCATCAGGCATGCCTGATGTCACACGAGTTCCAGATCAGTTTTAGGTACGGTAACCTTATTTGGGGCCGCCGCAAATTCACCTGCTCAGGTCCAAGTAAGGCTGAGATATGGCATTCGTACTTAATAATCCCGTCTTTCCACCGGATCAGACTGATGTCAGGCTAGATATGGTAACCTTATTTATTAGTCGTCGTAAGTTCACCTGATCAGGTCCATGTAAGGCCAAGATATGGCATTCTACCTTAAAAATGCCGTCTTTCCACCGGATCAGGCCCATGTCAGGCTTTACATACGGTATCCTCATATAGATATGTCATTCATCGACCTTATCCGTTTCGCATAAGGTCTTTCTGTGGCATTTGGACCAAGATTTTGTCCAATTTACCTTTACTTTCCCTGGTCAGATCCGCATAGGGTCTTCGTATGGCATAGTTATTTTTAAATATGCCGTAAATTTACATTATCAAGTACGTGTAAGGGCTAGATACGGCATTCGTTAAAAACATTAAAAAATTATTGTCATGCAAAATCAATCTTTTCAGCACCTTGCGTGTGCTGAATTTTTTGACATCTTTATCCAATCGAGAAGTATTCGAAATTTTCGCTGAAACTCACGTTTTACGGGACTGTACCGCTAGAATTACTTTGAAATCTATTCAGGTACTGACCATCAAACGCCAGTACCTGGATGGGTGACCGCCCCATCATGTTTGAATTTTGAACATTTCGGTCGTAGTCACAATAAATGGATGTACAGTCTTGACGTGTTTTCATTTTAAGTATACTTCAAATAGACAATAAATATATAAACTTTCTAAGATGTCAATGGCCGAGTGGGCTAAGGCGCAGAACTGTCACCCAGAGGATCAAGGTTCAATTCCCACCAACGGCAAATAAATTTACATGTGTTTTTTTCAGCAATTAATATGTACTGAAAACTAAATAAGCTCGAATATCCGGTATGCATTCCTAACGCCGAAATTCACATGGCCGAAAATCATAATCACGAAAAAACAAAACACGGCACAGTTCGTTTGCACTTAAGTGCGAATTTAAGATCGATCTTGAGATCACACTTAACATCAATCTTGAAATCACACTTAACATCAATCTTAAGATCGAACTTGAGTTCTATCTCAAGTTCGGTCTTAAGTTCGAGCAGCAATTTCTTACATTCTAAAACGTATTTATACAAATGGATGTAAAGATACGAATAATATTAAATATGTTTTCTTTGCTACGTTTCACATTACACTCAAGACGAATTCTGCGGGTAATTGTACAAGTATATCGTGAAAAAAAATTAAAAAACCATTAACTGCGGTTAAAACTTCAGAGTTTTCAAATCTGATTCCCTTCTTGTGTGTATGAACTCCAATTTAACCGAAAGTTCGAACTTAAGTTCAGACTTAAGTTTAAACTTAAGATTGAGCTTAAGAACCCAATCAGATTCGGAACAAAGTTCAATCTTAAGATTGCTCTCAAGATCAATCTTTAGTATTGTATTAAGCTACATCTTAAGTTCCAACTCAAGTCAAAATAGCTTACGCCTTTTTTTTCGGGCTTGCAAATTTCGGAAATATGAATTCATACCGAATATCCAATAGAAAGTGCAAAATAAATCGAATTCGATGAGCGCAGATAATTATTTTGTAATTTATTTGTCATTTTTATAAGTAGGGGCTTAGTAGGGCAGCCTCTATCCGGTCCTTATCTGGAAAACTTAATCTGAGCCTGATCATGCGCTGCGTTACGTTCCTGCAAGGTCCGTATAAGGTTGCCAGGCAGGGGCCTTAGATTTAAATCCGGCTACCACGCTAGGGCCTCATATTCCCCGTAGCTGAATTTCTACTCGGGACAGTGACCCTGCTTGGAGGTTCAACCATTATTTACCACGCTCCGTAGAATTTTGCTCACTCCGTGTAGAGCGTCCGACGGCCTGCTCGCCCTATCCATAGACCGTCCTATGACTTACTCACCCCAATTGAGATATAGAATCCCCGTTGAGCGTATGAAATCTATTGAAATCCAGATAACTCTACTTAAGCTACAAACATAGAAAAAAAAGTGCCCTGATGAAAATTCACGAAGAGTTACAACATCTTATTGGTGTGAGTAATATATTTTGAGGAATGCAAACCAATTCACTCGTTACGATAGATCCAGAAAAAGTTTCTTACTCATTATCGTACTTTCTTCACATGTAATTGTACTGTGATTGTACTGACAAAGCTATATCTTTCTTGAGGCTTCGAGCGAATAATCTTTTTCTATTTCCATTTTTGATTTATTTTTTCCCCTACTTTCTTAGACATTTCATATTTCGGACTAAAATCGATCAGATTCTCATGCAAGAACATATAGATGTATCTGAATCTAATTTGATTTTGTCTTTAATTTTAAAGAAGCGATATTAATAATTTGTAAGAAAATAGGAAACATTTTTTGACTTCGTTGGTATCTCACATCACCTTGAAATGTTATAAGTCTTAAATAGAGATTGTTTCTTTTAACGAAAAAAAATGTATATAAAAATATTGTTGATATTAAATAAAAATATATTATATCTATGACATTATAAAAAGTTTAATAAACGCTTTTGTCTTTCTGAATTTGTTTCTTATATTCATAACATAAATATTTATACTTCCATTAATGCTTGGGTTAACGGAGGGTGTAATAGTGTATGTGGAAGGAACTTTCGCAGGGTCAACGAAGGGTATGTGGTAGACTCAGCGGAGGGTCCGGGAGATTCAGCGGTAGGCTCAACGGAGGGTCTGGGAAATTCTGCGGTAGGCTCAATGGGGGTCTGGGAGGTTCTATGGTAAGTTCTATGAAGGTTTTTTAGGGTCTGCTTCACCCTCCGTGACCCTCCGTTAAGTCGAGATGTCTACTTTCTGTCATTTGGGGAGTCTGGTAGGCTGAAATTCAAATGTTAATCTATGCGCGATACCCTCCTTTCACCCTGCAGACTACTTTCTTTCACCCTCCAGACTATGGCAGTAGATCTCAGTCATTTAGGTTAAACGGAGGGTAAAAACTTCGACTCGGGCAGGGCTTTGAAAATTCAATCGCCTCTTACTCAGTAACTGTTTGAACGATCGGACTCAAATTTTGTACGCATATGAAGCAGTTGTCCCTCTTTGAATGTTGCGATTTTTGACCAAATAGGGGAGATGGGGGCAAAACGGGCAGCTCCATTAAAAATCGGGATTGGGGGCAAAACGGGCACCGTCTCAACTTTCGTAAAAACGATTTGTCTCAGTTTTTTACGTTCCTTAGATAGGGAAAGTGCGGAAAATACGTCAAATTGGTGATGAAAAAAAATTGATAATCTTCATCAGATCAGAATTTTTTTAACCATCCGTTCAGAACTTTTTTCGATACTTTGTTGAGCAAAGAAAAAAAATATAGTCAAATGAATTTTTCAAAAATTTTATAATCAAATTATTTCTTTGAAAAAACGTCGGTATATCGTAAAGAAATCAATTAGAACAAAATTCTCATTATATGATTTGGTGCCAATTTTGACCTCGATACTTATATTTAGCCGAGATGCCTGTTTTGCCTCTCTGCCTGTTTTATTGACCTCACCAATTATTTTCCGAAATTTTCAAGTAAGAAATGTTAGGAAATTGAAAAAAGTCGTGTTCGAAAAAGTTGAAACGATGCCCGTTTGCCCCCAATTGTCATTTTCAGTCGTGATGTCCGTTTTGCCCCCTGCCCGTTTTGCCCCCATCTCCTCTATATGCATCTATTTTGATTTGATGTAATTTTTAATTTTTTGAAAAAAGGGCGTGGTCGCTCTAACTTTCGTAAAATTTAGTCTATTTTGCTAAATAATTGTTTTTAAGAGCAGGTGCACTCAATGTTGTTTGGTATGGAATTTCGACGAAATCGGTAAAGTGGTTCAGATTTTATGGAATTTTGAATTTTTTTAAAAATGGACATTATCTCTGTTGTAACTTTTGCAAAGCTTGAGATAGCGAGCTCAAATTTTGTATGTAAATGAAACAATATTCAGCCATTATATATGTGTAATTTAGTGACGAATGGTATGAAATTTTCGATTTTATGGAATGTTGAATTATTTAAAAAAACACCCGTTATCACATTTACTTTTGGAAAGGCTCTAGTAATAACGAAATAGAAAAAGCGAATTCACAATATGTATATTTATCTAATTAAAACAAGGAAGCAATGTGCACGGTTCTACTTTTTTATATTTTATTATTAACATATATTACGTATTTTGATAACGGATTCTATTTAATCTTCTATGTTCTTGGAAAAAAATCGAAGATTTTCTTTTGCTTTACGACAGAAACTCTTTTTTGTGAAAAATCGGATAAATTGAATCCCTATTCGGATAATTGACGTTCTATTGTAATAATACAATACTTCTAAAATGTTAATTCATTATTCTTTTTTTTTTGTGTTACCGTTGACTTTTTTTGTAGAAAAATTTAATGGAATATAGTATAATTTGTTTTATTTAGAAAATTATTTATTTAACGGAAAATTAAAAAAAGATTTCTCAATATTTGCACAATAAAACAAAAATTTGGAACGAAGAAATGTTAAAATTTCCTACGAAATGTAAACTTCCCCTTTCTCGATTTTTTCAATGTAAATAGTAAGTGCTAAACTTAAACTTTCCGCATTACTCACAAAACTATATTTAACTTTATATTGTGCCTAAGAAATTTATTATTCTATTACAAATAACTGGACAAAAATAACTACTGACGAAACCCAAGACAGCGGTGATAATCGCGTCTCCCTGACGATAATTTACTTGGTACGTGCGTTACACGACATGAGGAAAATGTTTGCGAGTTTTGTACACATAAGAAGAGATATACACATTTGCCGTCTTGGCGGAGGAGAAGTAAACTTCAAAATGCAAAATAGGTGTTGAGGCAACGGAGGTCATAACAAATAGTTGTAGCGTAATACAGTAGGTAACTTACTACGCATCAGCCAACATGTGCAGTAATTACTTCCTATGTAAAAATATCGCGGATGGCGGGGGCGAATGAGAAAACAATGTTTTCACAACACAAATAGTAAATTATACGACTATTGACAATTCATAATCAGTTATTTGCAGAATTGAGCAATTTGAATAATTATAATAGTGAATAAATAAAATAATTAATTCACCGCATAATAATTTATTTATTAGTTGAAATCAATGGCAAGAAAAAAGTTTGTTGTTAATATATAAGATTATCTCTGTAAGTAATATTTTTTTTACCATTTAAATAATCTCTTATAATTTGACAAAATTGAGCACTAATTAAGAGAAATGTTTACAAACCTTTTTATTTATTTTTTGTCTCAAATTTAGGAGATGTGTTTATTTAAGCGTTTTATATTCTGGAAGAAAAAATAGGATAAGAAAAATACAAGGTGAAAAATATAACGATGGAATATAAACAGAAGATATTTGACGGTTTTAGGCAAATAATCAAATTGATCCTTTTTTCCACAATAAGATATATCTTAATTTGCTCAAAAATTCACAGAATTTACAGAGATGTGTGTAGAATATGCAGAAAATAATTTATACTAAGGCCAACAATTATTTATGCAATCGAAAAATCTGAAATATCTATCATTATCGTTATCGCAATCGCACGGTATCGACTTTATGTCAGTTTTATTTTTACTTGCATTCCAAATTTCAGCAAAAGTAATATTTTGAATCTACTATTTTTCTTTCCACAAATATAAAAATTTAAAGAAATATGCAGCTCCTTAATTTATCGAAGAAAAAAAATTATAAAATTTATAGAAATTACACTGAAATATTAGGAAAAATCTGGCGAATTTCAAGAAATTTCTAAGTGCACATAACAAAAATAGCTTAAGGGGAGGGAAAAAAATTAAATTTGAAAATTCAATATCATCCAAAATCTGTTGCATATATAAATGACCAATGAACTACATTGTTGATACTCATTGAAAGGATTTTTTTACTGGCGTCTGCTTGCGTATGCCTTTCAATATTGTCTTAAGCAAAGTTCCTTAGTATGTTATAGGTGCTACCGAATGTTGTAATTATTAATTATTTTATCGACTTTTGGCGGTCTATTTTTTCTGATGGAATTTTGCGAAGCACTTCTCGGGTCTGAGACCGTGATCGCTAGATTCAAAGCGCGCGAAACTGAAGCCTAATTCAAATTTCACTAATCCGAATCTCTTACAAATATCGACTGTAGCTGCTTAATAAATTAAATTAATTCATCAAGCAGCCACAATCGACGAAATTTATCTTAAACAAATTGTGAAAAAATTTGAATTTTTTCACAATTTGCTTAACGTTTTCATTGATCTCTCTTTCGCACCTAACCTCACTTTTTTGTTTTCCGGTTCTCCCGAACGAACAGTTTTCAGCTTCGAGGAGCCAGAAGCTTATCCTATTTCTGCCGTACTTCCCTACATACTCACAAAACTTGAGCTCTATTTGCCGCGTACTTCAGGAAAAAATAGGTTTCGAAATTTCGAGCTGGTAAGAAGAAGGTTTCATTGAATCAGAGACGATATCTTTGAAATCAATGAAAAAGGTTCACTGGTCTAAAGAAATGTTTCTTCGAATCAATGTCACTACTTTTCATCGAGTTTGAGATCATTCAAAGAAAAGATAATATTGAAATTCAAGTATTTCATTTCATTGGCAAAGATTTCCGTGAATCAATGAAACTTTTTCTCTCGGAGCATACACGAAAGACGTGCGGTGACCGCTATACATTTGGCGGTGGCTCAGTGTGTTTACATCGTCAGCGGCGTCAGGTGCCCATTTTTCTCGGTAGTGTAGTGCAACGAACGAGGAATTGTGAAAACGAAAAAGCAAGTGCACGTCTTTTTTAAAGATATATTATCTATGTATTCTTCGTCTATACTATAAGAAAATCGTCACATGTCGTCGCCGTTGTAAATCGGTGCGTAACCTGTACTGATTGCAACGTGACATAACCTGCTCTTTAGTGACGTCCGAGATCAGGACGAAAAATGGTGATGGCGTTTTGATTAAAAAATATCATTTCATTTTAAGAAAAATAAATGAATTTTTAATAATTGAACAAAACAACGTGTAGTTTTTTATGCTGCGTTTTTGTAACCTATCCCTATCCTACCTTTACATACCTTTACTTTCTATTACTTTAAGGGGAGGGAGTCAGGTCAAAAAAATTGATTTTGGAAATTCAATATCATCCAAATCCTATTGCATATAAAAATGTCCAATGCACTATACTGTTGGTACTCGATTAAAGGATTTTTTACTGTCGTCTGACTTGCATATACTTTTAAATATTATCTTAAGCAAAGATCTTAGGTTTTCCATTCTGCGCATGATTCAGATCAAACTACTAGGCAGATTGGAATGGTTGACGTCTCATTTTCTTCTCCATGAAAAGATACACCGGCTAAATGGAGCAAATGTTAATAAAATGTAATATTTTTTTAATTAACATAATTATTAATAAATAAATTTTATGCTATTTTCTAAATCAGTGATTAACTTTGCTTTCAGAATGAAAAAAAATAGTTTGTTCCATTTAGCCGGTGTATCTTTTCATGAAGAAGAAAATGAGACATCAATGATTCCAATCTGCCTAGTAGTTTGATCTGAATCATACGCAGAATGGAAAACCTAAGAACTTTGCTTAAGCTAATATTGAAAAGCATATGCAAGACAGACGACAGTAAAAAATTCTTTCATCGAGCACCAACAATATAGTGCATTGGGCATTTTTATATGCAATAGGATTTGGATGATATCGAATTTCCAAAATCAATTTTTATTGACCTGACTCCCTCCCCTTAAGTATCATTTTAACTGCACGAATTCCCGACATTAACTGGTATACGATGCACAAGTAAGTACGTGAGCGGCCTAGCAATCTTCACTATGCTGCGTTTAAGGGGATGTTGGAGTAGATTTTATTACCGACTTTGGTCGGCAAAAGCAGGCTTTTTCGTAGTTTTGATTATTCTTCGTTAATACGCTACACATATGCTTCAAATTGTACACGGTTGTAATATCAACATAAACGAGGGGACGTACATTCGAATATTTGGTGAAAACGTACAATAAATGAAAAAAATCGTATATTACTAAACCTCCCGAAATCAAATTGCCACCAGGGTTTGACAGCATCGCCTGTTTGGTAAGATATAAAAGATTCTGGAACTCACATACGTTAAATCGAAATGTACGTCCATTCTTTAGCGTTCTCTAAATATTCTACGAGCGACGAAAAGTTAATTACACAAAAGGAATCCACGCAAAACCCAGACTACGTTGACGTAGTCTGTTCGCGATCAGCGTGGGTCAAGAAGAGCGCAAATGAAGTTTCCCGATTGCAACACAAGTGGCGCCGATGTAGTCTGTTTTTTTTTTGGCAAAAGCTCCGAGCCTTTGCAACGTGACCGTAATATACTCTATACATGGATTTGGCTTGTGTATTTGACATTCTGATGGTTTTCGAATATTCAGAAATCATCACAGAATTGACGTCCGGTCTGATTTTATACATCTAATTTCCAGAAACTATTAAATCTTACGGCAAAGGTCAGCTGACATATCGTGTGCGGCCATGTTGCTTTTCGGGAGATTCAGTATCTTTTGCCAAAAGTAAACAGACTACGTCGGCGCCACCTGTGTCCTGATCGAAAAGATTACCGACCAATAAGTCGGCAAAAAAATCTACTCCAGCATCCCCTGAATCAGCAATATATAACGTTGATAAGTGACCCGTGAACACAACTGGCACCGTTTGCCATATTGTATATTAGACACGAAAAATTTACGTTAATGTACTGCATGGCAATCATCGCCAGACTGGTCGAATAAACCGAATTTACTATGCTGTATGGAAAACATCGTCAAACTTTTTGAATTGCGATTACCAGAAAATTCTCTCCGTGTGGTCATTTTTATATGCAAGAGAATTTGGATGATATTGCATTTTCAAATTTTATTTTTTTGACCTGACTCCCTCCCCTTAACTGACAGAGAATTTCTGACACGAGTCGTTCGTGACTCTGGCAAAGACATTGCGAAGTTGTCTTATCGCAATCATCCGTTCTACGTGTTCACAGTTTCCGGTACCACTATTTCCGCTTGTTAGGCTACTTCGCCTTATTTCTCAGAGATAGAAGCTGTACCGAAGTGTTTTTTTTCTTTCGTTTATTGAAAATTCGTCGTAGACTTCACAATCTTCTTTGCGACCACCATCTCGGCTTTTCTTACATTGATAAATATTTGCGCTGATGCAGAAACTGCACTTAGGGTTTCTCAAGCGTGTAACGCCATATACCTGAGATGCGCTTCTATGAACACGTCTCGGCTATGGTAACGAAATAAAAAAAAGAGAAGCATAGGCTTAGAGAATGTGGTGCAGCTGCACTCTCGTTACAGATAATTAATGTTCAATTCTTATATCACAGTAGATAAATAGATAGATAGATAGATAGATAGATTTTTATTTAGTGCTGGAATAAATTCCCTAAAGATCAGTGCGATACAGAAGATACAGAGAAATGTACTAACTAAATCCAGTATTAGATATGTTAAATACAGTAAAACTAAAAACAGAGAATAAGCTTGAAGCTAAAATGGAAAAATCGAGAGAAAAAAAGGTGTAAAGTAGAACATTGCACATTGCTTCCTCATTAATTTCCATTTTTCACAAAGCCACCTCTATGAGTAATCGTATTTATAATTTTTGGCTTCCCCATAGAAGAAGCTTTGTGAAAAATGGAAATTAATGAGGAAGCAATGTGCAATGTTCTACTTTGCAACTTTTTTTGTTACATTTAAAGTTTTGGTAGGTACGTACATGCAACACAAACAAATCGTATAAATTATAAAATCATTATGTAATGCGTGCAGACTTTTTTTATTCAGTATTTAATAAAATGTGAACAAACTTTTTTTTTTAATTGATGTGCTAATTATTATAAATAATTTCAATGTTTCAATAAATTTCAATTTATTTTATGATATTTTACGTGAGTTATAGAAAAATGTAAATTTATGAAAATATTCAAAATGCCAGAAAACCGAACCCCTTTACCGATCATTACGAAACTTGGTATGTAGGAGCGCTGAATACTATTGTTAGTCTGCAGAAAATTTCAATTGATTCGGTGACATTTTACGTAAGTTAGAGCAACGTAAATTTTTCGAAAAATTCGAAATCCCATAAAAACCAAACCTATTTATAAATTCATCCCAAATTCAATACCGATCCTCATTTAGCGTGGTTTTATTTGTAAAAATATTATTCAGCTCGATCGCTACAAATTTGCGGAAACTGGAGAACCTACAGACTTTTTTTCTAAAAATTAAAAATTGAATAAAAAACAATCTTATGTTTAATTTTTTAAAAATCATCCCGAGTTAAAATCGAAACCCTTCCAACACCCTTCGTTGAATGAAAATGGGTAAAATATGCCATTTTTAGAGGTTTACACAAGGGTTTAAGAACCTCATCTCACTCTGTACAACCTAATTGGAGGTCCAAACATAAGAATTTCAGTCTACATTAGACTCCGTTTATTCCATTCGGGTAATATCTGCTATTTTCGGAGGTTTTGACGAGTGTCAAAGGAATGGAGGAATCTCCGTTTACCCCGCGGGACCGCTACATTTAGGTTTTGAAGAGTGTCTAAATTTCAACTCGGGATCACAAACAAAGGGATCTACCTTCCCCACGTGTTAAATTAACTAGTTAAGGTAACTTTATTTGGGGCATCCGTAAATTCACCTGCTCAGGTCCATGTAAGGCTGAGATATGGCATTCGGACTTAATAATGCCGTCTTTCCACTGGATCAGGCTGATGTCAGGCTAGATATGGTAACCTTATTTAGGGATCGTCGTAATTCACCTGATCAGGTCCATGTAAGGCCGAGATATGGCATTCTACCTTAAAAATGCCGTCTTTCTACCAGATCAGGCCCATGTCAGGCTTTACATACGGTAACCTCATATAGATATGCCATTCATCGACCTTATCCGTTTCGCATAAGGTCTTCCTGTGGCATTTGGACCAAGATTTTGTCCAATTTATCTTTACTTTCCCTGGTCAGATCCGCATACGGTCTTCGTATGGCATGGTTTTTTTAAAAATATGCCGTAAATTTACATTATCAGGTTCGTGTAAGGGCTAGATACGGCATTCGTTGAAAACATTTAAAAATGATTGTTATGCAAAATCAATCTTTTCAGCACCTTGCGTGTGCTGAATTTTTTCACATCTTTATCCCATCGAGAAGTGTTCGAAATTTTCGCTGAAACTCACGTTTTACGGGACTGTACCGCTAGAATTACTTTGAAATCAATCCAGGTACTGACCGTCAAACGCCAGTATCTGGATGGGTGACCGCCCCATCATGTTTGAATTTTGAATATTTCGGTCGTAGTCACAATACATGGATGTACAGTCTTGACGTGTTTTCATTTTAAGTATACTTCAAATAGACAATAAATATATAAACTTTCTAAGATGTCAATGGCCGAGTGGGCTAAGGCGCAGAACTATCACCCAGAGGATCATGGTTCGATTCCCACCAACGGCAAATAAATTTACATGTGTTTTTTTTCAGCAATTAATATGTACTGAAAACTAAATAAGCTCGAATATCCAATAGAAAGTGCAAAATAAATCGAATTCTATGAGCGCAGATAATTACTTTGTAATTTATTTGCCGTTTTTATAAGTAGGGGCTTAGTAGGGCAGCCTCTATCCGGCCCTTATCTGGAAAACTTAATCTGGTCCTGATCATGCGCTGCGTTACACTGTAAAAAAAAAAGGAATTTTCGTACACCAACAACTATGAAATTTCAAAACCTGGTATATAAAATAGAAATTAATATACTTTGTCTAGTAAATATACCAACGGTATACGAAATTTAGCAAAAGTAAATGAATTTTCATATAACTGATATTTAAAATTACAATACATGTCTATTAGAAAGACTATTCATAGACCGGTATATTAAAATTAGTGTACAAGTTCGCAAATTTAGAGGCTGACTAAATATTGAATAGACAATTACATATTAAAAGTAGGTCTTCGTGATAGTTTAAATTTCTAAAACACGATTTCAAAATGAAAAGATTAAAAACCTCGAAATCTCGGACACAAGTATCTCTTAAAATTAGCATGCGTTGTAGATATCTGAAGACCTATGTGAACATTAATATACGGCCATTAGAAATTAATAAATACGCGTTGGAATTTTCGGAGCTAATACTTCGTAATTCTAAGAAAGATTTTAATTTTTAAATACGCATGTGCCAAGGCAACTATTTATAGACCGGTGTTTTAAAATCAGTGCAGAGTTTTGTAAAATTCTGTACTTGAATATAAAAATATTATACTTTTTTATATGAATAGGAAGAGTCACCTGTTCTTTAAATTTCACTAACTGAACCAAACTGGTAAAGTGTCAGAATCTTTTACAATTTGTTGGCATAAGTATATTAAAACTAACATCCAATGTGATTACCCAAAGCCTTGTTTGGGTATTCATATATCGTTATTCGAAATTAATAACCGCGTTTAACGATTTCCAGGATGGACCGTCAGTGTAAACTAGGCGGTTAACGAACTTAGTACTGACAGTCAGAGTCAGCTAGGCGGTTACCCATCCTAGTACAGACCCTGAGGACGGTCAGACGGTCATTCACCCAAATACTAATTAACTAATTCGCGCAAAAGATGAAACAAGCAACTTCGTTCAATATATTTATAGATAGTAATAACGTAGCCTATTTGATATAACCGATTGCCGTAAAAATAACAGAACGTGCTTTTATTATTACCATATCAGGCGCAATCACATAAATCTAAAAATATCTGACTATATTACACTAATTTCATTTTATATTTCATATTACCGACAATCAAATAGACATAAAAAATTGTTCAATCATATGATCTGAATAGCCGAGTGAGCTAAGGCGCAACGCAACAACACCAACCGGAGAGTCCCAGGTTCGATTCCCGAACAGTGTAAAAAAAATTAAATATGTTTTTCAACGATTAATATGTACCAACATGTAGACAAAGATGTAATATGTAATTAAAAGTGGAGAAAAACTCGATTGAACACGTAGAAATAAATATTTTTTAATTTAATTTCTTTGCTACACCAACATACTAAATTTAAAGAAAAATGCATGTTAAAAATAGTATACCGTATATACTACCATACTAAATTTTACAGTAGAATGCATATTGAAATTAGTATACAGTACGTGAAAAAAACTATTCACCCGTTTGTGAGTTTTAATGTACGTAACTTATAATAATTGGTGAAAATATTGTAAACCTCGAACACATTTTTCCATTAATATCGAAGGTTTCTATTTAATTATCGTATACCAATTCTTTAAATATTACAGATTTATGTATATGAAAATTAATATGCGGTATATGCATCCGAGCTTCCAATACCGGTATAGTAATTTTCATACAAAAATTTTTTTCAGTGTACTTTCCTGCATAACCCGTATAAGGTTGCCAGGCAGGAGCCTTAGATTTAAATCCGGCTACCACGCTAGGGCCTGATATTCCCCGTAGCTGAAATTCTGAAATTTCGGACCATTCTGAGTGTCCTAAAAAAGTCCATAATATAAACTCTTGGTATTTTATAACAGTTCATTTACAAATTTCTCGAAACTTTTTCAGTGTTGTTACTTCAAATATCTAATACAGATGGACAAGAAATTTATGGGTCATTCCATATCAAGTGAGCCACCTAAATTTAACATGTTTGCAAAAAGTGTTCATAATTTTTTTCAAAAGTTGTTTAGAGTGTCACCAACATCCATAAATTATTTCAGAATTTTAGCACCTATGATTTGCCCAAAATTTAATAACGATTTTGTATTTTTATTTTTTTCAACTCGCTGTATATTCAAAATTACCGATAGTACCAAAAATTTGTTCCTATATAAAATTTAAGTTTTTGAAGGTGCTTTAATAAAAAAAATTACATAGCCGCACAAAAAAAACTTCCACCATTTTTTGACAAAATAAAGTAATAATTATTTTTTTTTTGAGACGGACCATTCGGATTTTTCTCAAAATTTCACAGAATATTCATTATTATGTTTACTACTAACTACAGAAAAATCGGCGTGCACATATATCCAACTGATCTAAACCACTTCTCTCGATGTTTCAGATCATTTTGAGTGTACTACAATGAAAGTCTCGATTTTTTTTCCTGAAGCCAAAGCTTCCTCTACGAGGAAGTAATAAATTCATTTTTTCACTGTAGAAAGTCCTCATTAGTTTCTTAAATTATATTGTGCGTTTAGAGAAATTATTTCCTGTCTCGCTGTAGATACAATCCGCATTCATTAAAAAAATTAAGTTATGACTTTAGATAGATTAAATTTTTATATTTATCTGTGACATATTATCGAAGTATGGCCTAGATTCCTAGATTTATAGACCTAGTGCTCATTCATGATGCGTTTTCTATTCAAAACGCGATCTGATGCTATGAGGGCAAGTTGACAATATTGATTTAATTACATGTCTGCGCTAGATCTGTGTTTGATTCGATAAGTGTGAATCACTTAGGAATACGATCACGTCCGTCATTCATATTCGATACGTAGATACGTCTATGCGTAGTCGTGATCGAGTGCGTTACGGTACCATTGACCAAATAACCATAAACGAGAGTCGAAGGAAATTTTCCATGCACATTAAGTTATGAATAAATCATCTGGTTTTCACATTTTTTTAGAATGTTTGACTGTATTGGAGAGAAAATGTTTTAGTATTCATTTTTTTTCTTCGTAGAGGAAGCTTTGTTATCGTGAAAAAATTTTTATCTAGATTTTCATGTCAGGTCACTCAGAATGGTCCAAAACGTCTAGAAAAGTGGTTTAGCAACAATGTCTATATATATGAGGCATTCTCTGTCAGTTCAGCCACTTTTTTACGACTCTCTCAGATCTATCCCATAATTGGACACATTTTAGTACCACTTGAAAGCACTCTTTGTGAATTTTTTCAGATTTTTTAAACAATCTATTTGGGAAATGTATTTTTTTTTATTATTCATATAACTTTGATAGAGTAAGTCTGACAAAAAAAATACATATATAAAAAAATCTTGTTTTTCATTCAACTTTGTAATACAATAGGTCTCATATTTTTATTCGTGTTGCAAAAGCGATATTCAGCAAAAAAAAATATTAAACAATTTTTTTCATTCATTCGGACACCTTCGATATTACTCTAAAATTTTTATAAGCTGTAGGGACATGTAGGGAACCTACAAACAAATTGGTGTAGTGGGCATCGACTACTTGAAGGATTCAGAAAAGAAAGAAAATTAATTAAATTTATTTAATTGTTTTTTTATTTTTATATATTTTTTTATTTCACTTATTTTTTGTTATTCCTTCAAATAATTGATCGACTGAGCTACTTGACGTGTAACGACGACACGGCCTTCAGGGTTTACATACATTTATTTGTGCCTATAGCCATTTATTGGATCGAAAATTTTGGAAAATATTTTTTTCCTCCTTGAAATAGTCGATGCCCACTATGCCAATTTTTTGGTATGCTTTTGACATATCCCTGTAACTTGTATAAAATTAGCAGTGATATCGAAGGTGTCCGAATGAGTAAAAAAAATGGTGTAACATTTTTTTCTGCTGTAAATAGCTTTTGCAACACGAATAAAAATATGAGACATATTGCAATGCAAAGTTAATTAAAAAACAACATTTTTTTGTATGTGTGATTTTTTTGTCAGATTTACTCCATCGAAGTTATATGAATAACAAAAAAAATATACATTTCCTAAATGGATGGATTAAAAAATCTGAAAAAATTCACAAAGAGTGCTTTTAAGTGGTACTAAAATGTGGCCAATTATGGGATAGATCTGAGAGGGTCGAAAAAAAGTGGCTGAACTGACAGAGAATGCCTCCTATGTATATGTGTATGTGTGTGTCTGTACAGGTTTCCTTGTAAGCACGGTAAATGTCGTCATTTTTGGAATCGGTTGGAAAATTCAAATTTTATAGCGTTTTGAAAGTTTAAAAATTTTGTTTTCACGGTATAATTTTCGTAAATTAAAAGATATCGGGCTGAAATTTTATATGTAAATGGACTGGAGAATCGATGGAATAGTTCTAATTTTATTACAATTTCAATTTTTTTAAATTTCTGCAAAGTTTTCAACTCCTGTCAATTCTGAGATATCCGGCTGCAATTTTCGACATGATTTCACGATTATTGATTATCAATGATGAATTTAGTCAAAGGAACTGTCGACATTTCGATAAATTTCGATTCTGGTGAATAAAAAAAATGACGTAAAGAAAAAAAAAATTTAATTTTTTTGCCCCATATTCAATGGCGCTTTGAAATTGTTAAAAAATATCGTTCGCGCGCTCGCTTCTGCAAATTACGAGATACTGAGTTCAAATTTGGTTTTCATATGGACTACCATTAAACAATGTTTGAGTAAAAATTTGATGCAAATCGGTCGAGTGTTAAAAATTTTACGACTCTGTGAATTTTTAGAAAAACATCTTTCGAGCAAGAAAGAAAGTCTGCAAAGTAGAAGCTTACAAATTGCTTCCTCGTTATTTTTCGCTTTTTACAGTTTTGCAAAAAGCGAAAAATAATGAGGAAGCAATTTGCAAAGTTCTACTTTGCAGGCTTCTTTTTCTTCATTGGGAACTTTTTTTTCCAGATTATCATGTCATTTTATACAGAATGGTCTTAAACATCGAAAATTATCGTTAAGAACCAAATGTCTGGATATAATAATTGCTACGATAAAATAATAATAATTAGCCTATTATTTTCGCCATCACTTTGATTAGGAAAAGAATTTGTCATTACTGTTTTTTTTTTAAATAATTACTATTAAATTATTAATGAAAAAAATAAGCAAAGAGGATCCCTTTAACACTCATCGTAAGTGAACCCCGTAGGAAATAAATTCGTGTAGAAATTAAACACCAGGCAAAACAAAAACGTTAAAGTAATAAAGAAATCTAAAAAATCGACAAACTCTTTTTCAAAATTATTACCGAAATAAATAAGCAAAGAGCGTGGGATATAAAATAACGGATCCTTTCAACACTGATTATAAGTGAAACCAGTAGGAAATAAATTCGTCTTCAAATTAAACACCAGGCAAAAAAAAACGTTAAAGTAATAAAGAAATCTAAAAAATCGACAAACTCTTTTTCAAAATTATTACCGAAATAAATAAGCAAAGAGCGTGGGATATAAACACTGATAGAAATTAAGATGGTACTGGTAACTAATCAGTGATAATTATATTTTATTAGTCCAGGTGACTATTTTTGTACTTACATTAACTACGTTATTGTTAATGTGACTATCTTCGTAGTTACATTAACTAACGTTACTATTAATGTAACTACGAAAACAGTCACCTGGACTAATAAAATATAATTATCACTGAATAGTTATCAGGCCCATCTCAATTCCTCTCAGTGAAGTAACGGATCCTTTCAACAATGATTGTAAGTGAAACCAGTAGGAAATAAATTCGTGTAGAAACTAAACACCAGGCAAAAAAAAACGTTAAATTAATAAAGAAATCTAAAAAATCGACAAACTCTTTTTCAAAATTATTACCGAAATAAATAAGCAAAAAGCGTGGGATATAAAGTAACGGATCCTTTCAACACTGATTGTAAGTGAAACCAGTAGGAAATAAATTCGTATAGAAATTAAACACCAGGCAAAAAAAAACGTTAAATTAATAAAGAAATCTAAAAAATCGACAAACTCTTTTTCAAAATTATTACCGAAATAAATAAGCAAAGAGCGTGGGATATAAAGTAACGGATCCTTTCAACAATGATTGTAAGTGAATCCAGTAGGAAATAAATTCGTGTAGAAATTAAACACCAGGCAAAAAAAAACGTTAAATTAATAAAGAAATCTAAAAAATCGACAAACTCTTTTTCAAAATTATTACCGAAATAAATAAGCAAAGAGCGTGGGATATAAAGTAACGGATCCTTTCAACACTGATTGTAAGTGAATCCAGTAGGAAATAAATTCGTGTAGAAATTAAACACCAGGCAAAAAAAAACGTTAAATTAATAAAGAAATCTAAAAAATCGACAAACTCTTTTTCAAAATTATTACCGAAATAAATAAGCAAAGAGCGTGGGATATAAAGTAACGGATCCTTTCAACAATGATTGTAAGTGAAACCAGTAGGAAATAAATTCGTGTAGAAATTAAACACCAGCAACAAAAAAAAAACGTTAAGGTAATAAAGAAATCTAAAAAGTCGACAAATTCTGTTGTATCGTATTTCATAGTAATTTTGGGTCTGTGTACCTCCCGCAGACTAAGATTATATCGCCGAATAACGAAAGTACCAATTACCACTACCGGATACCACTCCATGGAGATAGTATCCGACGGAAGATAAAACGAAAGGTAGGGGATGGCCACAGAATTCGCATGTACGCGATGTACCGTTCGTTCAGACCGGAAGTCCCGGTAGTACCAAAGTACGTGGGTATGCGCCAGTCACAGGGGTCCCCACCGTTCTAAACGAGAGTGCGAATGGTGATGGTAGCGAGAGGCGTGGTGGGGATTAACGATACGATCGTTGGCCACTTAAACCTTATTTTTAAGCTCTCTTCTTCGATAAAACCGCCTCGGATATTTTGTGAGAAATTGGCTCAGCTCTCTCCTTACATCATTATTTGAATAATAATATATTTCCTGTAACTCTAAACGTTCTTTAAAGTATTTTTCCTTATGACCCTTAATGACACTTCATATCCCCATTTCCAATCAAATTTTCGAGTCGATTAGAATGTAATAATTTTTTTTATTGGTTGAAAAGCATTTCGAATAAAGATTATGTATTTATTTATTTCTGTCACGGATGAAACTCTTTTGCGTATGAAAATATTGAATAGTGACTCTATATATATTTAAATATATAAATAAATCTATGTAAAAAAAAATAATTTAATTAATCAAAGTTTCAGAGCATTTGGTGAATAAAATGTTATTAATTATTACTATTCCTGGCGATAATTTTTTATCCTATTCTATATGCTCGAAAAAACACTTTTAATGTTTTTTGTTTAATTTTTTTTTACGGAACGTTTTCCTTCATGAATTTTTTAAATAAAAATTTTGCGCCCCAATCAAAAAATTTGAAATTATTCTAAAAAATCCTGTATTAGATATCAACATTTTTTTACCTATGACCTAGAGTTGGCAAATGTTTGCGTCGATTTTTTTAAGCCATTTTTTCGAAAAAAAAAAAATTTGATGTAATATTTATTCAATCATGAAGTTCAATAAATTTATTTAATGACGGAATTATTGGCAGGAAAATTACTACTTCTACAACAAATATTTAAAAAATAATTCTAATTATATAAAATTGAATAGAAAAAGGTAATCGAGCTAATGAAAAACGATAAAATCCACATTCAAATCGGGAGAATTATTCTCAGGCATTAATTTTTATTTTCAATTAAGAAATTAATCAATATTAAAATTAATGAAATTAAATAAAATAAGAAAAATATTAATTGTAATTATAATTATTTATACTAAATTTTTAGACTTTTTAATTGGAATTTAAATATACTATTTACATTATATTATTTTTAATTATTAGCATCAATATGTTCATCAAAAAATAAAAATATAAACAAATAATTATACTACATCAACAAAATGTCAGTATCATAATCTTCCTTCAAATCCGTCTTTATACATTGTAAACATAGAATGAAAAAGTGCAAACCATATAAAACTATATGAGCAAAAAATAAAAACTTTGCACATTGTTTCCTCATTAATTTTCATCTTTCTTCTTTATTTTAGTTTATTTAGGAATTTATTTTATTCTATTTTATATAGGAAGTTTCTTTATTTTATTTTTGGCTTCCTCATAGAGGAAACTTTGCGAAAGATGACAATTCTTGACGAAGCAATGTGCAAAGTTCTACTTTGCATCCTTATTATAAATACAAATTTAAAAATCTCAAGTTTACAGAAATTTGAATCATGAAGAAATAAAATTTGGTAACAAATTGTCGAAAAGAGAAAGAAACACGAAAAGTCAATACATAGTTGTAACCATCTATGATGCCAAAAATATATTTTAGTTATAAAATTGAACAAAACACATCACCTTAAATAAAAATTCAAAACATATAAAATCCGAACCGCTTTACCGATCATCACCAAGACCGCATCACTTTATTTAATTTTACGCTTAAATAAGACTAAGAAGATTTTACGCTTAAAGGGCAGTACATTTTCGTGTCTCTACCACTGTCAATCTCTTATTTATATGTTGTGTGCATGCACTTTGCCGTGTGCAGCGCTACTATACCCGTGTGAAAATCTGTTGGGGATAAACTGGTTTGAACCTAGCGTCTAGCTAGTTTTTTCTATCAAGTTTTTCTGTAGTGGGACTAGACATAATCCAGCCAGAATGCACTGATAGATAGCATATCTATCTAGGATCTGTCTAGCTTTCATGGTACAGCTTACCTGACTAGAGGCTAGACATAATTTATCTAGCATACATGTATAGATGCCCAGGCCATCTAGGATCTGTCTAGCTTTCATGGCACAGCTTACCTGACCAGAGGCTAGACATAATATATCTAACATACACGTATAGATGCCCAGGCCATCTAGGATCTATCTAGCTTTCATGGCACATCTTACCTGACCAGAGGCTAGACATAATATATACGTTAACGAAGTTAACGCCGCAATGCGCGTTGTTTACGCGGCACCGTGCGTGTTTTCGGCGGAAACGGGGGCGTTTTTCGATACAGGGAGATTCCGATACAGGGTCTAGTCGTGACACGCTGCGCAGCGAGTTATTATTATAAAGGCAGCATTAATTTCTTTTTTAACTTGGTGTCAAGTCGCTACCGCGACTCTTGATGTAAAGTGGCACGTGCATGTTCGTGAAACGTACCAAAAAATACGTTCTAGAGGACTACGATTTTTTTTGTTTTGTACGACGCGAAAGAATTTATATTTTTTTTGTTTTTTGCGATAGGCCTTATCGAGATACTTGATTATTATTGAAAAAGTGATTACGTACGTTATTAAATACGTTCTAGAGGACTACGATTTTTTTTTTTGTTTTGTACGACGCGAAAGAATTTATATTTTTTTGTTTTTTGCGATAGGCCTTATCGAGATATTTGATTATTAATGGAAAAGTGATTACGTACGTTATTAAATAGTGTTCCCTGTTTAAATAGTGTTAAACAACTTCCCTGTTACGTGCTGATGCAATAAATGACGATTTATATTAATTCTGTTTTTTATTTATCCTAGGCTATTTAACCGGTATCTGGGTTCAATAGAGAAATCCGGTGTAGCACCTAGTCAATTTTATGCTATAGGGTTAACCGATTTCCGTACTGGCCAATCACTAGCTAACTTTACTGGGCGAATTAATAGAATCTTAGCCAGATTTTAGACAGTTTTTCTGTACAACAACTACACAGCGAGAAATTATACATAGCGCTCGGATCTAGCTAATTTTCCGACCTAGATCTTGTACAGAATATAAGAAAACTAGTCGATTTCTAGGTGATGGCGAGTTGGAATTTCCGTGAAAGGTACCAAAAAATACGTTCTAGAGGACTACGATTTTTTTTGTTTTGTACGACGCGAAAGAATTTATATTTTTTTTGTTTTTTGCGATAGGCCTTATCGAGATACTTGATTATTATTGAAAAAGTGATTACGTACGTTATTAAATACGTTCTAGAGGAGTACGATTTTTTTTTGTTTTGTACGACGCGAAAGAATTTATATTTTTTTGTTTTTTGCGATAGGCCTTATCGAGATATTTGATTATTAATGGAAAAGTGATTACGTACGTTATTAAATAGTGTTCCCTGTTTAAATAGTGTTAAACAGCTTCCCTGCTACGTGCTGATGTAATAAATGACGGTTTGTATTAATTCTGTTTTTTTATTTAACCTAGGCTATTTAACCGGTATCTGGGTTCAATAGAGAAATCCGGTCTAGCACCTAGTCAATTTTATGCTATAGGGTTAACCGATTCCCGTACAGGCTAATCACTAGCTAAGTTTACTGGGCGAATTAATAGAATCTTAGCCAGATTTTAGACAGTTTTTCTGTACAACGACTAGACAGCGAAAAATTACACATAGCGCTCGGATCTAGCTAGTTTTCCGACCTAGATCTTGTACAGAATATAAGAAATCTAGTCGATTTCTAGGTGATGGCGAGTTGGAATTTCCGTGAAAGGTACCAAAAAATACGTTCTAGAGGACTACGATTTTTTTTGTTTTGTACGACGCGAAAAAATTTATATTTTTTTGTTTTTTGCGATAGGCCTTATCGAGATATTTGATTATTATTGAAAAAGTGATTACGTACGTGATTAAATACGTTCTAGAGGACTACGATTTTTTTTTGTTTTGTACGACGCGAAAGAATTTATATTTTTTTGTTTTTTGCGATAGGCCTTATCGAGATATTTGATTATTAATGAAAAAGTGATTACGTACGTTATTAAATAGTGTTCCCTGTTTAAATAGTGTTAAACAACTTCCCTGTTACGTGCTGATGCAATAAATGACGATTTATATTAATTCTGTTTTTTATTTATCCTAGGCTATTTAACCAGTATCTGGGTTCAATAGAGAAATCCGGTCTAGCACCTAGTTAATTTTATGCTATAGGGTTAACCGATTTCCGTACTGGCTAATCACTAGCTAAGTTTACTGGGCGAATTAATAGAATCTTAGCCAGATTTTAGACAGTTTTTCTGTACAGCGACTAGACAGCGAGAAATTACACATAGCGCTCGGATCTAGCTAATTTTCCGACCTAGATCTTGTACAGAATATAAGAAAACTAGTCGATTTCTAGGTGATGGCGAGTTGGAATTTCCGTGAAAGGTACCAAAAAATACGTTCTAGAGGACTACGATTTTTTTTTGTTTTGTACGACGCGAAAGAATTTATATTTTTTTTTGTTTTTTGCGATAGGCCTTATCGAGATACTTGATTATTATTGAAAAAGTGATTACGTACGTTATTAAATACGTTCTAGAGGACTACGATTTTTTTTTGTTTTGTACGACGCGAAAGAATTTATATTTTTTTTGTTTTTTGCGATAGGCCTTATCGAGATATTTGATTATTAATGAAAAAGTGATTACGTACGTTATTAAATACGTTCTAGAGGACTACGATTTTTTTTTGTTTTGTACGACGCGAAAGAATTTATATTTTTTTGTTTTTTGCGATAGGCCTTATCGAGATTTTTGATTATTAATGAAAAAGTGATTACGTACGTTATTAAATAGTGTTCCCTGTTTAAATAGTGTTAAACAACTTCCCTGTTACGTGCTGATGCAATAAATGACGATTTATATTAATTCTGTTCTTTATTTATCCTAGGCTATTTAACCGGTATCTGGGTTCAATAGAGAAATCCGGTCTAGCACCTAGTCAATTTTATGCTATAGGGTTAACCGATTTCCGTACTAGCTAATCACTTGCTAAGTTTACTGGGCGAATTAATAGAATCTTAGCCAGATTTTAGACAGTTTTTCTGTACAACGACTAGACAGCGAGAAATTACAGATAGCGCTCGGATCTAGCTAATTTTCCGACCTAGATCTTGTACAGAATATAAGAAAACTAGTCGATTTCTAGGTAATGGCGAGTTGGAATTTCCGTGAAAGGTACCAAAAAATACGTTCTAGAGGACTACGATTTTTTTTTGTTTTGTACGACGCGAAAGAATTTATATTTTTTTTTGTTTTTTGCGATAGGCCTTATCGAGATACTTGATTATTATTGAAAAAGTGATTACGTACGTTATTAAATACGTTCTAGAGGACTACGATTTTTTTTTGTTTTGTACGACGCGAAAGAATTTATATTTTTTTTGTTTTTTGCGATAGGCCTTATCGAGATACTTGATTATTATTGAAAAAGTGATTACGTACGTTATTAAATACGTTCTAGAGGACAACGATTTTTTTTGTTTTGTACAACGCGAAAGAATTGATATTTTTTTGTTTTTTGCGATAGGCCTTATCGAGATATTTGATTATTAATGAAAAAGTGATTACGTACGTTATTAAATAGTGTTCCCTGTTTAAATAGTGTTAAACAACTTCCCTGTTACGTGCTGATGCAATAAATGACGATTTATATTAATTCTGTTTTTTATTTATCCTAGGCTATTTAACCTGTATCTGGGTTCAATAGAGAAATCCGGTCTAGCACCTAGTCAATTTTATGCTATAGGGTTAACCGATTCCCGTACAGGCTAATCACTAGCTAAGTTTACTGGGCGAATTAATAGAATCTTAGCCAGATTTTAGACAGTTTTTCTGTACAACGACTAGACAGCGAGAAATTACACATAGCGCTCGGATCTAGCTAATTTTCCGACCTAGATCTTGTACAAAATATAAGAAAACTAGTCGATTTCTAGGCGATGACGAGTTGGAATTTCCACACGGGTATATAATTCCTGAACATTATAGTCATCGATACCGAATGATGAACTAATTTTTATGCCTCGTTTTTGTAGGATGTGATGTCATTTTTGGAGTGGATTTTGCGTTTCCGTATTAGAGACACGTAATTTTTAGCGTGACTTTATTAGACACTCTTCTGTGCAAATAGCCACAGCGTTAACTTTAAGGTAGTTCTGTCGGTACGCCGGAGTCATAAATCTCAGAGTCTATATAACATTAAAAAATAATCATACGCATCACTTTGACTGCCTCAACAATAATATCAAAAATAATCGAGAATCCTTCGAAATTGTCGTAATCAGATTAAAACGATTACTTGTAAATAGTTGATATGTTTAGTGCGGATTTGACTTCATTTTTCCGATAATTAGGTTAGGAAACGTCATTTGGCCCGGTATCGTGCACTTTGATCTTGGTTAATTTAAACATTATTCCGGAGACTTCACCTTTTTTCATGATGCATCAATTCCTGAATGATTTGCGAATCCGTAGTACTTTTTATTTTTTCTCTATCTTTGATCTAAGTATGTTAATTTTCGAGTTAAAGATCAATTTTTCCAGTCCTCCCGTAAGCACCGTGTAAAAAGATCGATTTTCAAGTTTTAATTGTTCATTCAAATACTCGGTAAAAGCCTTCAAGATTCTGCGCAAGTAAAATTGAATAGCTAAATTACAACGTGTCAAAAATTCATGCATATGAGTTTGAATTGCCTTCACGACAGAACTACCTTAGTACGAGGAAGCAAAAGTATTAAATAAAATTAGAAGGGATGAAACCATCAAGCGAAAACAAAATCTGATGCTTTTTCACATCGCGATGTACTTTTCTTTTCCCCCCTGAAGGTATTATCGCTCCCCTTCTGTAGCCTGCAATGTACACGGCAAAGTGGCGGTAAGAGCTCAAGAGTGGCAAGAGCACAAACGGCAGCAGCAGCAGCAGCAACAGCAGCAGCTTGCCGAGCTAACGGGTCCCGTAGCTGGCCGAGAGAGGTAAAATAGTGCGACAGAGACAAAACAACAGAAAACAAGTCAGAGCCCGGGTGAAAGAGAGTGGAAGGGAGAGAAAGAGAGAAAGAAAGACAGCAAAAGACAGGCAAGCAGCAGCGCAGCGCTCACTGGGAGCGCAATGGCCGCCGTGACCCGTGCGCCCGTGAGTCAATCGTCCTTAATTTTTGGTGCGTGCCCTCGAAAATGCTCGACGTCGTACTCTCAGCGACAAGCACGTCGTTCACTCCACGTTTCGCGGTACGTCAGTCTCGACGTTACGAATCATCTTCGCTCGCGTCAACGTCGTTAGATTTTAATAATAATACCGTAACGAGGTGTAAAAGCAACAGTGTGACGTTCGTTAAGAAGAGGAAGAAGAGAACTTCGTTCACAACCAAAAGGAAGCGTGTCCCGACGCATCAAACCTCCTCATTAGCTACTCGAACTATAGACACTACATATATACATATATGTATACATACATCATATATGCAGTGTAACGTATAGAATTTAGTTACAGCGAGATCCACACGTCAGTCTCTGCTGCGCGTGCACGAGACGATGCGGCGTCTTAACGCCTGTCCTCACTGGACAAAGTGTTTAAACACAAGTGACAGTTGGTTTTATTTACAAGTATATCTCGTTCACAGTGCAACCTTTGATTCTCCTTCAACCGCTTAATCGTCGCTGCAGGTTTTTGTTTTGTTTTGTCACGAACTTTTCATGTGTTCTTTGTGCGAATAGAGAAGAATTATACACCAGTTTGATAGCTACTTATGACTGTGACAGGTGCGGAGCTTGTTATTAACGCCACGAGAATGCAGTGCGCATGTCTATGCATATTAATTTAGAGACTTGCGGGATTTGTAACGAACGACGAGTGATTCAGATACCGGTGATTGTCAGTTACGACGCCACGCGTTGAGCGTCACTGTCGTAGCTACGAAGCAACAAGTGGATTTGTCGGGAAGATCTGGAGGCGCCCCTCGTGGGAATTCTACACTGTTATAATCTCGACTTGGCTCTTTGTGTGTGTGTATGTGTGACCACTGTTGCGGTTTTTCTTAATACGAACGGAGAGAATAGGAAACGAGGATCGAAAACTGTCGATGAGTCGATTTGTTACTCATTCTACGTACGATCATCTATCGACAAGAGTTTTTTCGTCTGCTACTAATTAACATCAGTTTGAACACAAAGTTCTTGATCCAAACGACATTTTTCAGCGATAAAGAAAAGGATTTAATCTCGATTGATCCTCTGTCCACATTTAAATCATCGATCATACTGATTATTAATCGTTTTTAATTTTCATGATTTCGGAGTTAAATCGAACATACGTGGAAATCCTACGCAGCTATTATTTTGAAATCGTATGTTTGTGCATATATTTGCATTGTTTTGAGATTGTTTTTACTGCAAGACTGAAACGAATATTGAAAAGTGTTGGGGTCGATCGGTTACTCATTCTACGACCGATCACCTATCGATTCTTGTTTTTTTTTTCATTTGCTATTAATGAACGTCAGTTTGAATGCTCGGAACACAAAGTTTTTGAATCAAAGCAATTTTTTTTTCTGCGATAAAGAAAGGAAAACAATTTGGATGTCGCAATTTTAGAATTTCCAAAGACGATAAGAATTAGATCTTGTTTTTGGAAACAACTGATTCGAAATTTGCTGATTTGTTTCTCAATGGCGTATAAAATTTTCGTCAGTTCCAGTTGATGAACAGGTTGAATTAAAGACAAGTTGAAAGTACGTGAATTTGTTCAAGCATTGGAATGATTGAGATTTGATCTTGAAAAGCGTTCACCTTAACAGCGAGATTCGAATCACGATTCATGTGCCCTAACGCCCACATGCGAGGGCACATTACTTTCCATTTTCTTCCGAACAACGAGAGCTCTGTGGAAAGCGCGTTTGTTCTTCAGTGCTATCAGGGAAAGTCTCTTGGATGGGCGAGGAAAAGTGGTGCGAATAAACGTTGCTTCCATTAGAGGATCGCCGTTAGTCTATAAAATCTTCGCGAGAACCGACGGACTTCTTCAGTACCAACAATCTCTACGTATAACGTACTCAAACCAATTTAATGAGCTCGATTCCTAAAAATCGTGGTTCAAAAATCAAATATAGCTCCTAAATCGATTACAAAAAGGCCTACGAATTTTTTTCGGTAATCCAAATCATTAAAAAATGACGACCGAAGTTGAAGACGCCGAATTAGTGCCAACAGGTCCACCTTGGTACTCAAAGATCTTCGAATATGTGAAAAATCGCAATCGTATTGGTCCAGGCAAAGTGGAATTACGAGAATGCGATTTTTTCATCGTTGGCCCGCGCCGAACACTCAGAGTGTTGATCCCGACGCCTAAAGGCAATGGATATTATGAACCAACAGGCAACGAGAGGCCGGAAACGATAGACGAGAATTTTGTCTCTCGATGGGCAATGCGACCTCATCCTTCAGGAAATTGTCGATGCAGCTTCAGACAATCCAATCGACTGAGCACAAACGAGGAGCGCATCATTAGCGCTGAGATAAATCGCATAAGAACCAGTCTTTGCGAAGCGGAGAAAAGCGGCGAGGATATTGAAGAGTTAGAACAAAGGATTTCCCTGAATCTTGAAGGTCTTAGCATCACCGATACGCAGCCAAGAAAAAGTCAAGATTCTCGCAGTGAAGTCGATGAAAAATTGGCGGAAATCGCTAACGTCGGACCACCGATCGGCAGTAAAAGCGATGATGACTTGGCAATTAGGAAGAAAATCGTTAAGGACTTGGAGAAGTACATCGAAGTCTTGCTGCAAGAGGTGCTGAACGATACGATGAAGTTTTTCACTGACGCTGGAGATACTTTAAAGAAAAGCCGTGAGGCACTGAAGAGCGAAAAGAATTCTTCCTGCGGAAGCGTTTGCTCGGATCCTCAACATCTGCATTCTTGTAAATCTTCCGAGACAGCGAAAATCAAGGAAGTTTTGAAGGACCATGATAATGCGGAGAATTTTGGTGATGGACCAAGTTCGTTGAACATCAGCTTTGCTTTTCATGAGCAGGAAACGGAAGAGGTGGAGGAAAAAGGAGTCAAAGACTTTAGGGAACAGGAGAAAGATGGCGGCTACGTTAATAGAGCTTTTTCTGGCTCCAACACCGATCCTGACTCTTTGGACTTTGATCTTCGCAAACCCGTCAATGCGGAAATGACTATAGATAATTTGGATTGCATAGATTCTGGAATAAATAGCGTGGAGACGATAGAATTTCAACCTTCTCAAGAACCCAGTTTGGAACAATCGCTGATGGAGATTATTGATGCTAAATTGGGCAGAGCTCCGATGAAACGAAGCTGGGAAGACCTTAGCGAAAAAAATGAATCCAAGGACAGCGATGAAGCGATTTGCCAAAATTTGGAAAATATAGAAAGTATAGAAACTCCTGTGAGTAATAAAAAAAATGTGCCTCTTTGCAACAGCGAATTGCACGAAGATTTGATGGAGCAAAAGGAAAAAGATACACCAGACAATGTCAGGGAAATTGTTGAAGTTCAAAAAACGAATTTAAAGGAAGATACTTCAGGAGAATTGTTGAAAGAGCTTGAGGACAATGAGGACCAGCCGAATTTCGATAAATTGCGACTAGAGTTGATAGGAAATACGAGCGAAAACAAAAAAAGCACCATATCGGCGTTTCGAGAAAAGTTTACTTGGAAATTTGGCAGAAATCGAGAAGACAAAAATGAAGATTCGGAGAAGGTGAAGAATTTGAAGATCGAAGAGATTACATCGAGTCCTGTTGAGCTTCGAGTGAAAAAGGAAACCATTTGGCATAATCGCGAACCTTCCGAAGGTATTCTGGACGAAAATCCAGTTGATTTCGTCAAGTTTCGAAAAAACAGAAAACCAACTATTATCTTTCTTCATGGATTTGGATCCTCTGCGGAAATATTTGAACACCAGCTCGAGTATTTTTCGAATTTAGGGTATCCTTGTATAGCTCCAGAAATGCTAGGACATGGAATGAGTTCTGCACCAGATCGATCGAGGGATTATCACTTTGATAAGCTTTTCAAGGATCTAGAAATGGTTCTTCAACATTATGCATTCAAACCGGGAAGAAAGTGCGTTCTGGTCGCTCACAACTATGGGTAATTTTTTTTCTCTGTAGATTTTACGATTCCATTTTTTAATTTTAAATAATCGAATAAATTGACCAATAAACGTAAATAATAAACCGTATTTTATATATATATTATTTATGCTGCAAATAATAAATTAGAGGAATAATACTTGAAGCGTTAAGATGGAAAAGTATATTTTATCGCCTAATTTGATTGGTTGCCTATTTTTAATAAATAAAATAATTTAATACTGTAATTTAACTGAATCTATGAACGAACCATAAACAATTAATATAAATTAAATCTCTCATATTTGTTCATAATTCACCACGAATATAATGACTTAAGGATGTACGAGCGCAATGGGGCGCTCAACTTCCTGTAAAGTGAGAATTCAGAGAGCAATTCGAAAACTTCTCGATGGAATAAAAATCTGAAAAAAATCAAGCATACAAAAGGTGCGGAAAATATTAATTTTGCATATTAATAATTGCAAAATGTTATTAACAAATAGGTGAAAAAAAAATTGTTCAACAAATTATCCGTCAACCTAACTTTTTTTTCGAACGAAAATGATTCGTTAATTTTGCTGAATACGTATGAATTTTTTTAGAATTTTTTCTACTCATCGAAATTTCGTTTTTTTGGAATTTTTTTTTTTTTTAATGCATGTTAAGTCGCGAATTTTTCATATGTGCTTGTCACAAAACCATCCATTACACCCAAGAAGTTTAGAAATTATTGATCAAATAGATTCGCGAATACAGCGCATACAAGAAAAAAAAAACCGCAATTTTCAAACAGTAGACAAAATTCTTTAAAAATTCATACGTATTCAGAAAATTTAACGAATCATTTTCATTCGAAAAAAAGTTAGGTTAACGGATAATTTGTTGAACAATTTTTTTTTCACCTATTTGTTAATAACATTTTGCAATTATTAGTATGCAAAATTAATCTTTTCCGCACGTTTTGTATGCTTGGTTTTTTTCAGATTTTTATTCCATCGAGAAGTATTCAAATTTCTGTCTGAATTCTCATTTTTCAGGAAGTTGAGCTCGTACATTCTTAATAGAATAGTGATTGAAGTTTTAAAAAGGAGAACATTGCACATTGCTTTCTCATTAATTTCTATTTTTCACAAAGCCACGTCTATGAGTAATCGTATTTATAATTTTTGGCTTCCTCGTAGCGGAAGCTTTATAAAAAACGTAAATTATTGAGGAAGCAATATGCAATGTTCTACCTTGCAATTTTTTTTATTACATTTAAAATTTTGGTAGTTACGTATACACAACACAAGTCGTATAAATTATAAAATCCTTTTGTAATGCACGCAGACTTCTTTTTATTCAATATTGAATAAAATGTGAACAAAGATTTTTTAAATTGTTGTGTAAATTATTATAAATAATTTCAATATATGAATAAATTCGAATTTATTTTATGATTTTTTACGTGAGTTATAGTAAAATGTAAATTTATGAAAATATTCAAAATGCCATAAAATCCGAACCCCATTACCGATCTTTACGAAATTTGCTGAGTACTATTGTTAGTCTATAGAAAATTTTGATTGATTCGGTGATATTTTACGTGAGTTGAGCAAAATTTAAATTTATCGAAGAATTCGAAATTCCATTATTATTAAATAACCACAAATCTATAAAAACCGATTTATAGATTCATCCTAAATTTATTAACGGTTCTCCTTTAGCATGACTGTATTTGTAAAAAAATATTTAACTCGATCGCTACAAATTTGCGGAAGCTAGAGGACCTACCGAAATTTTTTTTTTTTCAGAATTCAATAAAAGATAATCTTATGTTTGAATTTTGTTGACAATGATCACAAACAAAGGGGTCTATCTGGCCTACATGTGTGCCAAATTTCAGGTCGATTGATAAAGCCGTTCTTTAGATATCTACACTGTTATAAATCTTAGTATGAAAATTAATATAAAATATTGGACATTGTTTTGCGGATACGCGTCTATTAAATTTAATATACAAACATTAAATATACAAAAAAATTGTTGTAAAATTAATATACAGTATACTAAATACTTCATAAAAGTTGTGTTGATAATATAATTATTGGAATTTTACAACATATCTGTATACTAAATTAAATTTAATATATCGTATCTGCAAAAGAACTTCCAATACATATATTAATTTTCAAAATATTTTTAACAGTGTAAGTTTAATGCCTGATTGGTCACATACACACATACATTTTTTTTAAACTACTTTTCTCGACGTTCTGGACAATTTTGAGTGTCTGAAACTGATAATCTAAAAAAAAAAATTCACGAAACAAAACTTCCTTTATAAACAGCAAAAGTAAAAAAAACCTAGTATCATCGCCTAATTTAATCCCATTATCAATATTTCACGAATAAAGAGATCGAAGTCTAAAATTCAATGAATAATCAATAATAATAAACTGAATTTCGATTCATTATGTATCCCGTAAATAATAAGTTGATGGAATAATTATTGAAGCGTTAAGAAGAAAAAGTATGTTTTTTCGCCTAAATCATTCCGGTTGGCAATATCTTTATGAATAAAACGATTTAGTATGGAAATTCATTGGAATCGATGAACGAGTCATAAATCAACGATTGGGAAGTTGTTAGTGTGCATATTACGATGAAAATTTATGCTTTTCCAATCAAGTTTACAAGGCATTCGGTAATTCGATTTCGAATACTTTCCCCTGGATAGCGAATGGTAAAAGTACCCACCGAATGGGCATTAAACACAATCATGGACGGCGAGGTGAATCAGAGCATGCGTCTAGCATATATGTTCGTTCTTGGATAGATAAAACCGGGCTAGAAACGCACATTGCATCGCTACACCTACGCGCACGCGTTATTACCGGTTCTATGAAGAATTTGAGCGTATCGTTGACTGACTGACAATTTCAATCGACGATAAATGTGTCGAAGTAGTACGTGAACGTGACGGTACAGTATACCGTTAAAAAACAATAGGACACACGTATAGAAGCGGTAAATACTGATAACAGGTGTTGCCATTTAATATTCCGAAGCGTTACGCACACAAATTCGGTCGGAACCTATATTTTGCATCATTAATAGAGTCATTAAGAGAAATAAATATGTCATAACTTGCGTTATTACCATTTGCTCCAGAATAAAAATAAATGAAATATTCATTCCAGTTCTAGTAGCAAAAAAAAACAAGGATGCAAAGCAGAACCTTGCACATTGCTTCTTCATTATATTTCGCTTTTTACAAAGCAACCTCTAAGAGAAAGTACGGTAATTGATTTTGGCTTCCTCATAGGGGAAGCTTTGTAAAAAGCGAAATATAATGAGGAGGCAATGTGCAAGGTTCTGCTTTGCGTCCTTGCTTTAAATAAATAAATAAGCGCACACTCCCGCTTTGTAAAAATATAATAAGGACGAACGCTCCGGAAACTCCTTCGAATACTCTATCTTCTCTGTTTTTTTTTTTTGTAGAACGCTATAGAAACCGGTGTTTTCTGAAATTTCATTGGGAAGCAAGGATATGGATAGTTTATACGACATAAATCGCTACTTTTCGCAATATAGACGCAACATCGCTATGAAAATATGGTATCGTTCAACATTTTTGGGCTATATCTGACGTATTTTTCTGTTAATCATGAATTTGATACTCATTTAACTCCCAGCTTGATATTTGATACCAAAATTTGCATCGCAGAAAAAAAATAAAAAAATTAAAAAAATCAAAATCTCATAAAATTTTAACGTTTCAATCGATTTTAACCAAGTTTAATAGGGATCACCGGTGTATTAAAGCTCACGTACATACCAATTCTGAGCTTAATATCTCGAAAATTAAAAGAGTTATCGCGTTAACAGACATTTTTGAAAAAATTGAAAACCGCGTAAAAATGTAATGACCATGGGGATTTTAACAAAAATTGGTATGGACGATGAGGATTGACCCCTTTATGTATGGTGTAAATTTCAGCTATATATCTCGAGGCGTTCCCGAGTTATAAACCTTTACATTTCTTGACCGTGTAACACACACACACACACACACACACACACACACACACACACACACACACACACACACACACACACACACACACACACACACACACACACACACACACACACACACACACACACACACACACACACACACACACACACACACACACACACACACACACACACACACACACACACACACACACACACACACACACACACACACACACACACACACACACACACACACACACACACACACACACACACACACACACACACACACACACACACACACACACACACACACACACACACACACACACACACACACACACACACACACACACACACACACACACACACACACACACACACACACACACACACACACACACACACACACACACACACACACACACACACACACACACACACACACACACACACACACACACACACACACACACACACACACACACACACACACACACACACACACACACACACACACACACACACACACACACACACACACACACACACACACACACACACACACACACACACACACACACACACACACACACACACACACACACACACACACACACACACACACACACACACACACACACACACACACACACACACACACACACACACACACACACACACACACACACACACACACACACACACACACACACACACACACACACACACACACACACACACACACACACACACACACACACGCACGCACGCACGCACGCACGCACGCACGCACACACACACACATACAGACATTTTTTTCTAAATCACTTTTCTCGACGTTTTAGACCATTCTGAGTGTACTGACACGAAAAACTCGAAAAAAAAATTTTTCACGAAAACAAAGCTTCCTCTATGAGGAAGTAAAATTAATTATTATTTGGCTACAGTTAGTCATTTTTATAATCGAACTTATAAATACCATCGTGAAATTGATCCTTACTCCAAAATCGTTGTTTTTGGTGTCATTGAATTAATCGATATAAGATTTATTAAGGGGAGAGAGTCAGACCTAAATTGATGATATTCATTCATAGATATCTCACTTGTTTATCTGCTGGTGTTATTTAAAAAATATATTATTTTGAAACCTGAAACGAAGGTTTTTTGCTCTATAGTGAAAATATATATGAGGTATTCCGCCGGATATCGACAGGATCGCGATTCTCTTTTTTTTTTAGATACAGAGCAATATAAAAAAACACCCTGGACATTTTTTTAGAATTTTAGAAACATTTATGTTTTTTTAATTACCTAAAATTTGATTTTCTCAAAAAGTACGTCGACGATTATTTTTTTCTTTTTTTACAGTAAATTCTATGTCCAACAATTACAAAATATACAAACACTCTGCATACAACCCGATCAAAATGTAACACGTAAACATACATACCCTATACACACGACATACTATCATCTAGTAAGAATGGCCAACAACCAACAGTGAATACACATTACACTAAATTAAGCCGAAACAATAGACGACGCAAAACAAAAAAGGCAATCTAGGCTGAAGGACTTCGGTCGATGGCCAATTGACAGTACGGGAAATAAAATATGAAATATGTATTTATGTAATGTAATGTACTATGAATGTAAACTCGTCCTATGTTTTGTATTGTTAATAAACTCACAATTACCACTACTACTTCTATGTCCAAAAACAACATTTTTGAGCCTAGGCCTAGGCCAGAGTGGGGCGAGGCCTAGATTAGCAGCTAAAAATAAAACAAAATTTAAAAAAATGTACAAAAAGATTCCAAACTTGAATCTCTCTAAAAGTACGTCGATGATTTTTTCCAAAATTTTTGTAGTAAATTCTTTGTCCAAAAACGAAATTTTGGAGACTAGAACGAAAATGGGAGCAATCTAGAATAGCAACTAAAAATAAAATTCTTTTATGGGAATATTTTATTTTTAGTTGCTATTCTAGATTTTCGTTCTAGTCTCAAAAATTTCGTTTTTGGACAGAGAATTTACTATAAAATGTCGATAACCGGTGGAATGCCGCATATGTATTGCAAATGAGCAATAGGAAATTTACGGGTTTTTAGACTTCTTCACTCTTTTTTGAGATAAGCGATAAGCCAATAATTTCTAAAAATTGTCCAACTGTACACAAGAAGAATTCTACTGTCCTGAATGTAATTGTCTTTATTTTTCCGAAAATTAGTGAAGATATAATTTTTTATGAAAATAGTTTTTGGAATCAACAGTCGAGTTTATGGCATTTCGTAAATTTTACTTTACCTCAAGTCGCTACATTTTTTATGGAAGAATTCTTCTTATGTACGATTGAGCAATTGCAACAATTAAGCGTGTTGAATACTTTTACCACAGGGCAGACAAATCTTCGTTGCAGGGTTCAAAACAATTTATATATTTTTTAAACGACATCAACAGTTAAACATTTGAGTATCTGTTAATGAATATCAGCAATTTGGATCTGTCTCCCTCCCCTTAAGAGGAAAAGAAAATCTCTAATTAACTATTGCCACAAAATTAAAACTTATCGAACATTTATTTAATTTCGCACCAGTTGATTACTTCCAAATACATTTTACTTCACTCGGTGCGATAATATATGGATTACACAGGCTTCACGTGGATAAAACACTGATTTCACACTTTGTGAGGTAAAATGTTGTACACACACTTGTCAGAAAAAGTTTTACCGCACTTCAATTGCAATATACTATTTTTCTCACCCCCGGGCCGGAAGCGACAACTTTCGTTCCGCCGCGCGGAACGAAGTTCCCGGTTTTAGGCTCCGTCGATGAGAAAAATCGTATACACTCCTCGGGCAGTAAATAAGAAATGTCTCAGATCACATGTAATTGTCGGCCGAGGCGAAGCCGAGGTCGACAATTACATGTGATCTGAGACATTTCTTACTTTACTGCCCTAGGTGTGTAATATACTATTAAATTTTAATCAGCTTAGACAGTGCTGTAACTAGTCATGTGCAGAGTGTGCGTTTGCACAGGGCGCAGATGCCGAGAGGGCGCTATTTTTTTTCCTGCTATTTTTAAGAACTGCAATTAGTTTATATGTGAATTGAGTTCAGTATAATCGGGTCCCTAAACACAAAGCACGGTGAATGACATAAGGGTTCGAGATGTAGCAACCAAAAATAGAAATCTTCACTCGTATCAGAGTTACCAGCCGGTAGTATGTTTCCTTAATGTATAAGCGCCACCTATCAGTAACCGCGGCTAACTATACTTTGAGAAAGCTGCAAAATTTGAGTTTACACGATTGGCAGTTTTGTCGTATTTGTGTTATTGGGACGCGGAACGTGCGTACACTGCGAACATACGTACATGCACTTCTAGTCAGCTCGGGACTCGTCGTTGTTACATATTTCCTTGGACAGCACATATATGTCAACTTTTCAGCAAACTTAAAATGATAAAGTCGTACTTGAGAACAACCATGGGGCAAGAACGATTGACAAAACTGGCTAAATTATCAATTAAAAATGAAATAGCAAAAAATATTGATTACAACAGCACAATAGACGATTTTGCGAGTGCGAAGGCAAGACGTGTTAGATTTTTTGGTATTTTCTGTCATATTTATATTACTTTGTTTTTAACTATTTAAAAAAGATTTTTTGTGTTTTAAATAACTTTATGCAATTTTTTGTCTAATTGTTACAAAATTGCAAAAAAAATTTCAATGAAACAATTTTTTTTTATTTCCCTCTTCTTTGGAGACATAGGGTTTATGCACTTTATTTGGCTCGCGTAATTTGCGGCAAAGAAGGGCACCAAATAAGTAGTCTGCACAGGGCGTTCATATGCCTAATTACGGCACTGAGCCTAAACTAATTTATTAAATGAAAAAAAGATTTCTATCTAATTGACATTTGCTCCAAAATGAAATGAAATTGAATACTTGTTCAACTTCCCAGTAGGTGATTGCTAATCACTTCTGTTAAAGCCAGTCTCTTTAAAAATCAAGCCTCCAAATACTATCAATGAATTTATGAACCTCGCTTCCGAGCTCCAAAATTATAATCCACCGGATGTAGCATCCGCAGCGCGACGTTCATAGCGTCAACAACAGAATACGGGCGTCTGTGGACGTTCGAAGAAGGTGATTGGCAATTGCGTCCTACGCTATGGTGACAACGAGCAAACAGCCCGACAATAAAGAGTGAGCTGCTCTTTTCATTCTCTGACAATAATTGCAACACGTCGTGTAGGTCGTAGCTGCCAACTCGTAAACCTACAACTGTAGTTCTATTCTCCCACTTCTCGAGGCTTGAAATCGCTTATGGAAATAATTAGCAGCAGAGCCTTTCACAATTTTCTTGCAATCCTCTGCACATAGCTAATATTGTTAATTCATGAATAATAAAATATTTCTTTTTCTTTTCAGATGTAGCTTCGCGACAGCTTTGGCCTGCAAGTACGACAGCAATATCCATCAGTTAGTTTTGATATCGGGAGGTGGACCCACGCCTCTCGCACCGCCGAGCTCCGAAGGAGCAGGACATTGCTGCCTTCGAGCTATGCTCACTCCTCTTCTGATGTGCGGACTTCATCGGGATATTCTGTACTCAGCAAGAGGACGTCAGCACCCTTATTGCGGTTCCGAACCACCCGAACAATGGCCATCCCACATGAAATACGTTTTGGATGGTATGGTTTGGCCCGAGGGCGACTATGTCTTCCATAGAAGGATATGCACGCCGACGCTCCTTATACATGGCCTTCGAGACAATAAGGTGTCACTCGTGCAGGAATGTCAGATGGAAAGAGTGAGCGAAATTTTCTTTTTATTACTAACTTGTATAAGCGCCTTTTCCGACTGAGTGTGGAATCTTGTTTTAACTAGCTCGAATTTTCTTACTGCAAAAAGGCTTTACATATGGGGCATTCCATCTGGGGCCGTTCATAAATGACGTCACCACACAAGGGGGGGGGGAGTCACAAAAATGTGACGTCACACATTTTTCTTTTTTTTTAAAACCTCACGCAAAATTTCGCCATCACTTGGGGAATTTCTTTTTATTTCGATTTCACTATAACGAAATGATCTCTTCCGTTTATTTCATTTGTAATCTTTTTTTTTACTAGTCTTTGAGCATTTTTAGTCAACGAACAGAGTATTTACGTTACATTATTGGTCCTACTATTCATAAATAATATAAAAATATTTATTATCGTTCGACTATGTATGATATATATGGGGGATTCCACGGGACTTTCGCCACCCCCAAAAAAAAAAAATCTCAAATTTCATCTAAAAATCAGGTTCAGCAGTGTCCATTGATGGACCAAATTTCAAAATTCTAAAAAAATAGTTGACCGGAATATGCAAATTTTTTTGTTTTTTATCGTTTTTCATTTAATCTGTAATATCTCAGAAACTATTGATCGTATCGAAATCATTAAAAGACGAAAATGTGCATTTTTTTATGGCCAACAAGAAAAAAATATATTCAAAATTAATTGCTTAATTTTAGGTCACATTTTATGGAAAAAACAACAAAATTATTTTTTTTTATGGTTGGACTTCAGATTTTTTCATCGGACAAATTGTCTCGGAATCTTTGAGTGATCGCCGAGTGATGGGATGGCCAAATGCTGTAACGTCACAGCATTTGGCCATCCCATGAAAAAAAAAATACTCAAAATTCGGCGATCACTCAAAGATTCCGAGGCAATTTGTCCGATGAAAAAATCTGAAGTCCAACCATAAAAAAATAATAATTTTGTTGTTTTTTCCATAAAATGTGACCTGAAATTAAACAATTAATTTTGAATATATTTTTTTTCTTGTTGGCAATAAAAAATGCACATTTTCGTCTTTTAATGATTTCGATACGATCAATAGTTTCTTAGATATTACAGATTAAATGAAAAATGATAAAAAACGGAAAAATTTGCATATCCGGTCAAATATTTTTTTAGAATTTTGAAATTTGTTCCATCAATAGACACCATTGAATCTGATTTTTAGAAAAAATTTGAGTTTTTTTTTTTTTCGGGGTGGCGAAAGTCCCGTGGAATCCCCCATATATAAAAACGTTTTTTGATAATACAAAAATTGAAATTATTTTTACTTTAAGGGGGGGGGGGGGGGTCAGACGAGATCGCGTGATATCACGTTTGGGGGGAGGGCTTTACAATTGTGACGATAGTGACCAGGGGGAGGGGGGGGGGGGGGGGGGGTCCAAAAACATCAAATCCGTGATGACGTCATTTATGTACGGCCCCTCTGAATTTTTCATACTTCGACCCCCTTCAATAATTTTAACAATGTTTTATCAGAAAGTATTTTGAAAAAGACATGCCTTGTTTTTTTGTTTGGCGCTACGAGCGATATTTGCAACAGACGAATTTTTATAAAAATTTGAATTTTTACGGTATTTATTTATATATTTTTTATCCCTAATATCTTGAAAATTAATAGACCTATTAAAAAATGTCTAGGATCAAATTTGTTCAGTTTGTGGAGAGCTACATAATGTATATAAAAAATGTTATTTTCGTTTTCCTAACGTTTTGTTTTATGACGGTAAACAACAAAATATCGTTTTTAAAAAAACAGCCACTTTTTATAATTTTTATATACTCACGAAAACATTCTGTTTGAAATTACGAAATTTTTGAGACCCTATGCAGAATGGCGAGATTTTTTAATGAGAAGTTTTACGTAATTGAAGTTTTTTTAACATCCTGAATTATTACGTAAAGCTTGAACTACGTAGTACTTTTCGAAAAAAAATACCTGCCAACCTGCATAGGGTCTCAAAAATTTGGTTATTTTACACAGAATTTTTATGTAAGTATATAAAAATTATAAAAAGTGGCGCTTTTTTGCAAAACGATACTTTGTTGTTTAACGTCATATAACAAAATTTTAGAAAAACTGCAATAACATTTTTTTATATACATTATGTAGCCTTTTGCAAACTGAACTAATTTCATTGTAGATATTCTTCGATAGGACTGTTCATTAGGGCTGTTAAAAAAAAACAATTTCTTTATAATCGGTTGCTCCTGAAATACTGTATTGATTATCACAAAAAAAAAATGTTTTCGCGAAAGCTGGGCGTTGTGCGATGATATTAAGTACTGCCGCATCAAGGCCAAAATTCATTAAAAACGGTGATTTTTGGAATTTTTTTTTGTCGTCTTAACGCGCTCATGGAGATTGTGGTTGCTTTCGATAGACTATCAAATTGTGTAAAGCCAGAAACATGTTCGATAATATTTAGTACTGCCGCATCGACATTGAAGTTAACAAAATAAAAAATGAAATCCTATAAAACATTGAAATATTCATCTGCTCATCGACTATTTCGCGCGTTTTCAAATGACAAAATGGCTCATGAAACGGGAGTCCTGTATGATCAAATTTAGTACTGCCGCATCGATATCGCAGTTTCCCAAAATACGAAAATCGCTTATCATCATCATGATTATGACCATACATGACTCCCGTCTCAAGAGCCATTTTTTCATTTAAAATCGCACGAAATAGTCGACGAGCAGACGAATATTTCAATGTTTTAAAAGATTTAATTTTTTGGTTTTGTTAACTTCAATGTCGATGCGGCAGTACTAAACATTATCGAACATGTTTCTGCCTTTACACAATTTCATAGTCTATCGAAAGCAACCACAATCTCCATGAGCTCTTCACCACGGCAAAAAAAAAAAATTCTAAAAATCGCCGCTTTTCATGAATTTTGGCCTTGATGCGGCAGTACTTAATATCATCGCACAACTCCCAGCTTTCGTAAAAACATTTTTCTTGTGATAATCAATACAGCATTTCAGGAGCAACCGATTATAAGAAAATTATGTTTTTTTTTTAACAGCCCTACTGTTCATTTCCAAGATATTAACGATAAAAATGATATCAATACCGAAAAATTCAAACTTTTACAAAAATTCGGCAGTCGGAAAAATTGGTCGTAACGCTTAACAAAAAACTACGTGTCTCTTCTTTTTCAAAATACTTTTTGATAAAAAATTGTCAAAATTATTGATGAAGGTCAGGGTCAGAGCATGAAAAATTCAACTGGAATTCCACATATAATTTTACTATTAAAAATGTAATAATTACAATTCCGTGACTAGAATAAGATTTATAAAAGCAACTTCGTTAACGAGAAATTAGTGAAAGAAGAATCGTTTAAGAAGACTTCAGAAAATCTTTCTCTTCTTTATGAAAGGAACTCGCTCATTTTAGAGAATATACATGATTTTTTTACAATTTAGGAATGTTCGTTTTCGGGATCTAAACTAAATTGTTTTTATGAAACTGTACGTTGAATTATTCTCAAAATCACAACTTTTTGATAATTTCCAGAGATAAAAAAAATGAAAAATGTAATTCCTTTAAAAATGATATGTATTTAGAAAAAAGAGCCTATGTGTAATCCTTAAAATGAAGCATGTAAACTTGCCCATTTCGAAAAATCTGTAATATTAGTTTTCATCTTTTCTAATCGTATTTCAAGTTTTTCTTCAAGTTGATCTTGAAAATGGACTGTGAACCATTACAAGCTAAAGTTTTTAAAAGTCGTAATAATTGTTGATTTTTTTCCATTGATTGCAGACTATTATAAAAGCGTTTCTGGACGCAATTCCAACGGCAGGCCACACGCCAATGACTGATTGTCCCGAGCAGGTCAATCATATGATCCACTGCTTCATAGACTTGTGGAGAAGAAAAAAGCGGTGATATTTCAACGATTGCATCACGAGCGCCAGATTAAACCGTCGATTTCCGTTTTTTTAATCCTCAGCATGACTAAACAAAGTGACCTACGAAAACGTAAAAAAATTAAGAGTCCAATCGTGTTCGTTTGAGCGCCTTTTTATTCCGCGCTCGGTAATTGTGCCAAAAAGAGAAGAAAAAAAAATATATTGAGCGTCCGCAAACACGAAAAATATCCGCTGCGCTTTCAGCTGCGCATTGTTTACGTAACATAGATCGTTAAGTATTTATATATATATATATGTTTGTCCTTCGTTAGAGAAGTATCTGGTTGAGCAGGTTGTAAGATGTACCAAAGATGATTTTTTTTTATATAATGTTACTTCGTAAGATTCTGAACGGCACAAGAATCATAAATTATTCTCATTATTACAATAAAAATTGTGTCGAGACAGCGACCTGAAATCCAGTTGCAGATGCGTGATTGACATTGATTTTCCCATCCATTGACTCATTTTTTTAAAATCCATTTACGAAATATCGAGCTTATGTCGTAGATATTGGAGATTTCACGGAATTTTGTGGAACTCAGTTGAACCTTTGGTTGAGAGGATTCGCCGGCGATTTCATCCAATCCTTCTTGAGTATTTGTTTCAGTTGACTGAGCCTCAGTGTCGGATTTTGCTCTTTTATCACCGGCATCATACGCTCTTCGAAACTCGCATAAGCTGCTTTCACACGCTTCTCCGGGTGGCGATCCATATCCGCATCTTTCGTGCTGTAAATAAAACATTTATTTTTGAAACCAATAGAATTGCGTTTGTCGGAGTTTTAAATTCAGCAAATATAATGCTACATGGCAATTAGAAGTGTCATTGATATTGATATATGTTGCTTTTTGCTTCCTCATAGAGGAAAATTTGTTTTCGTAAAAAACAAAATTTTTCGACATTTTCTTATCAGGATACTCAGAATGGTCCAAAACGTCGAGAAACGTGGTTTAGAAAAAATGTCCGGATGTATAAATTTCGAAACATTCAAATTTCGAAACATTCAAATTGCTGTAACCTCACAGCATTGGGCCATCCCATGAAAAAAAAAATACTCAAAATTCGGCGATCACTCAAAGATTCCGAGGCAATTTGTCCGGTGAAAAAATCTGAAGTCCAACCATTTTAATTAATTTTAATTTTGAATATGGATTTTTTTATATATATTAAAAACATTCAGATTGCTGTAACGTCACAGCATTGGGCCATCCCATGAAAAAAAAATACTCAAAATTCGGCGATCACTCAAAGATTCCGAGACAATTTGTCCGATGAAAAAATCTGAAGTCCAACCATTAAAAAAAAAATAATTTTGTTGTTTTTTCCATAAAATGTGACCTGAAATTAAGCAATTAATTTTGAATATATTTTTTTCTTGTTGGCCATAAAAAAATTCACATTTTCGTCTTTTAATGATTTCGATACGATCAATAGTTTCTGAGATATTACAGATTAAATGAAAAACGATAAAAAACGAAAAAATTTGCATATTCCGGTCAACTATTTTTTTAGAATTTTGAAATTTGGTCCATCAATAGACACCGCTGAACCTGATTTTTAGATAAAATTTGAGATTTTTTTTTTTTGGGGGTGGCGAAAGTCCCGTGGAATCCCTCATATGTATTAGGGTGGTCCATTTTGGCACTTTTTTTTTGCGGGGCACCCCTCAAAACTGTTCTCTATAATGAAAAAAAATCCTTATAAATCATGAATGCGATAAAAAAATATGTAGAGGTCGCGACGGAATTTTTAAATTTTCTTGTTTTAATAATTTTTTTCAGTAAAAATTCTCATGTACATGTTCATATTTTTTGCATTACACGAGTGTAGAGATTCTGGATATCACTGCGACAATCCGTTATTGTTTTATGGTAGTCTTGGAGTACGAAATAATTGCAACTGCGAAAAATATTTGCTGTGAAAGTGAAAAATAGAGGGTGAGCAAATATTTTTAAAAAATTCAAAATAAAATTTTAATCCCTAAGAGAATTAATGCCAAATTAAATCCCAGCTTTGTCTGACGATATTCTACCTGTAAACCAAATTGAAGTTAGATATCTAAATAATTATGGACCTTTGAACAAAAACAAATTTTTAAAAAAATTATAAAATTATGATTGTAAAATTATTAAATTATCTCAGTCAATCTCTATCTGTATAATATGATGTATTTATCCCAAAAAATCTATTATATAAAAACTACAAAATTCTCGTAAAAAGAGCGAATGATAATCGTAAACATTTGAAGGTTTCAGACAATTATTGTTGTTATAGAGTGTCTCATAATATACTTAATTGTTTCCGGTATCTCCAGAATGTAATTTGTTAATCCTGTGGCCAAATATTTATCATTATCATTCACTGTTTGTACGAGAATTTTTTAGTATTGATATAGCACAGTTATTCTCTGATAAATATGTCACATCACGCCGGTAGCGAAGTTTGTAATTTTTTTTTAAGATTGTTTTCGTTCCGACTTCCACAATTTTGCAGATATCTAGCTGAAATTTGGTACACAAGTATACTATTATCGGGTGGGAGTCAAAATATAGAATTATGAAAATGAGAATGTCTCATATTTCGAAATGTGAAAACCGCGAATGTTAAAATAACTAATGATGCGATATCCGAAATTTTTATTTTCAACAGTTCACCAAGTTGAATAACTATTTTACCAAAATGTCATTTATCAGAGTATTCACTTATTTGAAACTACACATTCAGAAAGTCTGTACTTTGAATGGCCATAATGTCGATAAGAAAGAATTAGACGATATACATTTTCGAAATAAAAAATTATGAGCATCTTATACTTCTAATAGCCAAAATGTTGAAATTGCATGTGACGAAAATATGAATTTGGAATGTGTGAAATTTAGATACGTAAAATATCGATGGGCCATGATACCGAAACCCAAAATAGCGAATGCTAAAATAACGAATCTGAAAATAACGAGTGCTAAAATAATAGCTCCATTCATTAGAGTATGAACAAAAAAAATTGTATCTTAACGATTCGCTATATTGATCATTCTATTTTTTAGCCTTTCGCTATTTTGACCGTTCCTCATTTTGGTCATTCGCTATTTTGATAGTTTGACTTTTTGGTCTCTCGCTTTAATAAATTCGAAATTGTAAGCGTTCTAAATATTAGTAATTCTCGAGTTCGAGAACTCAAATTCTGAAATTTCGTATTTTAGTCGATTCAATATTTGACACTTGGAATTTCACCTAATCTCATTTTTCTTTTCGATATAAATTCAATTCGACTTTTTGGTATTCTAAATTTTTATTTTCTATTTTGAAAACTGTCATGAAATCGGTCCTTATACGTTTAAAAATTTGCCATTTTAGAATTATGCAATATTAGCCGTGCTACGTATGAACATTCGTTATTTTGACCCCCCACCCTATTATCAGACACGATTTGGGATTTAATTCAGTGTTAGTCGGCTTAGCGATAAAATTCTATCACATTTTGAATTTTTAAAAAATATCTGGTCATCCTCTAATTTTCTCTTTCACAGCACACATTTTTCGCAGTTGCAATTATTTCCTACTCTAAAGCTACCATAAAACAATAACGAACTGTCGGAGTGATATCCAGTATCTCTACACTCATGTAATGCAAAAAATGTAAAGATATACATGAGAATTTCCACTGAAAAAAATGTTTAAAACAAGAAAATTTTTTAATTCCGTCGGGTCCTCTACATATTTTTTTATCACATCGATGATTTACGAGAAATTATTTTTCGTAATAGAGAACAGTTTTGAGAGGTGCCGCGTAAAAAAACAAAATATTGTGCAAAAATGGACGACCTTAATACGCTTGAAAAATTCAAACCGCTGTATCTCGAAAACGGCTTTAACAATCAAGCTGAAATTTGGCACGCCGGTAGAGGAGCAACGCCCCTTCCTATGTTTACATTTTCGAAAAAAATGAAAAAGAAATTCAAATTTTATAAGCTTTTCAATTTTTCGAAAAATGTCTGTATGTACTCTAGCTTCCGCAATTTTTCAGCTAATGAGCCAAACAGTTCTGGCCAAATAGAAAAATGAAAAATGACGGTCGGTATTGAATTTGAGCGAAATCCATAAAGCGGTTTAGATTTTATAAAATTTTGAATTTTCGAAAAATTTTTGTTTTCATTCTTATTCAAATTAAGTTCGACCAAACCTGCTCAAATCTTTTGCAAGGTAAAATTAACATCCAGTTGTAGTAGATATCGAATTTGGTGAAGATTGGTAAAGTGGTTCAGATTTTATAAGTCATTGAATTTTTCAAAAATTCTCGGTATGTTCTCTAACTGCCACAATTTTTTAGATAATGAGCTTAAACAGTTTTTGACGAATAAAGCAATGAAAAATGACGATCGGTATTCAATTTAAGCGAAATACATAAAGCGGTTTAGATTTTATAGAATTTTGAATTTACGAAAATTCTTGTTTTCGTACTTCTTTAATTTGTATTTAAATTAAGGATGCAAAGTTGAACTTTGCACATTGCTCCGCCAATAATTTTCATCTTTCGCTAAGCTTCCTCTATGAGGAAGCCAAAAATAAAATAAAGAAACTTCCTCATAGAGGACGGCGTTGCGAAAGATGAAAATTAATGAGGAAGCAATGTGCAAAGTTCAACTTTGCATCCTTTTTTAACTTTCCGGCCCCAATTTTACTTCTTTGCTGTTATTTACAATTAATTGAAATTCTTCTAACAAGAAAAAGTAATAAGAAAGAAATAGCAAATGTAACAGATATTATATGAGTAAAATAATTACCAACACAAAAAATGTTATAATAGAAAACAAGGAAAAAAAATTAATTACGAAATGGAAAGTTAGGAAAATAAATTTGATATCAAAATGAAAAATTCTGTTTGAGTATGAAAAATTAACAATTAATATATTACGAAATTTTACTTCACAAAATGAAAATGGTCTATTATCGCACGAAGTGAAGGAAAATCGTTTTAGTTCCAAAAAGAATAATAAATACGTGCTTTTTATAATGAAATAGTAAAACATGTTGTACCTCAGTATCGACAAGGCTTCATCAATGCCGTGAGCAGTTTCTCCTTCGAGAACAATGCGATTCAAATTTTCTTCAATCGGCTTCTCTTCTTCCTTCTTTTTCTGTGCTACTTGATTTCTCTTTTCCGTTTCTGCCATTATTTCGGCTCGCGTGATCTTCGACGCTGGTTGTTTTCCCCCAATCTTTATCGTTGCCATTTCTTTTTCCAATAAGGCTTTAGCTTCCGCCTTTTTCTCCAGTTGCTGAAGACGCTTCTTTTCCAACTCTTCCTGTACAATAGACATCGACAGTTAGATACGACAGCATTACAAACGTTTCTTAAACACTATTAAATTCCAGAATTATTTTCAAGTGTTACGTCCTGGATGAACGAGAATTTGGCGTTTCGTTGTTCGATTAATAGTTGAAACTAATATTTCGAATTATCGCGCCCAAGAAACAATATCGTTTATTCAATTAATTCAGTATAACATTCGTTTGATATTGTTACGTCAAGGGCCCATCAAAATCAATAGACGAACCAGGGGGACGACCAATGTCTTAGGATTGTTTGAATTACATGGCGTTTCCCCTTTTTTCACATTCGTCACCCGATGGTCGATGGCGCCAGCCCACCCTAAATGTCGCGCCTCGCTATTTCTCATACCTGATAGATGTCTATATTAAAAAGGAGAAGAGCTCGATAATAAGCGAACGATTCCTGGAATCACGACACCCTCTCTGCTCGAATTAGGCCATATTCCAGTATATAAGATGTAACGATTCACGCCGCGAGGAATTAGTCTTTTCCCGGACTTCGGTCTGTTAACTTCTGTCACTGCACCAATTATTGGCTCCAGGGTGACTTTTGCGAATAATAAAACAGTTTGCGATTAACTTCTGTCACTGCACCAATTATTGGCTCCAGGGTGACTTTTGCGAATAATATAACAGTTTGCGATTAACTTCTGTCACTGCACCAATTATTGGCTCCAGGGTGACATTTGCAAATAATTACATTATAACAAATATAATCGAGTCGTTGCTGCATATCAGCTTTTATCAATAAAGAAGTAATTACTCAGCATCGTATCCCGAGTTCCTACTTTTCTTCACACCTGATACCACCTGCCAGAAGAAGAGATTATTGCGAGGGGGCACAGCACCAGACTACGGGTCAACAGACTCTAGTTATCGCTACGAGGGAACTACCGCAGCACGCAGCAGCATCACTCAACAGTCTCCAGGTATTGTCCGTTCCATCCTATTTGTTAAGCGATGTCTCCGTCCCTGCTGTAAAGGGCTGCCAAGCCTTGACGCAAAAGCGAGACCGACCGTGTTCGTCAACCCGATTCTCGGGTTCAGACGTAACAATATTATTATAACACTATAATTCATTTTTAGCAAGAGATACATTTTCATATGACTACTTTAGCGTGTTGTATTTGCCACTCAGGCACGCGAGCCTGATAATTACAATTCAATACATGATCAAAGATTGAAGATATGGAGTTATAAAGGCAACGAAGAAACATAGTGGGGGAATTTTTAGCGATCGCGATGCGGCCCAAAAATGCTGACAGCGCGTTGCACGCGCGGCCAGCAGAATAGCAGGAAAGCAGGAATAATTGAGCTAACATGAATGTACGGAAATAATGAGAAGTACCGAATGTCTAGCAACTTAGAGTTGAAAGTAATAATTAATTACAATAATTAAAGTAGATAATAATAATCAGAAATAGGACGAGAAAAATAGCCAGGACGCAACATCAAGTTTACCTGTTTTTGTTTTTTCTTCAAAAGTTGCTTGTCATCATCCTGCCATGCTTTTTCCTCAGCCTCTTGAGCTTTCTTAGACGATTCAGCATCTTTTGCAGCGGCTTTGCGAGCTCTCGCCGCGACAGCCTTGCTATTCTCTCCTACAAATTTCTTAGGCATCTCGACCTGGAATAAATTCGAATTTCCCACATTATTCCAATGCAAACCATTTCAAAACTTTACATACAATAAAATCCAGCGCCAGTCTGCATATTTTAATAATATTTTTACAAAACTGGTAATTCAATGACCCTGAAACTTTTTATACGTAAGGAAAAAAGTTTCCACAAAAACATATTCAAAATACGCGACTTTCCAACCATTTCTAAAACAGTAAATAAAGTTTGCAGATTATACGAAATTTTTTTCAAAAATCATATTTTTAGGACAAATAAAAAAATTCATTTTATAAACAAAGAGCTTTCTATCAAACTTGTCAAACAAGAAAAAAGAAAAATTTATTGATAATTTTTTGCCATTATTATTGTTCCAAATTAAATTTTTTAGTGTCTTCAATAATAGTGATTTTTTCTCTCATCGCAAAGTAGATCAATTCTAATTTAGTAAATCTTTTCAGTTGGAATGTATATGGGGCATTCCATCCCGATTCGACCTGGATATGACCCTCGACCTTCCCGATTTGGCTCATAATTTTTTGTAGGATTGGTTAGACCCGTAAATGCACCAGATTTTTATTTTTTCTATGCAAATTTTTAAAAAGTATTTTCTTAAAGTGACATATCGAATGCCATAATTTAAAAATCTGAAAAAATTCTGAGATACTGTCTGTTGAATATCAAAATTTTCTATCTTATACCCAAAGTGGTCAAGATTTTTCTTCATATAGTTTTTAAGCGTTTATGGTTTAAAAAATTATTAAACAATAGAAAAAAAATTAATCTGCTGCAGGCGATTGGTCAAACGTTTATTTATGCAAACTCGGATTTTTTAATGATTTTTTTCAGATTTTGAGGAATTTTTCAGATTTTTTTTAACTAAGACTATTCTAGCATTATACAAGTCACTCTGTTGAATATAAAAATTTTCTAGCTTAGAGTCAAAGTGGGGACGATTTTTCTTCATATAGTTTTTAAGCTTTATTGATTAAAAAAATTATAAAAAAATATTTTTTAAAATCAATCTACTATGGACGACTTGTTAAAAATTTCTGTATATGAAACTGTATTTTTCAGAATTTTTTCAGATTTTTTAATTATGGCATGCTGGTGCTAGAATGCGGCTTGTATGGTGCTGGAATAGTCTCAGTTCAGAAAAATTTGAAAAATCCCTAAAAATCTGAAAAGATTCTAAAAAATCCGAGTTCACATAAATAAACGTTTGTCCAGTCGGTAAAAATTTGATAAAAACGCATCACGTGATTGATAGACACCTGCTATCACCGCAACGCTGGGTAAATTTAATCTGTTTTAATTATTTTCAGTGGATTTCTATTTTGCGAAGACTCATTGTGTTTATACATTTTATTGTAGAGGATACAATAATGTCTGCTAATTTTGGCGACTGCATCACAGTGATTTTCGATGTAGAAGCAACAGGTTTATCGAAATCAGACGAAATATGTCAGGTACACAATTCATTATTTGTTTACTGAATGGCGACACCCATATCGAATATCCGAATTTATTCATATATAGTATATTGTGCAACAAGGGCCGAAAGTTGACGATTGCGACGAGTGCGAGGTTGCCGCCCGAGCGAAGCGAGGGCTGCAATCACACGAGTCGCAAATGCCGATTTTGGCCCGTGTTGCACACCATACTTTTTGTAACGAGTGCATGAATAGTGGTGCTTTGAATGGTAGTTTTGCGGGACGAACAGTGAAAAGTGAGGTTACCAACTTTCCATCCTAGGGTCGAAAGAGAAACAGCAGGGTCGAAAGTGAAGGAATGGCGAACTGCGCATGCGCCAACCTATCGTTTCAACACTGCTATGAAACTAGCCACTTTCGGCCCGCAAAACTGCCATGAAAAGCACCGCTGTTCATACACGTGTTACAAAATAGTATATTACGCCACTAGGGAGGGAAAGTAGACTATGTCCAACCGCGCGTAAGATTATCACGCGGGTAATCTTACGCGCGGTTGGGGATAGTCTACTTTCACTCCCCAGTGGAGTATACTATTTTTCACCATATCTGTAGCGGAAAGTTCGAATTACGTAAAGCCCGTAGGGCGGGAAGTCGAACTTTCCGCGCAGGTATGGTGAAAATGGTATTTTCAGATCGCAGCTTGCTGTGGAGAGAATGATTTTGACGTATATATTGTTCCGTCGATACCAATATCCCTTGAAGCGTCTAAAGTGACGGGCTTGCGTGTAATACATGACAAAATGTTTCTGAACCGCGAACGTCTCGATACTATTCCTCCCAAAATGGCTTTTACCAATTTCATTGAATATCTTCGTCCTCAGGGCAACAAAGTCATTCTCGTTGCACACAATGGGTTCAAGTAAAGACGTAAACTCATTAGAACAATATAACTTTTTTTTATTCTTGTAAGAAGTCGTAATACCACCGTCAATACTCTACAGATATGATGCGCCATTAATTCTACGTCACATGCACAAGTTTGGACTCCTCAACGACTTATGTTCAATCGTGAAAGGATTTTCTGACAGCTACCCAATTTTTAAAGAAAAACTCTCTGACCGCAAAAAAAAACAAAAAATTTAACCAAAAATCTCTTGCGGAAGATTTTCTTGGACCTGAAGCTGTTGACGGGGCACACAATGCTGTATACGATGTCAAAGCATTAAACCAGCTGTTAGCTCATATTTCAATTGATGTGGAAACAATCAAATGCCACACAAAGAGTGTTACGGATATCTTGAACAGTTAAGAACTTGCAGCACGCTGTGCTAAAGCACAAGCATCGTTGGATTCCCTCAGGAATGTGTCAGCAAATATGAAAATCAAAATTGCCAAAGCCGGGATCAATTTGAAAAGATTGAAAAAAGCTTATAGACAGGGTGCGGGAGAACGTGTAAGGCTGTTACTCACAGAGGATGTAAAAGGCAAACCTCAAGTAACAAAAAACGCCAGAATCTTAAGAACTATTGTAAATAATCTGGCAGCTTTGTAAGTGTTTTAAAATAGTATCACAAAAATAAATACCATACCACTTAACAACTATTGTTATTTCTTTCACCCCTATCGCTATGAATTCGATCCTCTATTCTATTCTATATTGTTTGTATCTCTATACATCAGGTGTGGGCATTTATACAATGAAAATGTATTTGAAATACTTTCATAACTACACTGTAAAAGAAATTTACTTGAATTTTAAAGCACAAGTATTGGAAGTATTTATGTATAAACCAGTATACGAAATTTAATGATAGTGTGTTATAGGCAGCGACCGTGTATTGTTAATATTACTTTTCAGCCGTCGAGACGAGACGAGACGAGAAATAGCAAATTCTCGTCTCGTCTCGTCTCGACAAGTTCAAGTTCAAGTTCTCGTCTCGTCTCGAACCGACGAGATCAAGTTCTCGTCTCGTCTCGAAAACAATGGCGAGATATATTTCTCGTCTCGTTTCTCGGAAATCTGGATAAATTCTCGAGACTCTCGTCTCGTTTCTCGGAAATCTCGATAAATTCTCGAGACTCTCGTCTCGTTTCTCGGAAATCTCGATAAATTCTCGAGACTCTCGTCTCGTTTCTCGAGACTCTCGACAAATTCTCGAGACTCGACAAATTCTCGAGACTCGACAAATTCTCGAGACTCTCGACAAATTCTCGAGAATCTCGAAAAACCCGAGAATCTCAAAATTTCTCGAGAATCTCGAAAAACCCGAGAATCTCAAAATTTTTCGAGTATCTCGAAAAACCCTAGAATCTCAAAATTTCTCGAGAATCTCGAAATTTCTCGAGAATCTCGAAATTTCTCGAGAATCTCCTAATTTCTCGAGAATCTCCTAATTTCTCGAGAATCTCGAAAGAATTTCGAGAATCTTGAAAAACTCTCGAGCATCTCGAGAAACGCGAGAATCTCGAACATTTTACGAGAATCACGAACATTTTTCGAGAATCTCGAGAATCTCAAACAATTCTCGAGATAAGACGAGTAATTTTTATTTCTCGTCTCGTTTTGTGAAAATAACGTTTGGTCCGTTGCAGTGGCGTAACGAGGATGGGGGGGGGGGGGAGAACTGCTTTCGATGGAAGACGAGCCCTCGGACCGCGCGCCCACCGCTGCCGATTTAAAGAATATATGATTTTTATATATAAATACACGACAACAATTAAATCAAATCGATAAATGTTGCATGTTGATAATAATAAACTCGAATGATGAACAGAAATAAATATATATTGGATTATAAGATAGGTCTAATTGATTTTATTAAGAAATATCTAATACATGTATTTGATCGTTTTAACTAGATCTTTTTTCCGGATTAAGAAAGTATTTAGTAGCAATAAATAAAATATTTTTTTAGTATCCGCTGCATAGTGAAAATTGATTCAAATAAATAAATATGTTGGAAATTAAAAAACTGAAAAATTGAATGAAATACAGATTTGTTGGAGGGAAAGTAAATTTTCGTTGATTGAAATAATTAAATGTTGAATAGGTCATTTTAGTTGATATTACCAAATATTTTTTCTGGGTGTACCAATAATTACGCCACCGTTACAATTTGTTTCAGATTAAAATTTGTCGATTGTGGCTGCTTGATGAATTAATTTAATTTATTAAGCAGCTATACAGTCGATATTTGTAAAAAGATTCGCGTTAGTGAAATTTGAATTGGGCTTCGGTTTCGCGCGCTTTCAATATAGCGATCACTATCTCATACCCGAGATGTGCTTCGCAAAATTCCATCATTAAAAATATTGACCGAGAATAGTCGCATACGATGAAAATTAATATTACGAAATTTAATATACAAATGCGATGTATAATTAAGATACAGTACAGTAATTTCAATAATTGACTTCAATTTTTCTGTGAAAATACTTTAATTTTAATAATATCCTTTAGATTGACTGTAAAGGAAGACTTTAAAAAAAATTAAAATTATACATTCAATTTTATTGACGAGCTCATGCATACAAACTTCCAGACTTTTCTAACTGTGTAAATATAATTAAGGATTATTAAGCCTACTAAATAATAGAACTCATTGTAAAAGAATTATTCATTTAAATTAACCATAATTATTGGGTTGCACGTCTCAATAACACAAGTAAATGTCAACATTCCCAAATTCAACACACAATGTTAACATAATAAATTTCAACACTAATTTTTTCAACATCCGAATTTTCAACCCACTGTACTTTCAACAATAAAATCTTCAACACTCCGTAATTTACATACAAAAATATGGTGTCGCAACCAATTATTCGACGACACAAAACCCGCGACCCCCGAAAATATCTGAATAATAAAAGATACGCGTAACGAAATGTCCGCGCGACAAAACATCAGTTAAAATGAAAATTCCGTTATTGTTTCTCATATGTTGTTGTTGCATTTCCCCTCGTCTGCAGGCATTACGCCTATTACAGGGTCGGCCCGGATCAGTAGCCAGTCTCCCCTGGGGGTCTGGTCCGGATCAGTAACCAGGCCCCCATGCGGCCGCATCCGACTTCCCCCTCTATATCGCATTTGCCATAGCATTTCTGCTATGGGCATAGGGAAACTGCGGAAAACCTATGCCGATATAGCCGGTCTCGAGTTCGCCTCCCGGCACCGTTGCTACGTCACTTTTCGTCGAGAATGTAAACACGGACTACAGCTGTATACTAGGGTGTGTCGAATTTTTTTTTTTTTTTTTTCTTCATATTGCATGGTCTCAAACCATTGTTTGTGCCTTTAAACAACTCGTCTGAAAATTTGAGCGCGTTAAAAAATTTTTTAGAGGTGGCTCAAACGATGTATCGATTTCTCATTTAATTAACACGTAAATGAATACGGCTCTTAATAAATTCATGTCCCCAAATTACGGATACGATATATTGGAGTTTGTATATTTTTTTTCGTCATCTTCATATCATACGAAAGTGAAAAAGTGCTTACAAATTTTTCGTTTAGATCAATAGTTTTCAAGTCATGATTTTTTTAAGGCGCGAGATATTCATTTCGCCTAAATTCGAGAAATTGGGGCAAGAATTGCAAACACTTCCCGATGTTAAAAAAATTTGAAAAAATTCATACTCATTATAGGGACTCAAAAGACTAATTTCGCATAATAATAATTTCAAAATGTTATTAACAAATTGTTAAAAAGAAAATTGTTCATCAAAATATGCGGTGACTCAACTTTTTTTTGTATGAAAAAGATTCGTTCATTTTTCGGAATACATATGAATTTTTTCAGATTTTTATCTTTATTTTGATTTTTCTTGTTATTTACATGGAAAAATGTGCCAAAATAAAAATAAAGACAAAAATCTGAAAAAATTCATACGTATTCCGAAAAATGAACGAATTATTTTCATTAAAAAAAAAGCTGAGTTACCGCATATTTCGATGAACAATTTTCTTTTTAACAATTTTTTAATAATATTTTGGTATGGCATTGAAAAGATTATTAACAAATTGTTAAAAAGAAAATTGTTCATCGAAATATGCGGTAACTCAACTTTTTTTTGTATGAAAAAGATTCGTTCATTTTTCGGAATACATATGAATTTTTTCAGATTTTTGTCTTTATTTTTATTTTTGCACATTTTTCCATGTAAATAACAAGAAAAATCAAAATAAAGATAAAAATCTGAAAAAATTTATATGTATTCCGAAAAATGAACGAATCTTTTTCATACAAAAAAAAAGTTGAGTCACCGCATATTTTGATGAACAATTTTCTTTTTAACAATTTGTTAATAACATTTTGAAATTATTATTATGCGAAATTAGTCTTTTGAGTGCCTATAATAAGTATGAATTTTTTCAAATTTTTTAAACATCGGGAAGTGTTTGCAATTCTTGCCCGAATTTCTCGAATTTATGCGAAATGAATATCTCGCGCCTTACAAAAACCATGACTTGAAAACTATTGATCTAAACGAAAAATTTGTAAGCACTTTTTCACTTCCGAATGATATGAAGATGACGAAAAAAAATATACAAACTCCAATATATCGTATCCGTAATTTGGAGACATGAATTTATTAAGAGCCGTATTCATTTACGTGTTAATTAAATGAGAAATCGATACATCGTTTGAGCCACCTCTAAAAATTTTTTTATGGTGCTCAAATTTTCAGACGAGTTGTTTAAAGGCACAAACAATGGTTTGAGACCATACAATATGAAAAAAAAAAAAAAAAATTCGACACACCCTACTGTATACATGTGACCTCCACAGGTATAAATACCTGTGTGGGTCTCATGTATACATCTGGAGCTTCATCGCGCCCGTATTTATATTTTCGACGAAAATCGACGGCACCGGGAATCGAACCCGCGACCTGCCGATGCTCTGGACTAAAGGCCAGCACACTGACCACTAGACCATCGCAGCGGTTTATTGTTTCTCATATGTATGCTAACGAAGGTGACACGACATAATACAACAGTTAAATTATCACACGACGAAATATCACGGACGTTTGATCACACAACAAAATATCACAATGAGAAAAAATCACAACAACAAAATATCACAATGAGAAAAAATCACAACAACAAAATATCACAATAAGAAATAATCACAATGACAAATTATCACATGAATCATCCACTTATACTGACTTATTTCGGTTCTTTAGGGCGTTCGTTTCTTTAGGGAGTTAATTAGTTTGGTATTTTCCTTATATTTGTTCTTTAGGTTTGTTAGGTTAGTTGTGGTTTTTTAGGTTAGGATATTTTGTCTGTGTGATGTTAAGTCGGTGTGATGATTTGTTTTATGATGTTTTATCCGTGATAAAATAATAATAATAATAATAATGATATTGGCATCCATATATACAATAATGAGCATTTGTTAAGTTTCAACAGATGTTTTGTCATGCGGATATTTTGTCGCGAATTTTATGTCATCGGATAATTCATTGTGTAACCAAAAATATCATACGTCACATTTTTTCTTTAGGTTCTTTAGGGATTTCGCGATAGGTTTCGTTCTTTAGGTTCTGTAGGTTTATCATTCTCTTTATTTCTTTTTTTAGCTTCGTTAGGTTTTTTGGTTAGTACTTTAGTTTCTTTAGTTTCTTTACGAACGGTATTCGTGTTTACATTGATCGGCAATATTGTATGTTGATTCTATGTGTGTTGATTATACATGTGTTGAGATAAAATATGTTGAATTTGCGTGTGTTGAATTGTCGTGTTGAATTTGTCATACGTTATTTAGACATGTAGTCAATTATTGCAAACATGTGAAAATGTTGAGTTTTGCCTAATAATCAATCAATATTTATTTTATACAAACAGTATTTTTAATAAATTTTCATTGAACGAATGTCTATCCCTACTAAACAGTACGTCAAATGCGTTGTACTAATTGCATTATTAACGCCAAATATTTTTAAATTTCGCGCGAATCGCCGGCGAGTCATAAACACAGCTGACGATATACGGCGTTGCCAGTTATAAAGTCACAGGTCCCGTCATGACTGTCATGTGAAATTAGATTTTTTCACACCTTGAGATAATATTTTCTCGCGAAATACTTTGATCGGGATAGTTTTTTAAGCGCGATAAATTATCTCCGAAATCCGTTGTGCATATTTTTCTTATTTTCCTATTGCATATTTTTCTTTTCCGATGTCGAGATATTCAACTAATGAAATCTGCAATTGAAACGCAGACAGGAGCTTTTCGCATATCTTTCTGTGCTAATATTGCACTTTTTGAAGGAATAAATAATAATTAAATGGGTGGCTACCACGCCTGGGATTTTTTTTACATAATTCTACGTAATAAAACTATAGTATAACCGAAAATTATAGAATTCTAAAGGCTATCACCTCACGCTCGGAATACCTTAAATTGTCTATCCACATCGGTGACAATTCTAAGTTCAAAAATTCAAATTCAAATTTCGCGCGCTCGTTTATCCGGAACTCGAGGTTGGCAGAAATGCAGCGCATGCGTAGAAGAGATAGTTGGTATTTTCAGAGGTTAGACAAAAGTGTATGTATACATATCGGTACAATTTAAAACAAAACGGAAGTCTTGATTTATCGGTAATTTAAAGTTTAGTGAATGTTGTCGATTGTTCGAAGTAAATGGGTGCGTAACACGATCGAAAATCAGCTGCTAACTGTTCGAGAAATGTCGAAGAAAGCGACGAAGAAGAAAAACGTGAAGACCAAGGGAGGGGAAGAAAAAGCCGACGTAAGTACGGAAATTTTGTATCTGCTTACTCACCCGATTCGATCTAAGGCCGAGAACAAATTCAACTCGGTTATCTCCGAATCACAATCACCTGTTCAAGAAATAATAGTATGACATTTTCCGCGGAACACGCACTACCCTTGGGAGCCCAAACTCCGGGTTAACATTGCGCAAAACAGTTGCGTTCGAAATTACTAGCGACAGCGACGATTTGGTGAATTTTCTCACCGCATCACTTCCGGTTTGCTGCGAATTCAAAATATTTATCAAGCAGAACAACGCGCACATTTTATCGCAATATGATCTGTCACGTAAATAGATATATTCAAAGTTGTTGAATGGAATAAATATTCGTTGGAGAAACTAAAAAAAAAAATGGGATGTATTGCAAATTTATGTAAAATACTTCAATGAAAAAATGTTTTAATTGAAGTAAAATAGATAATATATTTGAAAGGAAGAATAATTTGATGGAAAAAAGAAAAAAAATGTCTCGTTGTAAATTGACTTAAAATGAAGATATAATATTCATTTTGAAAGATTTAAAAAATTATATGAAATTACAAAAATTATCATCAGTCAGCGCAAGTAGAAATGGAGGATTTTGGAATTTACATTTTAATAAATAATATTTTAATACTGTATGTCAATTATTATTATTATGATAATGTCTAATCATGTAATAAATATAAGTAATTGTACTAAATTGCGAGAAAACTTAATTCGTCTGATTCAGATATATATCTCGGAATTAAAAAAATATATATTATTCAGTACAAATAAAGAAGAAGCAATTGTCTAATTACCTTTTGTATATAGATATATTCAAAATTGGTGAATGGAATAACTACTCGTTGAGGAAACGAAAAAAAGATGATATATTGTAAATTTATTTAAAATACTTCAATGAAAAAATGTTTTGATTGAGAAAAAATAGATAATATATTTGAAGGGAATAATAATTTGATGTAAAAAAAGAAAAAAAGTGTCTCATTATAAATTGACTTAAAATGAAGATATAATATTCATTTTGAAAGATTTAAAAAATTATATGGAATTACAAAAATTATTATCAGATAGCACAAGAAGAAATGGAGGATTTTGGAATTTACATTTTAATAAATAATATTTTAATACTGTATGTCAATTATTATTATTATGATAATGTCTAGCCATGTAATAAATATAAGTAATTGGACTAAATTGCAAGAAAACTTAATTCGTCTGATCCAGATATATATTTCGGAATTAAAAAAATATTTTATTCACTACAAATAAAGAAGAAGCAATTATCTAATTACCTTTTGCACATTTTATCGCAGATCATAATCGGTTACGTATATAGATATATTCAAAATTGTTGAATGGAATAACTATTTGTTGGAGAAACGAAAAAAAAGATGATGTATTGTAAATTTATTTAAAGTACTTCAATGAAAAAATGTTTCAATTGAAGTAAAATAGATAATATATTTGAAGGGAATAATAATTTGATGTACAAAAAGAAAAAAAATGTCTCATTGTAAATTGACTTAAAATGAAGATATAATATTCATTTTGAAAGATTTAAAAAAATATATGGAATTACAAAAATTATCATCAGTCAGTGCAAGTAGAAATGGAGGATTTTGGAATTTACATTTTGATAAATAATATTTTAATACTGTATGCCAATTATTATTATTATGATAATGTTTAACCATATAATAAATGAGTTATTGTACTAAATTGCGGGAAAACTTAATCTGTATGATCCAGATATATATCTCGGAGTTCAAAAAAATATATTGTTCAGTACAAATAAAGAAGAAGCAATTATCTAATTACTTTTTGCACGTTTTATCACAGATCATAATCGGTTATGTATATAGGGGGCATTCCACCCTGTTTCGACCTGGATTTGACCTCGACCTTTTCGATTTGGCTCATTATTTTTTACAGGCTTAGTTGGGCCCTCAACTGCACAAATTTTTTTTTTTTTTTAGTTCATTTTTTTTATATATATTTTTAAAGTGACATAGAAAACCCCATAATTTAAAAATTTGATAAAATTCTGAAAAATACTTTGTTCAATAACAAAATTATCTAGCTTATAGTTAGAGTGGGGAAGATTTTCCTTCTTACAGTTTTTAAGCTTTTTTTATTTAAAAAATTATTAAAAAATAGAAAAAATAATTAATCTACTACAGGCAATTGGTCAAATGTTTATTTATGTAAAACCGAATTTTTCAGAATTTTTTCAGATTTTTAGGAAATTGTTCAGATTTTTCCGAACTATGCAAAAAATTTTTAAATATTTTTTTAAAGTGACATATAAAACCCCATAATTTAAAAATCTGAAAAAATTCTGAAAAATACTTTATCCAATAACAAAATTATCTAGCTTATAGTCAAAGTGTGGAAGATTTTTCTTCTTATAGTTTTTAAACTATAAGAAGAAAAGTGGGTAAGATTTTTCTTCTTATAGTTTAAAAACTATAAGAAAAATCTTTTTCTTCTTATAGTTTAAAAACTATAAGAAGAAAAATCTTCCCCACTTTGACTATAAGCTAGATAATTTTGTTATTGAACAAAGTATTTTCCAGAATTTTATCAGAATTTTAAATTATAGGGTTTTCTATGTCACTTTAAAAATCTATTTAAAAAAAATGCACTTAAAAAAAAAAAAAATTTTTGCAGTTGAGGGCCCAACTAAGTCTGTAAAAAATAATCAGTCAAATCGGAGAGGTCGAGGTCAAATCCAGGTCGAAACGGGGTGGAATACTCCATAGATATATTCAAAATTGGTGAAAGGAATAAATATTCATTACAGAAACGAAAAAAAAAGTGATGTATTGTAAATTTATTTAAAATGCTTCAACGAAAAACAAAAGATAATATACTTGAAGGGAATAATGCTTCGATTTAAAAAAAAAAACAAAAAAGATTATATCCCGTTATAAATTTACTTAAAATGAAGATATAATATATAATATGAAAGATTTATTAATAAATATTTTCGTTTTTCCAGCTTCCTCCAGCTGGGCCAGTGTCTCTGGACAAAGACGGAAACGTTACGATTAAAATACAAGCAAAACCTGGTGCAAAACATAATAATATAACAGGTAATACACATATTTCGCGTACCTCTTGTACCAGGGTGATTTCGCCAATTATTGACAAGCGCATGAACCTCACCTCCTCGGAATCGGCTACAACTTCGCACATGTTGTGTATTAGTAAAAAACGGCTGCCTTGCATTTTTCCAGATTTTTTCGGGGCCTCGTTTACTATGACTTACGCCCATGAAGTTTTTGAGTTTCTAGAAATGTTCATTTGTAATAGCTTCATTGGAGGCTTAACAATGCCCTAAAACGAAAAAAATCATGGGTCATCTTTCATGTAAAAAAGTCTCAGCTTTCAGAAAAAAATACTTTTGTTGCGATAACTATGCGATAACGTACTCAAAATTGCAAAAAAATATTTAAAATGAGTTTTAGAAGGGCGGGCTCAATCGCGATTTCAGAATTCATATTTTTTTTTGGAAAGCTGAGACTTTTTTACATAAAATATGTGAGTTCCAGAGTGGGATCTCGAAAACCCCATGATCTATGCCGGTAGGGAGAAAAATAAAATCTGAACTCATTTTTTTTTTCGTATATTCCGACTACTTCCAAGGCAGAAGTTTACTCAATCGTAGCTCCTACGTTTAACATCGATATTATGAAGAATGTCTTTTCAGTGCTTTTCACTTTGGAAGCGAATGACTCGTCCATTTTTTCACGAACGGAGGTTTTTTTCCATTATCAAAATTCAGAATATAATTGGGGACTGCTCTCATACACGGAGAAAAATGATTACTAATAATTCAGGTTGCCACCGGAATTTTTACTGATATTCCAGTAATAATTCCGTTTATTCCTGTGAAGTTACAGGTTTATTCCTGAAAAATTGCAGGAATAAACGGAATTATTAATGGAATATTAGTAAAAATTCCTGTGGCAACCTGAATTATTAGTAATCATTTTTCTCCGTGTATGAGAGCAGTCCCCAATTATATTCTAAATTTTGATAATGGAAAAAAACCTCCGTTCGTGAAAAAATGGACGAGTCATTCGCTTCCAAAGTGAAAAGCACTGAAAAGACATTCTTCATAATATCGATGTTAAACATAGGAGCTACGATTGTGTAAACTTCTGCCTTGGAAGTAGTCGGAATACACGAAAAAAATGAGTTCAGATTTTATTTTTCTTCCTACCGGCATAGATCATGGGGTTTTCGAGATCCCACTCTGGAACTCACATATTTTATGTAAAAAAGTCTCAGCTTTCCAAAAAAAAATATGAATTTTGAAATCGCGATTGAGCCCGACCTTCTAAAACTCATTTTAAATATTTTTTTGCAATTTTGAGTACGTTATCGCATAGTTATCGCAAAAAAAGTATTTTTTTCTGAAAGCTGAGACTTTTTTACATGAAAGATGACCCATGATTTTTTTCGTTTTAGGGCAATGTTAAGCCTCCAATGAAGCTATTACAAGTGAACATTTCTAGAAACTCAAAAACTTCATGGGCGTAAGTCATAGTAAACGAGGCCCCGAAAAAATCTGAAAAAATTCAAGGCAGCCGTTTTTTACTAATACACAACATGTGAGAAGTTGTAGCCGATTCCGAGGAGGTGAGGTTCATGCGCTTGTCAATAATTGGCGAAATCACCCACTAATGAAAGAAAAAGGATTTAATGAAAAATATATAAACGCAGATATTTCGGAGGAAGCTGTCGGTGTTGCAATATCTGCACCCCCGGTTGAGGGTGAAGCGAATACGGAATTGGTAAAATATTTGGCGGCGGTTTTGGGCACAAGGAAATCGGATGTATCGCTGGACCGAGTTAGTAATTTTAATCCAAATTAATTAACAAAAAATAAATGGAGTCTTATAATTCTTTTATTTCAGGGCAGTAGAAGTCGTCACAAAGTTGTCATCATCAACAACAGCTCAGTTTCAGCAGTACTTGAAAAATTGAAACAGGAAATCGCCTCAAACGCATAAAATTTCGGAGCAATCGATTAAGTCTCGCATTCATTAATTATAAGCTTAATGAATATCTCAATGTCAATGTATATATTTGTAATCTAATATTTACGTACAAATGTTTGGAATTGCATTTCATTTAATACATGTATTTATGTTAACTGTACACGACTATGGCAGATTAATTACTGCGTAAAAATACTATATTAATTAGAGTAGCTATAAAAAATTTGCCGATAAAAGCCACCGCCGGGAAAATTAAAAGTACCGGCAGCGCTCATTTTAAAAAATAAGCATTTTATGCATTTTTATTTTCGTTATATCTGGCGTCAAAACGCTGCCGCGTCTCTTAAAGATCATTTCAATTAATTTTTTAAATGCGAATGGACGTTTCTTAACTTATCCCTAGAACGTTATACGTTAATAAATTCACTCTCAATAAAAACTTGTAAAAACATTTCTTAAAAGAAAATCGCACTTTTAATTTTAAATCAATGGAATGTGATCGGAAAATAGGCGTTCTTTTTGTTTTATCTTAGATGGTAGAAAACGATGTACCATTTCAATTAACAAGAAATATTTTCCAAATGCGAAAATATTTCTTTAAAATATGCAAATATTAAATTTGTCATTTAGCAGAAAATAATTTGAAAACATAATTTCAACTCAATTTTATCTAATTTGTGAATTTCGTATTCTATAGAGCTGCGTTCATCCAGTGATGTACACGTTAATGGATTAAAAATTTCGTTAATAAATATAAATCATTTACACGTTTCAGTACCAGAATCGTTATGAATCTTACATTGTAAAGAACGATTATACTCTTTCAATACAAAAATCCGCCTTTCTCAAAGGCGTGTCGTAAAAATGGCCTTTCGAATTTTCTGATTACTTATAAACTTGAGTTTCTAGCATTTGTAAAGTAACCAAAAAATTCAAATTAGCCTATATTTTCTTAAAATATATTGCGTACGAGTATACTGAGGAAAACAATTCGTCACTCTTGAACCTCGAAGGCCTTGTCGTCGAGCCATGGCCGAAAGATGGGCAATGTCGAAGGATAATGAGCTCCTCTTTTTGAAGGAGCAGTTCCTGCAGGAGCTCCTTCCTGCCTAAGTGGATACGTCGCCAAAACTATGGGTATCTGAAGCTTGATCTCTTTGTCCAAGCTTTTGGGACTTATGACGAACTGTTAAAGAAAAAAAAAACGTTATTTTAAAAGTCAAACAGTGTTATAATCATCCCATTATTTTCCAATTGATTCTACTTGTGGGGTAAAACACGTCGTCGGCCACACGAATTTTTCATTTCAATAAAAAGTTTTCAAATTTGTTGAGGATGTTGGTCTGGCTGAAAACAAAAATTACAAATTTTTTCAGATTTTTTTATCGCATATTTCAGCCGTTACAAATTGAAAATAATAATCGTTCATTTTATAACGCCATAACTACAGCTCTTGCAAAAAAATCACGTAAACAAAAAATTTAAGGTATTCAACGTTCTTTTCGATAAATTTTTTGCAAAATCTTCCTCCTCTGTTTTATGCTATTTTTCAATGGAATAAAATTATAATATTTTTTTTCTCCAAAACTACGTTCCCGATTCGGCTGAAATTTTTACATTTTGTTCCTTCATATGTCTAGAATCTGAGAAAAAATTGGCGAGATGGGCGGCGATTTCATTCCACTGTTACAGCTCTTCAAACGATCGAATACCAAGGCAATCTAATGTGTAATTGCTCTGCACGTTCGACAGACTGTCTACATAATAATTCTAAAGCCCGCACTGCATTTTTTGCATCGGATATTTTTCCCTCTTCAATTTTTGGGTTTTTTAATACATTTATTTTATCGAATGATGGAATTGAAACTTTTTTCCTGATGACACGTAATTCATCATCGTGCTCTTTTCTGATCAATCGAAAATTGGCAAAACGTGGTGAATGAATGTCTCTTGAGTTCAATATTCACGTGCTCAATGTTACACGACCATCGTTCTGCGTTGTGAACACAAAGTGTGGACGACAGGTACGGGGGAATTTGCCAATTAACCTAATTTAAAAAAAATTTAAATTAAAAATAACAAAAAGATAAACAAGTGATGCAGGCTTTAGATTTTTTCTATTGACAGTCTCAACCCTGTTGAACGCAGAGAGCAATTACACATTAGAGTACCGTTATGTTCGATCATTCGAAGAGCTGTAACTGTAGAACGAAGTCGCCGCCCATCTCGCCAATTTTTTTTTCAGATTCTTAACATATTAAGGAACAAAATGTAAAAATCTCATCTGAATCGAGAACGCAGTTTCGGAGAAAAAAAAATTGAAATATTATTTAATTGAAAAATAGCATAAAACGGAGTAGGAAAATTTGCAAAAAAATTTGTTGAAAAGAACGTTAGATACCTTAAATTTTTTGTTAACATAATTTTTTTTGCGAGAGCCGTAGTTTTGGCGTTAAAAAATTAACGATTATTATTTTCAGTTATTTGTAACGGATGAAATATGCAATTAAAAAATCTGAAAAAATTTGCAATTTTTGTTTTCAGCCAGACCAACATCCTCAAGAAATTTGAAAACTTTTTATTGAAATGAAAAATTCGTGTTGCCGCCTTGAAGTGTTTTACCCCTTGTTTATTTATGCCATAAACAGCTAAACATGTTTTCCGAATATTTTGCATTTTAATTTTTTTTAAATATATATAAATTATTTATTAAACACAAGTAATTTATATATTTCCAGATAGTGTAAAAATGCGGTAAAAACTACAATAATGACTAATGGGGATATTCATGATTCATTACTTTGAATTCCGTAGATTTGTTACACTGATTTTTATAGAAAAACCTTAATTTAGTCTTTAATAAAATGATTTACCAATTTGGTACTAATATGGCCAATATTGAAAACAAAATAAAGGCTTGCATATTATTTGTGGAATTAATTTTAAAAGTTGGGTGCGATCTAAAATAATGGGATAATTACGAAGTTAAAATTGTTATAAAATCATTGTGATTTTGCCAAAGTTGTGAGATAATAACATGTGTTAATCATAATGATCGAAAGTCAAATCTGTGAACATACGTAGACGTGATAGAGAACATTGATTAGATGGCATCCCCTGAGATTCGTTGGAGGCAAAGGTGGGACATACATTTGCTCATTGAGCCACTCTTCGCCTTCTCCAGGTCGTATCTTTCCTCGTGAAACGCTGGCGAGTTCTCTCGTTTCACTCGCCAACACTTTGCCTCTGCACATATATTGAATTGTTTCGGTCAATGATGCCTTAGTAAATTTCATTGTCACCTTAAAAAAAAAACAGAAAAATGTTCATTAAAATTGTGCTTATTTTGGCAAAATTATTGGCAATCGTTCGGGTAATCGGAAACTCACTTTACTCCGATTGCTGACCGTAGCTGAAATTCCAATTGTTTCGCCGGGCACGTAACCACCTCTGTCCAGGCTAACTCTGCAAAATACAGGGCCACCGGACACGCACGACACTCCCACACGTTGTTCCACCTCAAGTCTTGCTGGCTGCTGCAAAATACACACAGACGAAATACAATATTACGTAAAACTCCAACGCACATTTCGGAATAATCTAGCACAGTAATTAGACGGTGATTTTTAGAAAATCTTTGGAACTTGCCTATGTCTGAAGACTATTTATCATTTTTTTCCTCCTCGTGACGAGCATTAAGCATTTTTGCATACAATTGTGATTATTATGTCTTGATAATTTTATTAATTAAACCAGTATAACACTTAGACGATAATTTTTAGAAAAATGTTAGAACTGGACGTTTACTAGTGACGATACATTTGCTTTTCTGGAGACTATTTATAATTTTTTTTTCTCCTCGTGACGAGCATTAAGCATTTTTGCATACAATTGTGATTATTGTGTCTTGATAATTTTGTTAATTAAACCAATATAACACTTAGACGATAATTTTTAGAAAAATATTAGAACTGGACGTTTACTAGTGACGATAAATTTGCTTTTCTGGAGACTATTTATAATTTTTTTTTCTCCTTGTGACGAGCATTAAGCATTTTTGCATACAATTGTGATTATTGTGTCTTGATAATTTTATTAATTAAACCAGTATAACACTTAGACGATAATTTTTAGAAAAATGTTAGAACTGGACGTTGACTAGTGACGATAAATTTGCTTTTTAATTCGCAAAACAACAAGGATTAAATATTTTCTTGGAACTGTGATTGTTATGGCAATAATTAGAAAGAGATTTTTAAAAAATGTTGACAACTTGATTTTGACTTAGAGAGGATATAAATTTTTTTTAATGATAAGGAATACGTGTTTTAAAAAAATACAATTGCGATTATTATGGCTAGAGAGTGGTGATTATTAAAATAGCGCAATAATTAGATAGTGATTTTTGTTTAGGAAATCTACAGAACTTGACTTTGACCGAAGACGATAAATACTTTTCTGTAATGACAAGGATTAAGCATTTTTGCATACAATCGTGATTATTATGGCTTGATAATCTATTACTCAAAGTAGTACATTAATTAGGCGATAATTTGTAGAAAAACTATAGAACTCGACGTTGACTAGTGACGATAAACCTTTTTTTTTTTATTCGCGACAAGAATTAAATATTTTCTTGGAACTGCGATTGTTATGGCAATAATTAGAAAGTGATTTTTAGAAAATTGTGACAACGACTGACTTAGAGAGGATATATATATATATTTTTTTAGTGACAAGGAATATGTTTTTAAAAAAAATACAATTGCGATTATTATGGCTAGAGAGTGCTGATTATTAAACTAGTGCAATAATTAGATAATGTTTTTTTTAGAAAAACTATAGAACTCGACGTTGACTAGTGATGATAAACCTTTTTTTCATCGCGGCAAGAATTAAATATTTTCTTGGAAGTGCGATTGTTACGGCAATAATTAGAAAGAGATTTTTAGAAATTTTTTTAGTAAATCCACAGAACTTGACTTTGACTGAAGACGATAAATACTTTTCTGTAATGACAAGGATTAAGCATTTTTGCATACGATTGTAAATTTGCATACGTTTGTAAATTGCATACGATTGTAAATTTCAATAATAAGCTAATGATTTTCAGAAAATCTATAGAACTTGACTTTGACTGGAGATGATAAATTATTTTTTTTGTGGTCACAAGGAATACGTGTTTTTGCTTTTTTGCTTCCTCATGGAGGAAGCTTTATTTTCGTAAAAAAAAAAATCGAGATTTTTATGTCAGGACACTTAGAAATATCCAAAACGTCCAGAAAAGTGATCTAGAAAAAATGTCCGTATGTATGTATGTATGTGTGTGTGTGTGTGTATGTATACAACTCCGAAAATTCAAACGCCGATAACTCAAGAACGGTTTTGTATATCGCGCTTAAATTTGGCACACTAGTGTAGCAGTAGACCCTCTTCAACTGTAGCAATTTTCGATCAAATCTGTGCAAAAATTTCGATTTTATGCCGTTTTGAATTTTTTGAAAAAAGGACGAGGTCGCTCTAACTTTCGTAAAATTTAGTCTATTTTGCTAAATAGTTGGTTATAAGAGCAGGTGCACTCAATGCTGTTTGGTATTGAATTTGGCTCGAATCGGTAAAGTGGTTCAGATTCTATGAAATTTTGAATATTTCAAAAAATTGACATTATCGCTCTATCGTAACTTTTGCAAAATTTGAGATAGCGAGCTCAAATTTTGTATATAAATGAAACAATATTCAGCCATTATATATGTATAATTTAGTGACAAACGGTATGAATTTTTTATTTTATGGAATGGTGAATTATTTTTAAAAATATGCGTTATCACATTTAATTTCGGAAACGCTCTAATAACAACGAAATAACGGAATAACGAAATAAAAAAAGCGAATTCACAACATGTTTATTTATCTACTTAAAACAAGAATGCAAAGTAGAACCTTGCACATTGCTTACTCATTATTTTTAACTTTTTACAAATCTTCCTCTATGAGGAAGCCAAAATTGAATAACATACTTCCTCATAGAGGTAGCTTTGTAAAAAGCGAAAAATAATGCGGAAGTAATGTGCAAAGTTCTACTTTGCATTCTTTTGCTTCCTCATAGAGGAAGCTTTGTTTTCATGAACATTTTTTTCTTCGCGATTTTCATGTCAGTACAGTCAGAATGGGCCAAAACGTCGAGAAAAGTGATTTAGAAAAAATGTCTGTATGTGTGTGTGTGTGTATGTTACACGATCGAAAAAATGTAAACCTTTCTAACTCGGGAATGCCTTGAGATATCAAGCTGAAATTTGGACCATAGATAGAGAGATCAAGCCGCATCGTTCATACCGATTTTTGTTGAAATCCACTTCATCGTTAAATTATTACACGTTTTTTAATTTTTTGAAAAATGTGTGTTTACGCGATAACTCTTTCAATTTTCGAGATATTGATCTTAAAATTGGTACGAATGTGAGCTTTCATACGCCGGTGATCGCTATTGAATTTAGTTAAGATCGGTTGAACCGCAAAAATTTTATGATGTTTTGAATTTTTCAAAAAATTGACATTATCGCTCTATTGTAACTTTTGCAAAACTTAAGATAGCGAGCTTAAATTTTGTATATACATGAAACAATATTCAGCCATTATATATGAATAATTTAGTGACGAACGGTATGAAATTTTTGATTTTATGGAATGTTGAATTATTTTTAAAAATATACATTATCACATTCACTTTCGGAAACGTTCTAATAATCACGAAATAACGTAATAACGAAATAGAAAAAGCGAATCCACAACATGTATATTTATCTAATTAAAACAAGGATGCAAAGTAGAACCTTGCACATTGCTTCCTCATTATTTTTCGCGTTTTACAAAGCTTCCTCTATGAGGAAGCCAAAAATTGAATAACATACTTCCGCATAGAGGTAGTTTTGGAAAAAGCGAAAAATAATGAGGAAGCAATGTGCAAGGTTCTGCTTTGCATCCTTTTTTTTTCTTGCATTCAATTGTGATTATTATAACTTGAGAATGGTGATTATTAAAATTGTAAAATAACTCACTGCTAATATAGGCGGCTCGAGATTTAAGTCAATTGGATTCATAACTATGAAAACCTGCTGATTCTTGTGCGTCAGACCTCCGGGCTCCCGTAAAGCTGCTTTGCAATAGTACTGGACCCATCCGTGCTTGCCGAGGAATGTCGATGGCAGGCCCAGTGGAAGACCCAGTTTAAATGGAAAACTATGGATGCCAGGCGACAGCAGCGAAGGTCCTTCACCTGTGTGTTTATATTGTTATTATATTAAAATGTTAACACAAAACGAAAAACCCTACAATACAAATCTGTTGATTGAAATCAGAGCTGTAAATCCCCATTAATTCATGAGATATAGTTTACAGTACAATTTGTTCTGTAATTATGATTTCATAATAATAATATGTAGTGATTATAAAATAAAGTGTAAACATTTGAATAGCTGAAAAAATATTAATTTTCGCTTTAATATTGCAATAAATAGTGGAAAAATGGAAGAAATAAGTAATGCATTACTTATTTTTTTCCATTTTTTCAAAAGGGTTACCGTGAATTTTTATTGAAAAATAATAATTTTTACAGCCATTCCAAAGTTTAATCATCGTATTACAATCGCTACATGTTATTATTATAAAATCATAATTATAGAGCTGATCGTATCATCATCATTATTTCTATAAGTATCTGGCATTTACAACTCTGATTGAAATCCAATATTTTTCAAGAGACTTTACCATTAGTAATTGATATATATATCGAGCAGCTTATTAATATTTTTTATAAATTAAATTTCAATGATCTTTAATATGTAAATAATTTTTCTCACGATATAACCATTTGTTTAAATTTTATTAGAGTGCAGAAATGTTTAATTTTTATGATCCAGATATACGAAATTACACAAATTATCATCAGTGAGCACAAGTAGAAATGGAGCATTTTGCAATTCATTTTTTAATAAATAATGTTTCAATACTTAACATTGACATAATACAATATGTCAATTATTTTTCTAACCATGTAATAAATAAGTAATTGTACTAAATTGCTAGTAAAATTAATTCGTATAGTCCAAATATATCTCTTGAAATTCAAAAATATATATTATTCAGTACCAATAGAGATGGAGCAATTATCTAATTATTTTCTTACTACAAAAGTTATAGTGACTAAGAGTGCGCAAACAATTTTTGTTTAACGTGTTTGTAATTTCATCAAAGTGCAAAAAAAGATGATTATACTTTACCAGGCTCGCCGAGCAGTCTCATTCGAAAATCTATGTAGTTCTCCTTGTCATAAACTCTCTCCGCGCGTTGGCTCCGTACTCTGACCACTCCCTCGCCGATAACGTGAAAGTGTAAACCCGAAACGCTGCAGAATACCAATTATACTTTAATTTTCACGTTTATTAACGTCCCCAATTCACCTTCGTAAAAAATGATTGTAAAATTGACAAAGTTTTTATTTTACAACAATTATCCGGCGGTTATGTAACAAAATTTCCAAATTGTTAAGATAAATAATTGTTGTAACTTCAAGTTAGACTTTTTACATTAATTGTGCAAGACAATAATTTTTCTAATGTCAAGAAAATTTTTAAAATTAAAAAAAAGCTTTTTAACTTCAAGATAAATTTGAAAATTAATAAATTTTTGTTTAAAACTTCAAGTTAGACTTTTTACGTTAATTGTGTGAGACAATAATTTTTATAACTTCAAGAAAATTTTTTAAATGAAAAAAAAAAGAAAAAAACTTTTCCAACTTCAAGATAAATTAAAAAATGAATAGAATTTTTTTTTAACTTCAAGTTAGACTTTTTATACTAATTGTGTGAGACAATAATTTTTATGAGTTCACGAAAATTTTAAAAACTAAAAAAAACTTTTCTAACTTCAAGATAAATTGATAAATTAATAAATTTTTTTTTAAACCTCAAGTTAGACTTTTTACATCAATTGTGTAAGACTATAATTTTTCTAACTTCAAGATAAATTAAAAAATTAATACATTTTTTTTTAAACCTCAAGTTAGGCTTTTTACATTAATTGTGTAAGACTATAATTTTTCTAACTTCAAGAAAATTCTTAAAATTAAAAAAAACTTTACAACCTTCAAGATAAATTTAAGAATTAATAAAAAAAAGTGTAACTTCAAGTTAATATTTTTTAATCGGTTTGTTAAGACAAAAAAATTCTCTAACTACAAGTTGAATGAAAAAAATTGTAAATGTGGAGAAAATCATTTTTTGCTTCCTCGTAGAGGAAGCTTTGATTTCAGGAAAATTTTTTTTTTCGAGATTTTCATGCCAGTATGCTTAGAATTGTCCAAAACGTCGAGAAAAGTGGTTTAGAAAAAATATTCGTATGTATGTGTGTGTGTGTGTGTGTGTGTGTTCTGGGCTCCGAAAGTTCGATGAACTATTACTCAGTAACCGTTCGAGCGATATGGCTCAAATTTGGCACGCAAGTGGAGTAGTTGCCCCGCTTTGAATGTTGAGATTTTGAAAAAAAAAAAAAAAAAAAAAAAATCAGCAATTTCGATTTTATGGTACTTTTAATTTTTTGAAAAAGGGGCGTGGTCGCTCTAACTTTCGTAAAAATTGGACGATTTTGCTAAATAGTTGTTTATAAATAAATATACGTTCAATGTTGTTTGGCATTGCATTTGGGCGAAATTGGTAAAGCGGTTCAGATTTTGTAGATGTTTGAATTTTTCGAAAAAAATTATTTTTTTTATAAATCACGTCGAATTTCACCAATTTTACCGAAATGTTTTACAGACGATAAGGAACATGCAGTTATGCCACATACCAAATGTGACGATGATCGGTAAAGTGGTTCAGATTTTACGACATTTTGAAATTTACAAAAAAAAAACGATTTTCGCTCTAGCATCAGCAAAAGTTAATAATGCGAGACAAAAGTTTGTACTCAATGGAAATAAGAATGCAAAGTATAACTTTACACATTGCTTCATATATAATTTTAATTTTTTAAAATTTATAATGACCGTACCAAAATAGAATTGCTCATAACTCTCGAACGGCGTGACGAATCGAGATGAAAATTTACACAAAAAAGGAGGATAAACTCCGTTTTCATTATTTCGATTAAGGTAGTCCTTGCGCATTAAGCTGAGGTCGAATAAGTTTTCGAAAAATGGGAGGGAATTGCAAACACTTTTCGCCAATATAAACAAGGCTGCAAAGTAGAATTTGCAAATTGCTTCCTCATTATTGTTGGATTTTTACAAAGCTTCCTCTATGAGGATGCCAAAATAGACTAACATGCTTCCTCATAGAGGTAGATTTGTAAAAATCCAACAATAATGAGGAAGCAATTTGCAAAGTTCTACTTTGCAGCCTTCTTCATCTTTACATTTAATTTTCGAAATTAATTAAGGCACAATGTTGTAGTCAAAAAGAGAGAAAGAATTATTATAAATGCACGGAATAAAAACGGAGATTAGCTGCTTGTTTGAAATGCGCGTGTAATTGTTTGAATCCAGGCCAACATCCAAGTTAAAATGACCACCAATTTAACTAAATCACCAATTTAACCGAAATGTTTTACAGACGAAAAGGAACATGCAGCTATGCCACATACCAAATTTGACGTTGATCGGTAAAGTGGTTCAGATTTTACGACATTTTGAAATGTACAAAAAAAAAAACGATTTTCGCTCTAGCAATCAGCAAAAGTTGATAATGCGAGACAAAAGTTTGTACTCAATGGAAATAAGAATGCAAAGTAGAACTTTCCACATTGCTTCATATATAATTTTTATTTTTTAAAATTTATAATGACCGCTTGTCCCAAAATAGAATTGCTCATAACTCTCGAACGGCGTGACGAATCGAGATGAAAATTTACACAAAAGAGGAGGATAAACTCCGTTTTCATTATTTCGATTAAGGTAGTCCTTGCGCATTAAGCTGAGGTCGAATAAGTTTTCGAAAAATGGGAGGGAATTGCAAACACTTTTCGCCAATATAAACAAGGCTGCAAAGTAGAACTTTGCAAATTGCTTCTTCATTATTGTTGGATTTTTACAAAGCTTCCTCTATGAGGAAGCCAAAATAGATTAACATGCTTCCTCATAGAGGTAGATTTGTAAAAATTCAACAATAATGAGGAAGCAATTTGCAAAGTTCTACTTTGCAACATTGTTCATCTTTACATTTAATTTTCGAAATTAATTAAGGCACAATGTTGTAGTGAAATAGGGAGAAAGAATTATTATAAATACACGGAATAAAAACGGAGATTAGCTGTTTGTTTGAAATGCGCGTGTAATGGTTTGAATCCAGGCCAACATCCGAGTTAAAATGACCACCAATTTAACCGAAATGTTTTACAGACAAAAAGGAATATGCAGCTATGCCACGTACCAAATTTGACGATGATCGGTAAAGTGGTTCAGATTTTACGACATTTTGAAGTTTACAAAAAAAAAAACGATTTTCGCTCTAGCATCAGCAAAAGTTGATAATGCGAGACAAAAGTTAGTACTCAATGAAAATAAGAATGCAAAGTAGAACTTTACACATTGCTTCATATATAATTTTTACTTTTTAAAATTTATAATGACCGCTTGTCCCAAAATAGAATTGCTAGATTAACATGCTTTCTCATAGAGGTAGATTTGTAAAAATTCAACAATAATGAGGAAGCAATTTGCAAAGTTCTACTTTGCAACATTGTTCATCTTTACATTTAATTTTCGAAATTAATTAAGGCACAATGTTGCAGTGAAATAGGGAGAAAGAATTATTATAAATGCACGGAATAAAAACGGAGATTAGCTGTTTGTTTGAAATGCGCGTGTAATTGTTTGAATCCAGGCCAACATCCGAGTTAAAATGAGGGGTAGTAGTGCAACATATACGCGCGAGTGCATAAAACCCATAAGCGGTTTATCAATTACGGGCCGTTAAGTTTCGGTGCGTTAGCGTGCTTGCAACGCGCGGGAGCAGCACTCCGATAATTAAGTGTGTTCCCGGCGATGTGCAACGTAGCTTACATCGCATCGTCCTAGGGAATCTCATTAGTTATGCACATGCTTACGCACTCGCTCGACCACTTTATGCCTATGCGGCTCTCACTTCGTCCGTCTTCGTCACTTTACTTCGCATCGACGCGCCTACTTATGACTTCTTTACGCGTTATTTACGCCCATGATTTTATTAATTCGCGAACGAGGCTCCGCGTATTAATATAAATAAAATTATTCCATATCATAAAAATTACATCCTATCACATAAAATCTTTTAATTGTCAGCCTGAAGCTAAATTAAGATGATTAGTTCAATCGAATCATTAAAAAATAACGCTGTGAAAATAAACATATGACTTTAAACAAATTTAAATAAATTTGATTTAGCAAAATGAACAATAATAAAATTTACAAACAAACACATTTTAAGTTTCAATTCATTGTGAAATAAAAATTTATGATATCACTTTTTTAACTATAATGCTTAAACTTTTGAATAATTGTAAATAAAAATTCGTTATCAATTCGTAAACGAGGATCTGCGTATTAATATAAATAAAATTATTCTATATCATAAAAATTGCATCCTATCATATAAAATCTTTTAATTGTCAGCCTGAAGCTAAATTAAGATGATTAGTTCAATTGAATCATTAAAAAATAACGCTGTGAAAATAAACATATGACTTTAAACAAATTTAAATAAATTTGATTTAGCAAAAAGAAAAATAAAAAAATTTACAAATAAACACATTTTAAGTTTCGATTCATTGTGAAACAAAAATGTATGAAATAACTTTTTTAACTATATGCTTAAGCTTTTGAATAACTGCAAATAAAAATTCGTTATCAATTCGTAAACGAGGATCTGCGTATTAATATAAATAAAGTTATTCCATATCATAAAAATTACATCCTATCACATAAAATCTTTTAATTGTCAGCCTGAAGCTAAATTAAGATGATTAGTTCAATCGAATCATTAAAAAATAACGCTGTGAAAATAAACATATGAATTTAAACAAATTTAAATAAATTTGATTTAGCAAAAAGAAAAATAAAAAAATTTACAAATAAACACATTTTAAGTTTCGATTCATTGTGAAACAAAAATGTATGAAATAACTTTTTTAACTATATGCTTAAGCTTTTGAATAACTGCAAATAAAAATTCGTTATCAATTCGTAAACGAGGATCTGCGTATTAATATAAATAAAATTATTTCATATCATAAAAATTGCATCCTATCATATAAAATCTTTTAATTGTCAGTCTGAAGCTAAATTAATATGATTAGTTCAATTGAATCATTAAAAAATAACGCTGTGAAAATAAACATATGACTTTAAACAAATTTAAATAAATTTGATTTAGCAAAAAGAAAAATAAAAAAATTTACAAATAAACACATTTTAAGTTTCGATTCATTGTGAAACAAAAATGTATGAAATAACTTTTTTAACTATATGCTTAAGCTTTTGAATAACTGCAAATAAAAATTCGTTATCAATTCGTAAACGAGGATCTGTGTATTAATATAAATAAAATTATTCTATATCATAAAAATTGCATCCTATCATATAAAATCTTTTAATTGTCAGCCTGAAGCTAAATTAAGATGATTAGTTCAATCGAATCATTAAAAAATAACGCTGTGAAAATAAACATACGACTTTAAACAAATTTAAATAAATTTGATTTAGCAAAAAGAAAAAATAATTAAATTTACAAATAAACACATTTTAAGTTTCGATTCATTGTGAAACAAAAATGTATGAAATAACTTTTTTAACTATATGCTTAAGCTTTTGAATAACTGCAAATAAAAATTCGTTATCAATTCGTAAACGAGGATCTGCGTATTAATATAAATAAAATTATTTCATATCATAAAAATTGCATCCTATCATATAAAATCTTTTAATTGTCAGCCTGAAGCTAAATTAAGATGATTAGTTCGATTGAATCATTAAAAAATAACGCTGTGAAAATAAACATACGACTTTAAACAAATTTAAATAAATTTGATTTAGCAAAAAGAAAAATAATAAAATTTACAAATAAACACATTTTAAGTTTCGATTCGTTGTGAAATAAAAATTTATGATATAATTTTTTAACTCTGTGCTTAAACTTTTGAATAACTGCAAATAAAAATTCGTTATCAATTCGTAAACGAGTATCTGCGTATTAATATTAATAAAATTATTCTATATCATAAAAATTGCATCCTATCATACAAAATCTTTTCATTGTCAGCCTGAAGCTAAATTAAGATCATTAGTTCAATCGAATCATTAAAAAATAACGCTGTGAAAATAAACATACGACTTTAAACAAATGTAAATAAATTTGATTTAGCAAAAGAAAAAATAATAAAATAAATAAATACTTGTTGTAACTTCAAGTTAGATTTTTTACATTAATTGTGTGAGACAATAATTTTTCTAACGTGAAGAAAATTTTTTAAATTAAAAAAAAACTTTTTAACTTCAAGATGTGAATAAACATATGACTTTAAACAAATTTAAATAAATTTGATTTACCAAAAAGAAAAATAATAAAATTTACAAATAAACACATTTTAAGTTTTGATTCATTGTGAAATAAAAATTTATGATATAACTTTTTTAACTCTATGCTTAAACTTTTGAATAATTGTAAATAAAAATTCGTTATCGATTCGTAAACGAGACTCTGCGTATTAATATAAATAAAATTATTCTATATCATAAAAATTACATCCTATCATATAAAATCTTTTCATTGTCAGTCTGAAGCTAAATTAAGATGATTAGTTCAATCGAATCATTAAAAAAAATGAAAATAAACATATGACTTTAAACAAATTTAAATACATTTGATTTTACAAAAAGAAAAAAATAATAAAATTTACCAAAAAACTCATTTTAAGTTTCTATTCATTGTGAAATAAAAATGTATGATATATACTGTATGATTAAACTTTTGAATAACTGCAAATAAAAATTCGTTATCAATTCGCAGTTGAGTCTCCGCGTACTAATATAAATAAAATTATTCTATATCGTAATAAATAGCATCCTTTCATAAACATCTTTTAATCGTTAGTTTGAAGCAAAATTAAGATGATTACTTCAATCAAATAATTTTTAAAGTACGCTGTGAAAATAAATATATTACTTTAAACAAATTTAAATAAATTTGAATCAGCAAAAAAAAAAAAAATTGCCAACAAACACATTTTAAGTTTCGATTCATTGTGAAATAAAACCGTATGATATAACTAAATCACTAAACTTTTGAATAACTGCAGCTAAAGATTCTTTAAATGCGAAAATATAACGCGGTACACTTCTATTTATTTTTCAACGCAATAAATATATGCTCCGATTTTTTAATAAAAATTTCTATAGAATTTCATTTAAAAAATTTTTATTTACCAACTATGTAAACAAATGGAACATTTATTTATTTATCATTTATTTATTTGTCAGTACACGGTACATGTCCTTGAAAATATACATAACAACGATGGCTTCACAATATATATATACATTAACTCAATTATACGAAAAAAATGTATCTACTAAAATTCGAATTTTCAAATATTACATTAACAAGCTTAAAAAACCAAAAATTCAGTATCTCTACTTACTATGCTTCGTCGTCGAGTTCGATGAGTACTCTTCCGGACAAGAAGTGTCCAGGAAAATAAAGTAGATTCGTATTATCGAAGAGAATAAGAAATTTGCTTAATTTCCTCGTCATTATGTTTCTCGAATTTAATGCAATCGAAAGTGAATTTTTTATGTAATCCTGTTCGAATAAAATATAAACACTTTATATTTCAAGTAGGACTCTCGCTCGTGTTGATTGGATCGAGCGAAACCAGGAATGTTTCGTGAGCCTTAGCTGTGTGTTTCTCCTCTTCGCCGCCTCTTCGTTCACTCTTAACTTCTCCTCCCACGACTCTTCCGAGTTCCTGCTGCAGAAAACTGTTGTGCAGTCCGCAATAACGTCATTTCCCTGTTCACAACACAACGCGATCACTGTTATTACAATAATAACTATAAACACGCGACAGAACAAAAGTTACGTGAATAGGCGACGATTATTACTGCAGAACTTTGTCATTATATTTTTATTGATACATTTTATCGGTGAGAAGAAGTAGAGAAACACTGTGCGTGTCACGCGCGTTAAACTTTCTGCGTGAGACGACTAAGGCCTTGCTTTAGCTTTGCAACTGCCGTGCTGCTTGTTGCTTGCTGCTTGCTATGCTTCGTGGTCGTCGTAGTCGACGTCCTCCTGCCCATTCTTGGTGGTGGGTTCACTTTCGCTCCCTACCACCGGTTTATTATCCACGTTCGCCAATCGGTGAAGTCACCTGGGCTTGTGTTGCCTGTCTGACGCGACCAATCGTGCCACGATCGTTCGTAACGCAGCACACTACTGCTCTGCTGCCTTTTCTACCGATTTTTTTTTTTTTTTTTTTTTTTTTACTGACTGGAGACTTGATTTTAGCCAGAATAAGGAGTGATTAGGAATTAGCCGGCAATTAAAACATGATGTAAATACGCTTGAAAAGTTTTTTTGTAGCCTCTTTTTATTGCTGATAGGGGTTTTGGATAGAGTTTAATTGAAATTCAGTGGGTCAAGGACGAATTGCGTATATGGACAGAACGCGATAGAGTAAAGAGAGACTTTTTATCATTTATTTGTCTAAAATTTGGGTAAGAGTTTTTTTTATAGTAGTAGGTGGGATAATGAATTATTGAGTGAAATATACATAAATATTTTAGTCTGAATATTGTAAATTGTAATTATAATTCCTGTTGGCTTATATAATACTTTGGCCATCAACGGAGGTCCTTCAGCGTATTGTTTTATGATTGGACATTGGATTCGTTATAGTTATAGTTTTAGTTTAGTTTAGATTAGATTATTTATAGTATTCAGAGCATGGAGCTTATGTATAAAATATATGATATATATTTTTCATTATTTTCTATTAAATTATTTGTATTTAGGAGAATTAGGAAAAGTATTTTTATATAATTGATTTTTATTCTCTTTTGCTGCCTCGTAGAGAAAGCTTTATTTTTGTGCGAACATTTCTTTTTTCGTTTTTGCTTCCTCATAGAGGAAGCTTTGTTTTCATGAAATTTTTTTTTCGAGATTTTCATGTCAGTACACTCAAAATGGGCCAAAATGTCGAGAAAAGTGATTTAGAAAAAATGTCTGGCGTGTGCGTGCGTGTGTGTGTGTGTGTGTGTGTGTGTGTGTGTGTGTGTGTGTGTGTGTGTGTGTGTGTGTGTGTGTGTGTGTGTGTGTGTGTGTGTGTGTGTGTGTGTGTGTGTGTGTGTGTGTGTGTGTGTGTGTGTGTGTGTGTGTGTGTGTGTGTGTGTGTGTGTGTGTGTGTGTGTGTGTGTGTGCGTGTGCGTGTGCGTGTGCGTGTGCGTGTGCGTGTGCGTGTGCGTGTGCGTGTGCGTGTGCGTGTGCGTGTGCGTGTGCGTGTGCGTGTGCGTGTGCGTGTGCGTGTGCGTGTGCGTGTGCGTGTGCGTGTGCGTGTGCGTGTGTGTGTGTGTGTGTGTGTGTGTGTGTGTGTGTGTGTGTGTGTGTGTATGTGTGTATGTTACACGATCGAAAAATGTAATCCTTTATAACTCAGGAATGCCTTGAGATATCAAGCTGAAATTTGGACCATAGATAGAGGTGTCAAGCCTCATCGCTCATACAGATTTTTGGTAAAATCCACTTCATCGTTAAATAATTACGCGTTTTTTAATTTTTTGAAAAATGTCTGTTTACGCGATAACTCTTTCAATTTTCGAGATATTGATCTTAAAATTGGTATGAATGTGAGCTTTCATACGCCGGTGATCGCTATTGAATTTGGTTAAGATCGGTTGAACCGTTAAAATTTTATGATGTTTTGAATTTTTCAAAAAATGTACATTATCGCTCGATTGTAACTTTTGCAAAACTTAAGACAGCGAGCTCAAATTTTGTATATAAATGAAACAATATTCAACCATTATATATGTATAATATAGTGACGAACGGTATGAAATGTTTGATTTTATGGAATGTTGAATTATTTTTAAAAATATATATTATCACATTCACTTTCGGAAACGCTCTAATAATCACGAAATAACGTAATAACGAAATAGAAAAAGCGAATCCACAACATGTACATTTATCTAATTAAAACAAGGATGCAAAGTAGAATCTTGCACATTGCTTCCTCATTATTTTTCGCGTTTTACAAAGCTTCCTCTATGAGGAAGCCAAAAATTGAATAACATACTTCCTCATAGAGGTAGCTTTGTAAAACGTGAAAAATAATGAGGAAGCAATGTGCAAAGTTCTACTTTGCGTCCTTGTTTTATGTCAGTACAATAAAAATGGTTTAAAACGTCGAGAAAAAGTATAGATGGGCGTGCGTATGTGTGTGTGATTTGACAATCGGGCTGAAATTTAGTAAACATGTGAAGCAAATCGGCGCCTTTGTTTGTGGTAATTTTCAAAAAAAATTCAAAAATATTTTCAAATTTTATTTGACTGCAATTTTTCGAAAAATGTCTGTATGTTCTCTAGCTGTCGCATATTTTTAGCTATTGAGCTAAACATTTTTCAAGGAATAAAGCTGTGTTAAAGGAGGATCGGTATTAAATTTGGAACGAATCTGTAAAAAAGTTCGGTTTTTATGGGACTTTGAATTTTCCAAAAAAATATTCGTTTTGCTCTAACTCACGTCAAATCTCACAAAATCAACTGAAATTTTCTACAAATAAAAAATAACATTCAGCGCTGCTACCCACCAAATTTGGTCATGATCGGTAAAGCGGTTTGGATTTTACGTGGGTTTGAATTTTTCAAAAACTATAGAGGTAAAGTAGAACTTTGCATATCGCTAACTCATTAATTTATATTTTTCACAAAATTTCCTCTATGAGGAAGCCAAAATTAATAAATAAGCTTACTCATAGAGGTGGCTTTGTGAAAAATATAAATTAATGAAGATGCAATGTTTTAGTTAGATAAATATATATGTTGTGAATTCGCTTTTTCTGTTTCGTTATTTCGTTATTTTTAGAGTGTTTTCGAAAGTAAATGTGATAACGTATATTTTTAATATAATTCAACATTCCATGAAATTAAAAATTTCATACCGTTCGTCACTAAATTATACATATGGGGTAAAAGACGTCAAGGCGGCCACACGAATTTTTCATTTCAATAAAAAGTTTTCAAATTTGTTGAGGATTATGGTCTGGCTGAAAACAAAAATTTCAAATTTTTTCAGATTCTCTTATTGCATATTTCAGCCGTTACAAATAACTAAAAATAATACTCGTTAATTTTTTAACGCCAAAACTACGGCTCCTGCAAAAAAATCATATTCACAAAAAATTTAAGGTATCTAACGTTCTTTTCAACAAATTTTTTTGCAAATTTTCCTACTCCGTTTTATGCTATTTTTCAATTAAATAATATTTCAATTTTTTTTTTTCTCCGAAACTGCGTTTTCGATTCAGATGAGATTTTTACATTTTGTTCCTTAATATGTTAAGAATCTGAAAAAAATTTGGCGAGATGGGCGGCGACTTCGTTCCACAGTTACAGCTCTTCGAATGATCGAACATAACGGTAATCTAATGTGTAATTGCTCTCTGCGTTCAACAGGGTTGAGACTGGCAATAGAAAAAATCTAAAGCCCGCATCACTTGTTTATTTTTTTGTTATTTGTAATTAAATTTTTTTTTTAATTAGGTTAATTGGCAAATTCCCCCGTACCTGCCGTCCACACTTTGCGTTCACAACGCAGAACGATGGTCGTGTAACATTGAGCACGTGAATATTGAACTCAAGAGACATTCATTCATCACGATTTGCCAATTTTCGATTGATCAGAAAAGAGCACGATGATGAATTACGTGTCATCAGGAAAAAAGTTTCAATTCCATCAGTCGATAAAATAAATGTATTAAGAAATCCAAAAATTGAAGAGGGAAAAATATCCGATGCAAAAAATGCAGTGCGGGCTTTAGAATTATTATGTAGACAGTCTGTTGAACGTACAGAGCAATTACACATTAGATTGCCCTGGTATTCGATCGTTTGAAGAGCTGTAACAGTGGAATGAAATCGCCGCCTATCTCGCCAATTTTTTCTCAGATTCTAGACATATTAAGGAACAAAATGTAAAAATTTCAGCCGAATCGGGAACGCAGTTTTGGAGAAAAAAAATATTATAATTTTATTCCATTGAAAAATTGCATAAAACAGAGTAGGAAGATTTTGGAAAAAATTTATTGAATAGAACGTTAAATACCTTACATTTTTTGTTCACGTGATTTTTTTGCGCGAGCTGTAGTTTTGGCGTTAAAAAATTAACAATTATTATTTTCAGTTTTTTGTAACGGCTGAAATATGCGATAAAAAAATCTGAAAAAATTTGTAATTTTTGTTTTCAGCCAGACCAACATCCTCAACAAATTTGAAAACTTTTTATTGAAATGAAAAATTCGTCTGGCCGAATTGACGTTTTTTACCCCATATATAATGGCTGAATATTGTTTCATTTACATACAAAATTTGAGCCCCTTGCCTCAAGTTTCGCAAAAAATGTCAATTTTTTGAAAAATTCAATATTCTGTTACCGATTCGAGCCAAATTCAATACCCAACAACATTGAGTGCACCTTATTTTATAAACAACTATTTACCAAAATAGACAAAATTTTACGAAAGTTAGAGCGCCCACACACTTAAAAAAAAAATTCAAAACGGCATAAAATCAAAATTTGTCTATACAATTTGTCCAAAACTGCAACAATTAAAGAGGAGATGGTGCTTCACTTATGTACCAAATTTCAGCTCAATAGCATTCTTCAGTTATCGGCAATTGAATTTTTATACATACACACATACATACGGACATTTTTTCTAGATCACTTTTCTCAACGTATTGAATCATTCTGAGTATCCTGCCATGAAAATCACGAAATTTTTTTTTTTCATCAATTTTTTTTTTCATACCTTCCTCTATGAGGAAGCAAAACGAAAAAATGTCCAAAGACTGGGACGTGTGCGATCATTGGTACCATTACCTTAAGGAGGTTGGAGCGCTCCACACTAGTCAAATCAGTGCTAAATTTTTAAAAGCGTTTCTACAATTTCAGATGGTTTAATAACCTGTTCCAAGGTGTTAATCACATAGCAGCATTAGTTCTTGATATTCAAATACATTCACAGCTGTTATATGAACAGTAAATCGATCAATATCTCCAAATTTCCGATGTCATGTTTTTTCATCGACTTTTGTAAAAGGGTAAACCGTAATATCAGTCCGATTATGACGCAACATAGCTCATTTTAATCAGTGGAAGATCCTTAACCGATTGACCGTCCGAATTTTCTATAGTATCAGGCGTTCAAAAGTTACAGCCATTTATATACTTGATGTTAGGTTATGATAGGATAAACAAACGGTTGTATCTTTTGAACTACCAATACGATTTTAAAAAATAGACGGCCAATCGATAGAATATCTTTTAGTAAACAAAATGAGATATTGGTCGTCATAATCGGACTGATATTACGGTTTACCCTTTTAAAAAACTGAATGAAAAAACATAACATTAGAAATTTGCAGATATTGATCGATTTACTGTTGATATCACAGCTGTGAATGTATTTGAATATCAAGAACTAATGCTGCTATGTGATTAACACCTTGGAACAAATTATTAAACCATCTGAAATTGTAGAAACGCTTTTAAAAATTTAACACTGATTTGACTAGTGTGGAGCGCTACGACCTCCTTAAGATCGAGTGAATTCGGGGTCAATAGAGTCTTTCTGTCGGAGAACATCCCGAACACCTGTTTAACGAGCCAAGAAATTCTGTGGCTGGCTTGTCCCAAAATTATCCTTTCACTTGTACATACTTGCAGTGAGCAAACAGCGCACACATTACGTCGATGAATACGCGTGGGACTGTCGCGCATTCTTATATGGGGCTCGAGCATAACATCGGCATTCGATTGTGTGGTTGCCAGTCCAACGCAGATGCCCTATTACACAATTCTTCGAGCGAGAGTAATTGATTCACTGGGCGATATCTTTTACCTGCGCGCTGCGGTTGGGTTTCAATGTTACTACGGGATAATATAGCAGATCGAATGACAAGTATAAATACTGTCTCGACAACCTGCGGCCAGATTAGATTCTTCGGTTTTCTCAGCTATTCTCTCCTGTTGTTTTCTGATAATGTATGGAGTTGAAAATGTATGTGGAGAGATGCTATCATCACGCTCGTTAGCGATTGCTTAGACTATCTATATCGTAATGGGTTCTACAGGCACTTGTTGGTGCATCCACTTTCACTTTGAACTCTTTGTTTTAACGAGTTAAGTAGCCGAGATTTTTCTTTTAATTGTACAATAGATATTCTATACTGGTGCGTTTATTTAAATTGTGAGAAATATTCAAATGGAAAGTCTTTTAATAACAAAGTTTAATTAACAAAGCAATAGTGTGAATAATCTTTTTTTAAATGTATGTAAATAAATTTTAATTAAAAAATTAAAATTTTAATTAAAAAATTAAAATTTCAATTAAAAAATTAAAATTTTAATTAAAAAATTAAAATTTATTGCTATTCTTAGCTGAAGTTTTATTTACATTGTTGGTAAATAAATTTTTATCTCTTCTTCTTACAATTTTACTGTGTATTTCATTGTTGAATTGTTGTAATACCTAGCAGTGAGTTATTTAATAATAAATAAGATCGAAACATCTAATATACGATATTTGTTTTAACTAGTTGAGTAGCCGAAATTTTTCTTTTAATTGTACAATAGATTTTCTATACTGGTGCGTTTATTTTAATTGGTGGTAAGTAAATTTTTATCTCTTCTTCTTACGACATTACTTTTTATTTAATTGTTGAATTGTTGTAATATCTAGCTCGTAAAAATAAATGATAACGATTTGAATTTTTTAATTCGTTTTCATCTATCGTTCCAAATTCGGTTCGCAAATTTACGAAGTTGTATCATAAACTTACAATCGAAGTCTTATATGTTTCTTCTATATCCTATAATATTATTATAAATAATACAATTTTTGTATTAAATTTATTTAAAAAAATATACGATCATAGGAGTAATATTCATAATTTCATTTTCATTTTAAAAAAGTTTCATCCACAAATCTTTGGATACAAATATTTATCATATTCAAGATTCATTATGACAAACTTCTCATAGTTGTGAGACGACAGAAAATTATAAGATCACTCTATTGATGCCTCTTTAATTGCGAACGATTAATGTTAAATCACATATCTACGATATAACGCGATACACCAAAAACATAAAAATTTATAAAGTGACGAAATGTAAATTCAATATGAAATATTATAAATCCATTGGAGCACAATATACATATTGATAACGTATCTATCGAATTTAACCCATAGAAAACTAAAATAACAATGATTCAATTTGTATAAATTTCTCAGAGTCCGAATAGATAGAGATGATAACACACGATTAAATCCCATTCACATCTTATCGATTTGTATCAGCTATAGCCTCTAATTTATTTTTACCACAGGGAACAGTTAGTTACTTAATAATAAAATAATATCAAAACATCCAATATACGATAATTACACTAAATTTAAACGAAAGTTTAATACTTGCAGTAATTTTTCAATAATGTCAAAGTATTTTTTTAAATAATTGTATTCGATAAAATAACTAATATCTTACCTGTAAAATATTGAAGTGGGGTTGAATCATAATACAGCGAAGCGCAGACGACGCGTTGTGTCAGTTCAAGTCAGTCGTGTGCGAAAAAGACGCAAGTGAAACGTACGATAATAGATATCAGTGAAAGATGGAAGTCAAAATGAGTCAAAAGGATTATTTACGAAAATATCTGAGCTCCGGCGAGGACGGAAAGAAAAAGAAGAAGAAGAAGAAGCTCAAAGTCGGCCTAAAAACGTGAGTTCATTTTCATAAAATCATTACCCTTGCAATATCGAACCTACAAACAACATTTGTGTTTTAGGTTATGTTCATTAATGCCCACGATCTGTTCTGGACGTATGTAGTACCGGAATATTCGGCGAGTAACGCCAAAAAACGCTTTTAGGATGTTTGTGTCCTAATATATATTGAAAATAGAAAACATCCTCGAGTCCTAACCTCTAAATTATGTCGGATAACCTCAAAATATCCGGACAAATATTGAAAACATTGCGTTACCTCTTGCACAACACTCGAGATCTCTTTTCCAGAGTTAAAATCATTGATGACGACGTAGACCTCAAGAATTTGCGACCTATTCACGATGGAGAGTTTGAGATCTTCAATGCCACCAACGAAGATGCTCCGCAGATCGTAGGCGTCGTAGACGAACGAGGACCTGTAAACTTCAGCGACACAAGGCGATGGAAGATTATCGCTGATGACGGAGAAGGCAACGTGGCAGTGAGTTCAAACGATCGACAAAGAAGGGATGTTGGTGATGAAAATGGGGACTCGCCCCAAGAATTACAAACCCAAGACCGAAAAAAGTCTAAGAAATCAAAGAAAACCAGTAAAAACTCCAATAGCGAAGACTCTGCCTCATCTGGAGATTCCGATATTGAAAATAAAGTCACAAAATCTATATCGAAAAGACAAAAACATTCTAAACAATCCAACAGCGATGTTAGTCCACCTAGAAAATCAAAAAATGATTCTGGCAGTGATTTGTCTCCTCCTCGACCCTCGAAACACAAAAAAAGAAATAGAAAAGCATCGGAGTCATCTGATAACGAAGATGATCTTAGTCCTCCAAGGAAATCGAAATCGAAGAAGGGAAAATCGAAAAAGCGAAAGAAAGGAAGAAAATCAAGTTCCGAGTCCAGTAATGACTCTTCTTCCAGTTCATCTGATTCAGAGACTGAGGAAAATCGTTCGAGGAAATTGAAAGGCGAGACAAACAATCGATCAAAACCAGAAAATGGTAAAAACGATGACGACTCTGATGTCAGTCCACCGAGAGATTCACTAAAACGTTCCAATCAGAGACAAAAACGTTCTAGAAATAGTAACGAAAAGTCCAGAAAACATAGAGATTCGGATTCCGATATGAGTCCAATTAGAAAATCAAGAAATAATCAAAGATCAGACAAACACAAGCAAATTTCTTCCTCAAGTCCTGTGAGAAAGTCGAGAAATTCAAGGTGGTCGGATTCTGATCTCAGTCCGCCTAGGAAGACAAAAGATAATGAGAAATCCGATCATAGAGGTGAAAATTCTTCTAGAAGTCCCGCAAGGATGTCGAGAAAGCGAAGAGGCTCGGATTCGGATTTGAGTCCACCTAGAAAGTCAAAAGACAATCAGAAATCCGATCATAGAGGTGAAAATTTTTCTAGAAGTCCCGCAAGGATGTCGAGAAAGCGAAGAGGCTCGGATTCGGATTTGAGTCCGCCTAGAAAGTCAAAAGGCAACCAGAAATTCGATCAGAGAGGCCAAAATTCTTCCAGAAGTCCCGCAAGAACGTCGAGAAAGCAAAGAGGCTCGGATTCGGATTTAAGTCCGCCTAGAAAGTCGAAAGATAATCAAAGATCAGATATGAAAGGTCGAAATTCTTCAAGAAGTCCTGCAAGAACTTCGAGAAAGCAAAGAGGCTCGGATTCGGATTTAAGTCCGCCTAGAAAATCGAAAGATAATTCACGATCGGAGATGAAAGGTCGAAATTCTTCAAGAAGTCCTGCAAGAACTTCGAGAAAGCAAAGAGGCTCGGATTCGGATTTAAGTCCGCCTAGAAAATCGAAAGATAATTCACGATCGGAGATGAAAGGTCGAAATTCTTCAAGAAGTCCTGCAAGAACTTCGAGAAAGCAAAGAGGCTCGGATACGGATTTGAGTCCGCAAAGACGGTCGAATAAAGAACGTTTTGGTCAAGGACGAAGGGAGGATTTCAGGAACAACCGCGACAGGCCGATCGGAAGAAACGGTAGCGATTCTCAATCAGGTCCTTCAGAAAAATATCGTAAAAGATCACGTTCACCGCGAAGAGTGTCGCGATGGAATGATGAACGAAATAGAAAATCGAGGAGCTCGGAGCCTGTAGCTAAAGATGGAGATACGCGAATGAAGAAAACATTGGATGGTAAAACAGCGGGATTGCAAGACGCTAGAGCATTGAGAGTCGAAACGGAAGCGCACAAAAAGCGTGAGGCAGATTTATTCAAAAAGGTAAATTATATATTAATACAATTAAATGAATATATATATATATATATATATATATCAGAGTTGTAAATGCCAAATACTTATAGAAATAATGATGATGATACGATCAGCTCTATAATTATGATTTTATAATAATAGCACGTAGCGATTGTAATACGATGATTAAACTTTGGAATGGCTGCAAAAATTATTATTTTTTCACTAAAAATTCACGGTAAACCGTTTCAAAAAATGTAAAAAAATAAGTAATGCATTACTTATTTCTTCCATCTTTTCCACTATTTCTTGCAATATTAAAGCGAAAATTAATATTTTTTTCAGCTATTCAAATGTTTACACTTTATTTTATAATCACTACATATTATTATTATGAAATCATAATTACAAAATAAATTATACTGTAAACTATATCTCATGAATTAATGGGGATTTACAACTCTGATATTTATAGGAAACATTCTATACTGATGAAGCGTGACGATCGTAAACCTCGTGTATTTTATTAATCTTTTCCCTTTGAGCATGTTGGAAGGTTTAGCAAAACACTACATACAATTAATTTTTAAATGTAAATTACTAAAAGAAAAAACATCTACTTCAATGATAAAAAAATTCTCCCGTAAATGAATATTATTTTTAGTTGTTATTCTAGACTGCCCTTCATTTTCGTTATGGTCTGAAAATTTAGTTTTTGGATACAGTTTTTTACTATAAAATTAAAAAAAAAAATCATTGACGTACTTTGGGTTATTATATATTATATTATATTATATATATTATATATTATATATTATATATTATATTATTATTATATATATTATATATAAGTTTGGGGTATTATTTTACATTTTTAAAAATTTTGTTTTATTTTTAGCTGCTAATCTAAACTTCGTCCTACTCTGGGCGTAGGCTTAAAAATTTTGTTTTTGAACACAGAATTTACTGTAAAAAAATTTTTTAAATCGTCCACGTACTTTTTGAGAAAATCAAATTTTAGGTAATTTGAAAAAACTAAAAAAATTTCTAGAGTATTTTTTTATATTGCTCTACAACATCTCAAAAGAAACAAAAATATGAGGGCCGCGACCCTGTCGATAACCGGTGGAATGCCTCATATATGAGGCATTGTAAATAAAATTTTTTTACGCGAGAATTTTATTTTTAGTTGCACAGAATTTACTATAAAAATTTTGAAAAAATTATCGACGTACTTTTAGAGAGATTCAAGTTTGGGGTATTTAAATTTTTTTTTTAATTTTGTTTTATTTTTAGCTACTAATCTAGCCCCCGCCCCACTCTGGGCCTAGGCTCAAAAATGTTGTTTTTGGACACAGAATTTACTGTAAAAAAAAGAAAATCAAATTTTAGGTAATTAATAAAACACAAATTTTTTTAAAAATCTAAAAAAATTCTAGTGTTTTTTTATATTGCTCTACAATATCGCAAAAAAAAATGAGGTTCGCGACCCTGTCGATATCCGGTGGACTGTTTCATATATAGTATTTAAGGAGGTTGGAGTGCTCCACCCTCGTTAATCAGAAATCGAGCTTTATAAATTCGTTAATAAATCCCATAATTTTACATTGATTATTGTTGCGCAGATGGGCAAGGAAATGAGTGGAGCGGGCCAGGCGCCTGTACTTCGAGATCGAAAAACAGGAAAGCGTCGCGATTTAGCGGCCGAAGCTGCTGAGCGCCGGGAAAAGGAAAAACGGCAGGAGGAAATAGACGAGAAATACGCAAGATGGGGCAGGGGGTGAGTAATTTGCACACGTCTATTTTTCTAATTTTTATGCTTTATTTAAATTGATTTATAATGAATTTTTACTGATATTTAGCTTGAAGCAAGTCGAGGATCAGGCTGACAAACGTGAGAGTGATTTGCACGAAATGAGCAAACCTTTGGCGCGATACGCAGACGACGTTGACTTGGACAAGCAGCTCAGAGAAGTTATGCACGATGGGGATCCGATGTTGGAGTATATTAAGCAAAAACAGATAAAGGAAGGAAAACGCCAACCAGGTATGGATTTTACAATATATCAAACATTTTCTATGTCAATTCAGCTCCTTTTTTTTTTCAACCTTCTCAGATTGAAATTTATTTAAGTAATTGTCCAGATTTTACAACCACTTGATAGAATTTTCTGATAATTTTTTTACGTTCTTGAAGCCATTATTTTATAAAATGGTGCATTTCTTTCAAGTCAAAGTATATTGAAAACTGCAGGTTATGAAAAAAAAATTATCTCGACCTAAAAGTGGTACTGTTATATTAGTTTTTAATTAAAAATGTTAAACAGTTATCTACCTGATAATTTAAAAGTTTTCACAGAATCAGCAGGAATTATTTTCTACATTTTTTTTAATGCTCTGTAAAAATGAGAGAATAATCAGATGTTCGAGCTATTAGATCTTAGTTAAAATTTTACAACCACTTGATAGAATTTTTTGATAATTTTTTTAGATTCTTGAAGCCATTATTTTAGAAAATGGTGCATTTCTTTCAAGTCAAAGTATCTTGAAAACTGCAGGTTACGGAAAAAAAATATCTCGACCTAAAAGTTGTGCTTTTAAATTAGTTTTCAATAAAAAAATGTTAAACAGTTATCTACCTAATAATTTAAAAGTTTTCACAGAATAAGCAGGAATTATTTTCTACATTTTTTTTAATGCTCTGTAAAAATGAGAGAATAATCAGACGTTCGAGTTATTATATTATATATTAGTTAAAAATTCATTAAAGCACCAATCGATCTTTCAGAATAAACAAAACATTAATTTAAATAGGATGAATAAAATTCACAGAAAGAACTATAAAACAGTTGTAGAATCTAGTCAATTGGGAACAATATCTGAGGGATCTTAAAAAGTGGCCAATTGGCAGAGTATACTTCATATGTAGCATTCTCTGTCAATTCAGCCACTTTTTTTTCGACCCTCTCCGATTTGCCCTATAATTGGTTATATGAATGTACCACTAAAAGACACTCTATGTGAATTTTTTCAGATTTTTTAAAATAATTTTTGAGAAAATGGCTTTTTTTTATTCAAGTGCAAATATTTCAGAATTTTGAAGTTACTGAAAAAAAATGTCAGCACATAAAAGTTGTCGTTTATTGTTAGCTTTCGAACGGAATATTGCAAATAATTATCACGTTCCCGTGAGTATGATTTTTTACCGAAAAATGGAGGAATTATTTTTTAATTAAAAAAAGGATATTTTTTTTTACTGAAAAAATTACAGAGTATTGCTACATGACTGTTGATATCACAAAAAAATCGCCAGAGTGGCACTGATCAATCTTCTGGTATTAAAAAATGCATTTGTGTGAAAGTTCCGAAAAATGGGGGCATTATTATTTTTTTCATACAAAAAGGTTACTTTTTTTTTGGCTAATAAAATAACAGAGTATTCTTGCATGACTGTAGATATTGCAAAAAAATCATCAGAGTGTTACGGATCGAGCTTCCGGTATAAAAAAAAATAATTCCCCCGTTTTTCGAAACTTTCACACGAATAATTTTTTTTAATACCGTAAGCTCGATCCTTGCCACTCTGATGATTTTTTTGCAATATATACAGTCATGCAAGAATACTCTGTAATTTTATTGGCCAAAAAAGAGTAATCTTTTTTTATCAAAAAAATAATAATGCCCCCGTTTTTCGGAACTTTCACACAAATGCATTTTTTAATACCAAAAGATCGATCAGTGCCACTCCGGCGATTTTTTTGTGGTATCAACAGTCATGTAGCAATACTCTGTAATTTTTTCAGTAAAAAAAATATCCTTTTTTTTATTACAAAATAATTCCTCCATTTTTCGGAAAAAAATCATACTCACAGGAACGTGACAATTATTTGGAATATTCCGCTCGAAATCTAACAATAAACGACAACTTTTATGTGCTGACATTTTTTTTCAGTAACTTCAAAATTCTGAGATATTTGCACTTGAATCAAAAAAGGCATTTTCTGAAAAATTATTTTTAAAAATCTGACAAAATGCACATAGAGTGTCTATTAGTGGTACATTCATATAATCAATTACAGGGCAAATCGGAGAGGGTCGAAAAAAAAGTGGCTGAATTGACAGAGAATGCTTCATATATGAGGCATTCTTTATCAACTGGGCCACTTTTTTCGGTGGACCTCCCGGATATTTTTCTAAATTTGTCAGTTTGTTCTACTGTTTAAGATGGGTGTTTGTGATTTTTTTCAGATTATTAAAGAGCGCCGTTCAGGATTTACGTTTTTTTTTTAAATATCACTATATCGCAGAAAATATTAGACTCTCAAAAAATTCTGAAGAACATTAAGTTTTTCATTTTCCATCTACTTTCGAGTGATGTTAAAATCATAATTTTTCCAACGGAAGAAAGTAAATTTTTCGCAAAAAAAAGCAATAAATAATTTTTTTAACGAAAAAAGCACCTTTGATTTCGGTCTTAATTTTATAAGGTGTTTCACATTGTATGAAGATTCTGAGAAAAAAATCCCAAGGTGGCATCTTCAATTCTCAGGCAGTAAAAAATTAAAAATTAAAATAAAAAAAATTAATAAATTTTTTCCTGCCCGTTTTTTTCTGAATTATTTAGCGCAGCCCGCCGTCCGAGGAGTTTCATTTTATCTTTTGGAAATGTGATGAAATCCGCTAGGGAGGAAATCCAAATTGACACCTCCGATTCTTAAGCAGGAAAAAATTTATTAATTTTTTGATTTTAATTTTCTATTTTTTACTGGCTAAGAATTGGAGGTGCGACTTTGGAATTTTTTTCTCAGAATCTTCATACAACTCAAAATACCTTGTAAAATCGAGACTGGAATCGAAGGTTCTTTTTTCGTAAAAAAAATTATTTATTGCTTTTTTTCACGAAAATTTGACTTTTCTCCGTTGGAAAAATTATGACCTTAACATCACTCAAAAGTATATGGAAAATGGAAGAGTTAATGTTCTTAGGAATTTTTTGAGATACCAATATTTTCTGAGATATAGTGATATTTAAAAAAAACGTAAATTCTGAACGTCGCCCTTAAAAAATATGAAAAAAATCACAAACACCCAACTTAAATAGTACAACAAACTGACAAATTAAAAAAAATATCCGGGAGGTCGACCGAAAAAAGTGGCCCAGTTGATAAAGAATGCCTCATATACAGATTTCTGCATATTTTCTGTGAAATACAAGACGACCATTTCCATCTATCTATGTTCTTAAATTACTTGCAGAACAACCGAGTTACCAGGGTTCCTATTTGCCGAATCGTTTTGGTATAAAACCGGGTCACCGGTGGGATGGCGTCGATAGGAGTAACGGGTATGAGAAGAAGTGGTTCGATGCGAAGAACGCACGAACGGCCGTCCAGGAGGAAGCTTACAAATGGAGCACGGCTGACATGTAACCAATCACGTGTAAATAATGAAATTATTACCCTTTTCCTCGTCTTTACGAGTATTTTTTATTACAATAAAGAATTGATGATGCGGTTTTTAGATCGCGTGACGAAAGACAAATGTGTTTATTCACTTTAAATTCTTTAATCCACGTAGAGGGTTGAAGAAAATCTATTTTTTTTGCTTTATTATTCATACGCTGAAACAGATAGTTAAGTAGTTTTCAGTTGATGCATATTTAAAGTTCTGTGGCGTTTTTTAAAGGTATTGCGTGACCGAGTTTGTTGATTGTTACGTAATTAAAATGTGTCTAAACTGATAACAGACTAAAAATGATAAAAGCTATAGGATTCCTTTGGCAACCGCTGAACAAGAACTGAATAGTGTTTAGAAAATAAAAAAGTGAAGAGTTACCTTTGAATCAAGTTAGGCTCGTTGCTGACAATTTGATCATGTGAAGGAATCGATTCGGGCAGTCAAGTCGTAATTAGCTCATCGAGGACGAATCTATAATGTTACAGGTCACAGGTCACTACTTTTGTCCATAAATTTGAAATGAGATCGAAATTTACGATATTCAAAATTATTGCAGCATCGAATAATAACAGTTCCAAGTTCGTATTTAACTGTTTTTGTCGTATTGATTTATGTGTATACGAACTATTAAATAAAATGCTAAACTGCATTCAATAAAAATAATCTGTATCTATTATACAAATGATTCCTGAATGTGACATCGTAATTTTCTAAAGAGACTAAATTAATCAGAAAATGGTTTCATTCTTGTAGAAGATTTTCATTATCTGCGAATTGCATTTGCTCTCTCTACTCTCATTATCCCATCTCCATCTATTTTCACGGTCACTGCTTTTCTCCGTACATTTTATATGACATAAAACGTGACAAAATTCGCGATCATTGCAGCGTCGAATAAAAATTGGAAATTTATATTTATCTTTTTTTGCCTCGTTAGTTTATTTGAACAAACACTTTTAAATAAGATGCAAAAAGTGTGTTTAATAAAAATAAATCCCTATCTATATTACAAATAGTTTTCGAGACTAAATTAATCAGAAAATGATTTCATTCATCTAGAAGATTTTGCAATAAATTGCATTATCTGCGAATTGCATTTTCTCTGTACATTGATTATCCTATCCCCATCTATTTTCACTGTCACATGCCACTACTTTTTCATATGACATAAAAATACATTTCGAATGACATAAAAATAAAAAAATAAAATTATTGACATAAAATTTAGAAATTTATATTAAACTGTTTTTGCCTCATTAATTTATTTGTACCCACACATCTGATTAAGATGCAAAAATGCATTTAATAAAAAAAAGTCCCTATCTATATTGCAAATGATTATAAATTTGCAATTGCAATTTTCGAGACTTAAATTAATTTAAAAAAAAAATGGTTTCGTTCTTCCAGAAGATTTCGCAATAAGTTGCATTATCTGCGAATTGCATTTGCTCTCTATACTCTCATTATCCCATCCCCATTTATTTTCACGGTCACAGGCCACTACTTTTCCCCATAAATTTTAAATAACATTAAAAGGAACATAAAAAATTATTGACATAAAATTTAGAAATTTATATTAAACTGTTTTTGACTCATTCATTTATTTGTACCCACACATTTGATTAAGATGCAAAAATGCATTTAATAAAAATAAATTCCTATCTATATTGCAAATGATTATAAATTTGCAATTGCAATTTTCGAGATTTAAATTAATTAAAAAAATGGTTTTATTCTTCCAGAAGATTTCGCAATAAGTTGCATTATCTGCGAATTGCATTTGCTCTCTATACTCTCATTACCCCATCCCCATTTATTTTCACGGTCACAGGCCACTACTTTTCTCCATAAATTTTAAATGACATAAAAAGTAACATAAAAAATTATTGACATAAAATTTAGAAATTTATTTTAAACTGTTTTTGCCTCATTAATTTATTTGTATCCACACATTTGATTAAGATGCAAAAATGCATGTAATAAAAATAAATCCCCATCTATATTGCAAATGATTATAAATTTGCAATTGCAATTTTCGAGACTTAAATTAATAAAAAAAATGGTTTCATTCTTCTAGAAGATTTCGCAATAAGTTGCATTATCTGCGAATTGCATTTGCTCTCTAAACTCTCATTATCCCATCCCCATTTATTTTCACGGTCACAGGCCACTACTTTTCCCCATAAATTTTAAATGACATAAAAAGTAACATAAAAAATTATCGACATAAAATTTCGCAATTTATATTAAACTGTTTTTGCCTCATTAATATATTTGTACCCACACATTTGATTAAGATGCAAAAATGCATTTAATAAAAATAAATCCCTATCTATATTGCAAATGATTATAAATTTGCAATTGCAATTTTCGAGACTTAAATTAATAAAAAAAATGGTTTCATTCTTCTAGAAGATTTCGCAATAAGTTGCATTATCTGCGAATTGCATTTGCTCTCTAAACTCTCATTATCCCATCCCCATTTATGTTCACGGTCACAGGCCACTACTTTTCCCCATAAATTTTAAATGACATAAAAAGTAACATAAAAAATTATTGACATACAATTTAGAAATTTATATTAAACTGTTTTTGCCTCATTAATTTATTTGTACCCACACATCTGATTAAGATGCAAAAATGCATTTAATAAAAATAAATCCCTATCTATATTGCAAATGATTATAAATTTGCAATTGCAATTTTCGAGACTCAAATTAATAAAAAAATGGTTTCATTCTTCTAGAAGATTTCGCAATAAGTTGTATTATCTGTGAATTGCATTTGCTCTCTATACTCTCATTATCCCATCTCCCCATTTATTTCTACGGTCACATGCCGCTACTTTTCCCCATACATTTTAAATGACATAAAAAGTAACATAAAATTTCGAAATTTATATTTAATTTTTTGCCTCATTAATTTATTTGTACCCACACATTTGATTAAGATGCAAAAATCCATGTAATAAAAAAAAGTCCCTATCTATATTGCAAATGATTATAAATTTGCAATTGCAATTTTCGAGACTTAAATTAATTTAAAAAAAATGGTTGCGTTCTTCCAGAAGATTTCGCAATAAGTTGCATTATCTGCGAATTGCATTTGCTCTCTATACTCTCATTATCCCATCCCCATTTATTTTCACGGTCACAGGCCTCTACTTTTCTCCATAAATTTTAAATGACATAAAAAGTAACATAAAATTGAGAAATTTATATTTAACTTTTTGCCTCATTAATTTATTTGTACCCATACATTTGATTAAGATGCAAAAATGCATTTAATAAAAATAAATCCCTATCTATATTGCAAATGATTATAAATTTGCAATTGCAATTTTCGAGACTTAAATTAATAAAAAAAATGGTTTCGTTCTTCCAGAAGATTTCGCAATAAGTTGCATTATCTGCGAATTGCATTTGCTCTCTATACTCTCATTACCCCATCCCCATTTATTTTCACGGTCACAGGCCTCTACTTTTCTCCATAAATTTTAAATGACATAAAAAGTAACATAAAATTTAGAAATTTATATTTAACTTTTTGCCTCATTAATTTATTTGTACCCACACATTTGATTAAAATGCAAAAATGCATGTAATAAAAATAAATCCCTATCTATATTGCAAATGATTATAAATTTGCAATTGCAATTTTCGAGATTTAAATTAATTAAAAAAATGGTTTTATTCTTCCAGAAGATTTCGCAATAAGTTGCATTATCTGCGAATTGCATTTGCTCTCTATACTCTCATTACCCCATCCCCATTTATTTTCACGGTCACAGGCCGCTACTTTTCCCCATAAATTTTAAATGACATAAAAAGTAACGTAAAATTTAGAAATTTATATTTAACTTTTTGCCTCATTAATTTATTTGTACCCACACATTTGATTAAAATGCAAAAATAAATCCCTATCTATATTACAAATGATTATAAATTTGCAATTGCAATTTTCGAGACTCAAATTAATAAAAAATTGGTTTCATTCTTCTAGAAGATTTCTCAATAAGTTGCATTATCTGCGTATTGCATTTGCTCTCTAAACTCTCATTATCCCATCCCCATTTATTTTCACGGTCACAGGCCGCTACTTTTCCCCATAAATTTTAAATGACATAAAAAATAACATAAAATTTAGAAATTTATATTTAACTCTTTGCCTCATTAATTTATTTGTACCCACACATTTGATTAAGATGCAAAAATGCATGTAATAAAAATAAATCCCTATCTATATTACAAATGATTATAAATTTGCAATTGCAATTTTCGAGACTCAAATTAATAAAAAATTGGTTTCATTCTTCTAGAAGATTTCTCAATAAGTTGCATTATCTGCGAATTGCATTTGCTCTCTAAACTCTCATTACCCCATCCCCATTTATTTTCACGGTCACAGGCCGCTACTTTTCCCCATAAATTTAAAATGACATAAAAAGGAACATAAAATTATAAATTTATATTTAACTATTTGCCTCATTAATTTATTTGTACCCACACATTTGGTTAAGATGCAAAAATGCATGTAATAAAAAAAAAGTCCCTATCTATATTGCAAATGATTATAAATTTGCAATTGCAATTTTCGACAATTAAATTAATGTAAAAAAAAAATGGTTTCGTTCTTCCAGAACATTTCTCAATAAGTTGCATTATCTGCGAATTGCATTTGCTCTCTAAACTCTCATTACCCCATCCCCATTTATTTTCACGGTCACAGGCCGCTACTTTTCCCCATAAATTAAAAATGACATAAAAAGTACCATAAAATTATAAATTTATATTTAACTATTTGCCTCATTAATTTATTTGTACCCACACATTTGATTAAGATGCAAAAATGCATGTAATAAAAAAAAAGTCCCTATCTATATTGCAAATGATTATAAATTTGCAATTGCAATTTTCGACAATTAAATTAATGTAAAAAAAAAATGGTTTCGTTCTTCCAGAAGATTTCGCAATAAGTTGCATTATCTGCGAATTGCATTTGCACTCGCTCGCTCTCATCGGAGTCCCGTTCGTTGACTGCGAGACGGCAAAGTTTCGATCGGCTTACTCGGGAGCGCGAGCGCGCCATCCAAGCCGAGTAGTCGCTTCACCATCGGAATACTCACTAATATATATATATCTATACACACGTATTTTCTTCATATATAGCACAGTACGTGAATATATATCGACGCAGGCAGTCGCGACGCAAGGGCAGGGTCGTCGGCAGCGAGAGCATTCAGTACGCCCCGCGACGTCGACGGGACGCCTACAACGTTCTCATCGTCGTAGATTAGAGCCTAGCCGCCAGTAGTACTCTCCGCTCGTACCTCCTCGTAGAAACACGTTGTCGTAGTGTAACACAGTAGAAACTCTATCTGAACCCTCTTACCATTTAATTTCCGAGCGCACAAAACCGTCGACTAAAGCCTCTTAAAACATATACAAAAAACAAAAAAAAACACACAGTATAATACGCTGAAGAAAATTGCGGAAGAGCGAGCAATAAACAAAAAAACGCCATCAGTAGTACGACTATAGAGACGGCGTTTAAGAGGCTTCGAGTTTTTAAAAATAAGAGACAGTCTTTTTATCTCGAGGCAATAACAGATAAAAAGAGGAGTAAAGCATACAATTGAAAGAAACAAAAGGCATCGACGCCCGAGCCTTTTGTACAGTCGCCGTATAAGCACCGTACAAAGACCAACAGTCGTGAAGACGACGCAGCTGCATACTTTATTCGTCATCGACGCAAAACTTTTTACTTTTTATTTTCTTTTTATTCGTACGTGTTTCCTCGAGGATTATTACGTCGCGTACGTCTGGCTGCTAAAGTTTTCCTTCGCAGCAAGGCACAGGCAATAATAGTTCTACGCTAAACTAGTACGGAACAAATGTTAACGAGGGACTGCATCGGGACTTCGTGGCAGTGACTGATAACTATTAGATACATATAAACACGTGTGCTACGCAATTTTTTTTCACGCGAGGATTAATAATAATAATAATAACAATAATTGGCTATATATATTCGATTGTAGAGTAAGGAATCAGATATTTTAAAACACAGGAAATAAAAGAGCGATTGCTCTGGAATTTTGTAAATTATTTTGTTACGTCTTTACTGTGTGAACAATGGGATGCAACACGAGCAAGGAAAGCGTCCAGCCGGCTGCCGAGGATGCTAAGGATGATGTTAAGAATGGCGGTGAGGTCACCCACACGTATTAACGTTGAGATTACGCCTGTGTCATGCTGCTTTTCTGCACGCTTTTCGCTTCCTCGCCGAGTGACTCCCCAACGCCGGCTCCTGTTGGTCCTCCCTTCAGGAGCAATGCACCCTTATAATCGTTGTAATATACATAGACGCATAGTCGGGTTTACGATCGAAGGAATTCCCGAAGGGTCTCGAGGTATTCGCGTAGGGTGGACCGTGGGTAATTCGGTTCCCGGGCTACGTGGTACAGTCATTGGCCACCCCTCAGATTTCGCCAGTTTTTGGAGTAAATCGTGCGGACTTTTAAAAGAAGCAGGACTGTGCCAATGATTAGAATCTTCATCGGCTTGGGTGGCCAATGACTGTGCTATTTGTTCACAATACCGGCAGAAAGCCTCGTGTTCTAGTTCCTCTTGACTTTCGTGTCTATAGATGCTATTTTGCAATTTATTAAGGGCGTTACATTATTCGTACCTCAGTTTTTGGTAAAAAAAATGTTTTTTTTCTGTTGTTCTTATATTTACGGGCTAAATGGTACAGTTATTAGCTGGCGTTCAGAATTGAACAGTTTCGGAAACGAAACGTGCAGACTGGAAGGCGACATCGCTGTGCTAGTGCTGCGAATTTTTATTAGCTTGAGTGGCCAATGGCTGTGTCATTTATTTACAATATCGGAAGAAATCCTCGTATTCTAGAAGAATTGTTAGATTCCACTTGACACTCTCGTGTCTACCGATGCTATTCTCAGGCTCCTTTTTTGCAATTATTTAAGGGTTTATATTATTCGTACTTCATAATTTTTTAAGAAAAAAAAATTCTTTTTTTTGTAATTCTTATATTCACGGGTTAAATGGTACGGTCATTTGCTGCCGTTCAAAATTTGACAGTTTCGGGAGCGAATCGTGCAGACTCAAAGAAGACACCGCTGTGCTTGTGACTAGAATTTTCACCGAAGGGACTGAAGGCATTTGCAAAATGGTACAGTCATTGGCCACCTCTCAGATTTTGCCAGTTTTGGAGAAAATCGTGTAGATTTTAAGGAGATAGGACTGTACTAATGATTAGAATTTTCATCAGCTTGGGTGGCCAATGACTGTGCCATTTATTTACAAAACGGAAAGAAAGCCTCGTATTCTAGAAGGGTTGTTAGATTCCACTTGACTCTCGTGCCTATCGATGGTATTCGCAGATTGTCTTTTTGCAATTTATTCAGGGCCTCACATTATTCGTACTTCATAATTTTTTAAGAAAAAAAAATTCTTTTTTTTGTAATTCTTATATTCACGGGCTAAACGGTACGGTCATTTGCTGCCGTTCAAAATTTGACAGTTTCGGGAGAGAATCGTGCAGACTAGAAGAAGACACCGCTGTGCATGTGACTAGAATTTTCGCCGAAGGGACTGAAGGCATCTGCTAAATGGTACAGTCATTGGCCACCCCTCAGATTTTGCCAGTTGTTTGGACAAAATCGTGTAGATTTTAAGGAGATAGGACTGTACCAATGATTAGAATTTTCATCAGCTTGGGTGGCCAATGGCTGTGCTATTTATTTACAATACCGGCGGAAAGCCTCGTGGTCCATAATGGTTATTCCACTCCACTTGACTCTCGTGTCTACCGAAGCTGTTCTCACGTTGTTTTTTTTTTCTGGAATTCATTAAAGGTCTTTAATTATTCATACCTTATAGTTTTTGGTAGTAAAAAAACTTCTTTTTCTTCGAGTAATTATGTTCATGGGTTAAATGGCACTTTTGCTGCCAGATTTTGACATTTGGGAGTAAATCGAGCAGACTCTACGGCGACACCGTAGTGTTAGTGAATATAATTTCCATGAGCTAGAGTGGCCAATCACTGTGCCATTTATTTATATTATCGGCAGACAGCCTTGTATTATAGAAGGGTTATTAGACTCTACTTGACTCTCGTCTTTATCGACGTTATTCTTGGGCTGCTTTTCGCAAAAGTTTCTTAAGAGCCTTCAATTATTTATACATCGTAATTTCGATAAAACTTCTTATTTTCTTTCCGTAAATCTTTCATAAAAGGTATAACCTATCAAAAAATTGACGTATCTATTTCTGTTTAGAAATTAAAGTCATCGAGAAGCCGGCCAGATTTTCAACGTCAGAAAAAAATGATTCTTAACAAAGAATGATCGTAATTTCATTTTTTGTTACGTAGAAGTCGAAGATAATTAACGCCTTAAGCTATAGTCATGTTTACTCGCCCATTTTCACAGATTGGCATTCCCTTGAGCAAATTTTAACGAATAGAAACAGTCGAGTATGCCAATCACTATATCTTTCGCCTTTTTTAGTGGCCAATCACTGTACCTGTTGTCTGTAATATCCGCACGTAGTCTCATGTGTCAAAGGATTCTCGATTGTTCACACGTCTCGTGTTTGACGATACTATTCGGCTGGAATTTGCTTGAATCCATTGAAAAATAGTTCTCGCGTTACGCAATATTGTGTGTATCAGAACAGTATGAGTTTTCATTGTACCGGTCGAAAGTGGAAAGCCAGAAACTCGAATGCAGTGAAACGCGTAAACGTGAGAAGCAGAAGTGCTACTTCGAAACAGGCGTGAAGCCATTGCTATTCCGCGAGAACGTATCGTTCATCCGGCGCGCTTCCGTCGCTTTGTAGTTGCCTGGAGAGACAGATAGATCGGTTTTGAGTGCGTGTGCAATGTGCATAGCGCAGTGGTGTCGGAAAATCGACGGCGACGGCGACGACGATGACGTGAGCGGCGCGAGACCATATATGGGACATTATACACAGATCGGGCCACCATTTACCACGACAATCGTCGATATACTTGATTATTTTTTTACTAATTCATCCCAGTGGATGGAGCATGCTCAATTTTTTTCAAATTTTTCATAGCATTTGTGAATTTCTAAAAAATTTTCTAAAAATTGCGTTTAAAAAATTTCGAATGCACATATCTTCTTGAATATAAATCGTATCGTAAAAAAACCTACATAAAAGTTTTTCATTTTGAAGTATACTTTTATGGAAATTTATTTAAAAAATTCTGTAACTCCGAAATATTGATTTTTAATTAATAAACATAAAAACGATTTTTTTAAAATGTGGACATTTTTTATTTTAAGCCTAGACGCGAAGTGGGACAATCTTTTTTTATGAGAGTTTAAAAAATAAGTAAACGATGAAAACTCTCATACTATTTCGGACAAAAATTGTCCCACTTTGGGACAAAAAATTGGGAATGGGACAATTTTTTTATGTTCTTTTATGATAGATTAAGTTTTTTCTAATATTTCAAACTCTCATTAAAAAATTTCAAATTATTAAAAAATTTTCATCGCATTTGTGAATTTCTAAAAATTTCTCTCAAAATGGGTTCAAGAACTTTCGAATGCACGTATCTTCTTGGATATAAATCGTATCGTAAAAAAAATTGCATAAAAGTTTTTCATTTTGAACTACACTTTTATGCAAATTTATTTTTAAAACTCTGTAACTCCGAAGCATTGATTTTTAATTAATAAACATAAAAACGATTTTTAAAAAATGTGGACATTTTTTATTTTAAGCCTAGACGCGAAGTGGGACAACCTTTTTTTGAGAGTTTAAAAAATAAATAAACAATGAAAATTCTCATACAATTCCGGAAAAAAATTGTCCCACTTTTGGACAAAAAATTAGGAATGGGACAATTTTTTAATGTTATTTTATGATAGATTAAGTTTTTTCTAATTTTTCAAACTCTCATTAAAAAATTTCAAATTATTTAAAATTTTTCATCGCATTTGTGAATTTCTAAAAATTTCTCTAAAAATTGTGTTCAAAAACTTTCGAATGCACGTATCTTCTTGGATATAAATCGTATCGTAAAAAAATTGCATAAAAGTTTTTCATTTTGAACTACACTTTTATGGAAATTTATTTAAAAAATTCTGTAACTCCGAAGCATTGATTTTTAATTAATAAACATAAAAACGATTTTTAAAAAATGTGGACATTTTTTATTTTAAGCCTAGACGCGAAGTGGGACAATCTTTTTTTATGAGAGTTTAAAAAATAAATAAACAATGAAAACTCTCATACAATTTCGGACAAAAATTGTCCCACTTTGGGACGAAAAATTGGGAAGGGGACAATTGTTTTATGTTCTTTTATGATAGATTAAGTTTTTTCTAATTTTTCAAACTCTCATTAAAAAATTTCAAATTTTTCATCGCATTTGTGAATTTCTAAAAATTTCTCTGAAAATTGTGTTCAAAAACTTTCGAATGAACATATCTTCTTGAATATAAATAGTATCGTAAAAAAACCTACATAAAAGTTTTTCATTTTGAAGTATACTTTTATGCAAATTTATTTTAAAAATGCTGTAACTCCGAAACATTGATTTTTAATTAATAAATATAAAAAAGATTTTTTAAAAATGTGGACATTTTTTATTTTAAGTCTAGACGCGAAGTGGGACAATCTTTTTTTATGAGAGTTTAAAAAATAAATAAACAATGAAAATTCTCATACAATTCCGGAAAAAAATTGTCCCCCTTTTGGACAAAAAATTAGGAATGGGACAATTTTTTTATGTTCTTTTATGATAGATTAAGTTTTTTCTAATTTTTCAAACTCTCATTAAAAAATTTCAAATTATTAAAAATTTTTCATCGCATTTGTGAATTTCTAAAAATTTCTCTAAAAATTGTGTTCAAAAACTTTCGAATGCACGTATCTTCTTGGATATAAATCGTATCGTAAAAAAATTGCATAAAAGTTTTTCATTTTGAACTACACTTTTATGCAAATTTATTTTTTTAAATCTGTAACTCCGAAGCATTGATTTTTAATTAATAAATATAAAAACGATTTTTTAAAAATGTGGACATTTTTTATTTTAAGCCTAGACGCGAAGTGGGACAATCTTTTTTTATGAGAGTTTAAAAAATAAATAAGTAATGAACATTCTCATACAATTCCGGATAAAAATTGTCCCACTTTGGGACAAAAAATTGGGAATGGGACAATTTTTTTATGTTCTTTTATGATAGTTTAAACTTTTTCTAATTTTTCAAACTCTCATTAGAAAAAAAAATATCCTACTTCCATTTTTTTGTCCCAAATGTCCCACTTCTTTCCAATTTTTTATGAGAGTTTAATTTTTTCATTTAATTTTTAAACTTTTATAAATAATCGTAAAAAAGATTGTCATAAGGTGTGCCATTATGCCCATGTTCCATCGTGCCTGTAGCCATTATGCTCCGCGTTGCCATTATATCTTGCTCTTCTCTATAGTAACGCACGCTCTCAGTAGATATGCTCCGCGCGTGTCAGACCGATTCACGGCTTGACGACCGATTTCACTGAAAGCACGTTTTCGTTCTATGGTTTGAAGGAATTACAGCTTATTTTTAAGTGGACGATCATCAAAGTAATCGAATTAAAGTCGTCAAGTGAATTTTATGTTTTGGCATTAAAAAATATATATATATTTACCGCCAGTACAATTTTAGATAAGAAATTTTATAACACAAAAAGTTGATAACAATCAAAGAGAAGACAAAAATTATTAAATGCATTTCATCTTTTTTTACAAATTTTCTTACCGATTTTGTTGAACAGGTTCTTTTTTGTTTCTAAATTAATTTATTAATTTTTAATATCTGCAATGACTTCGATTTTTTCAAATTTCTTCCTCGTCGAGAATTTTTAACATTCTGAAGACCTTCTAAAAAATTGAGAATTTGAAAAATAATCCGGATTTTATCACATGTTAAAAACCTATTTTATCGAAAATTCATCGCGGAAGAACTGCAAAAAAAGATTTTGTAATTTTGGCTTGAAATTTTAGGGTTATCGATAACAAACTCGGCAGTTTCGTAATCAGGGTTCGGTGTAGTAAAAGCTGACATTTTCCAAAATTTGAATTTTTTAACTGACCATAAATATTCATTGGATTCACAGATTTCTAATTTTCCTTTTTCGTTGGAAAGCGATCGCCGATTCTGAGAGTATTATTACCGAAAATATCTGAAAATAGACAAAGAATTTTTGTAGATCCAACTTTAAAAATCTGGTGGGGGGTCAAATTAACGAATGTTCATACGTAGAAAGGCTCATATTGCGTAATTCTAAAATGGCGAATTTTTAAACGTAGAAGGACCGATTTCATGACAGTTTTGAAAATAGAAAATAAAAATTTAGAATACCAAAAAGTCGAATTGAATTTATATCGAAAAGAAAAATGAGAATAGGTGAAATTCCGAGTGTTGACATATTGAATCGACTAAAACACGAAATTTCAGAACTTGAGTTCTCGAACTCTAGAATTACTAAATTTAGAACGCTTATAATTTCGAATTTATTAAAGCGAGAGACCAAAAAGTCGAACTATCAAAATAGCGAATGACCAAAATGAGGAACGGTCAAAATAGCGAAAGGCTAAAAAATAGAACGGTCAATATAGCGAATCGTTAAGATACAATTCTTTTTGTTCCTTCTCTAATGAATTGAACTATTATTTTAGCCCTCGTTATTTTCAGATTCGTTATTTTAGCATTCGCTATTTTGGGTTTCGCTATCATGGCCCATCGATATTTTACGTATCTAAATTTCACACATTCAAAATTCATATTTTCGTCACATGCAATTTCAACGTTTTAGCTATTAGAAGTATAAGATGCTCATCATTTTTTATTTCGAAAATGTATATCGTCTAATTCTTTCTTATCGACATTATGGCCATTCAAAGTACAGACTTTCTGAATGTGTAGAGTCAAATAAGTGAATACTCTGATGAATGACATTTCGGTAAAATAGTTATTCAACTTGGTGAACTGTCGAAAATAAAAATTTCGGATATCGCATCATTAGCTATTTTAACATTCGCGGTTTTCACATTTCGAAATATGAGACATTCTGATTTTCATTATTCTATATTTTGACCCCCACCCAAAAATCTGTAACAAATTCAAACTTTAATGAATGATAATTCGCCACTTGGTGCTTTATATCATGATTCATTATGAACACAACAAGCGTAAGCTGGACTTTTCAATATTCCGTTAATGCAAAAAAAATGTTGATATTTAAATTTATTTGTTAGACGTTTAACTAGTGTATTTTGTCTCATTGATACGAATTTCTAATTCACTTAACTGAGTATGAAAAGATTTTCATGAACAACCCGAAGAAAGTGTTTTTTTTTACATTCTTTTTTGTGACCATTAAAATAATGACATTATGGTTCATTAAGAGTTTAATTCAAATTCTTCCATTTGTTTCTTTTTTAATTATACCCAGCAAATGTCGTCTGTAATTCTCCATACGAATGATTAATTGATTATGCTTCTGGCCTGTTCCATTTTCTTAGATTTTTCAGAGTGTGGCCAATGACTGTGACGACTTTCTTGTTCATGGCACGACAGGGAATACCCAGGCAGGGCTAAAAGTACACGCTCCCAATCGACTATGCTCCAATGTACACAACAGCCATGTTCAATAGTTTCCTGTGTGCTCATTAAACATTTATCCAAACCAAGAGTCTTTCGGCGATCGATTCACCCGACGAGTCATCCTTCCGTCGCTGCTTCCGTCAATATCGCGTTGCACTTCCTCTCGATTGCATGCCTACATACGCTTCTATGTGTGTAAATGTATTCTCGGTAGTCTGAGAGACAGAAATAGCGTAATTGCATAAATCTGCTTATAAACTTCACCATTGATTTCTCTTCGGCTTTGGATTTATCTGGCTCGTTATTATTTTATTTTTAGTATGCCTTTCAGTCGTAACTTGTGGTTATTCTACACTGTAAAAAATATTCGCGGTTTTCCGACACAAACGTGTATGAATTTTGTAAAACTCGGTATAGGAAATCGAAATTAATATGCTTGCATAGTAGATTTAATAGAGATAAATGAATTTCGATAATCCGGTAATTGGAAATTACAACACATGATTGTTAAATCATTAATTACTAAATTAGTACATGAAAATCGACATGCGTTTTTGGAATTTTCGTACCCGATTTGAAATTTAATATATATTGTCGCATTAAATGTAAAATCAAAGTTAACAAAATTTCAGTTACTAATATTGAATAATAGACAGCAAAGTATTTGCAATTTTATCCGCATGGGTGTATTACTTTTTGAAAAATGTTTGTGTATTTTCGATACAAAAGTGTGAGAAATTTACAAAACTTGCTGTAGCAAATAAACATTAATATAGTTGCATAGTAAACTTGTTGTTAATATGTGTCTACACTGAGAGAAAATGATGGTATTAGTAACTATAAAGTGACAACTATTCATTTTTAGTTCGTACGATCAATTTTTGAATAGTTTCCACAACTATGAAATAATTACTATAACTACCAAATAGTTACCATAACTATTTTCATGATTACCGTAACTATGAAAATAGTTGTATGGACTAAAAATTAATAGTTGTCACTTTATAGTTGGCTGTACTATTACGATTTCTCTGAGTGTACGAATTTTACCAATCCGGTCATATAAAATTACAATACATGGTTACTAAATCAATCATTACCAAATTAGTATATGAAAATCAACATATATTTTTGGAATTTTAGTGGCTGATTTGAAATTCATATATATTTATACTTATCTTACGAATTATTTTGTTAAATTTCAAATTGATCACAATATTATACACTGAAAAAAGAGATGCCCGCGTAGAAAAACATAATCGTGCGAAGAATCTTGAAAAGAATCACGTATAGGATCTGGAGCAAGATTCTTTCCAGGATTCTTTTCAAGATTCTTTCTATCCGAAAGCGTTCTGAGAATCTTTCAAAGAATCTTCGAAAGAATCTTGAAAAGCGTCTTTAAGAGAATCGTGAAAAGATTCCGTTGATTAAACAGAAAAATCGTTGAAAGAATCTTAATGAAATTCTTCAGAAGAATCGAGCGAAACCTGTTGTTGCTTTCCCTTGGTGTCGAGACAGTAAATTTCGATACGTCAACGAAGGGTAAACCCCTCGTGTATAGTTGAACTAAGGACAGCTTTGCAGTCTTATATACGTTCAGGCTTCAAGTCACTTGCGAGAAACGCTTCGACCGCTCGCCATCTAGCGGAGTATTGTCCACCAGTGTTTCGTATGATGTCACTAGGTGGCGAACGGTCGGAGCGTTTCTCGCAAGTGGTTTGAAGCCTCAGCGTATATATAAGACTGGAAAGCTCTTCTGAGTTCGACTACACACGAGGGGTTTACCCTTCGTTGACGTACCGAAATGTACTGTCTCGACACCCAGGGAAAGCAACAACAGGTTTTGCTCAATTCCTCTGAAGAATTTCATTAAAATTACTTCAACGATTTTTCTGTTTAATGGACGGAATCTTTTCACGATTCTCTTAAAGACGTTTTTCAAGATTCTTTCGAAGATTCTTTGAAAGATTCTCAGAACGCTTTCGGATAGAAAGAATCTTGAAAAGAATCCTGGAGAGAATCTTGCTCCGGATCCTATACGTGATTCTTTTCAAGATTCCTTTAAAGATTCTTTCAAGACTTTTTTTAAGATTCATTAAAAGATTCTTCACAAGATTCTTTTTTTCTTTACACCGGGAAACACTGATATGCAATACTCCGCTAGATGGCGAGCGGTCGAAGCGTTTTCTCGCAACTAACTTGAAGCCTGAACGTATATAAGACTGCAAAGCTGTCCTGAGTTCGACTATACACGAGGGGTTTACCCTTCGTTGACGTACCGAAATGTACTGTCTCGATACCAAGGGAAAGCAACAACAGGTTTCGCTCGATTCCTCTGAAGAATGTCATTATCATTCTTTCAACGATTTTTCTGTGTAATGAACGGAATCTTTTCACGATTCTCTCAAAGACGCTTTTCAAGATTCTTTCGAAGATTTTTTGAAAGATTCTCAGAACGCTTTCGGATAGAAAGAATCTTGAAAAGAATCCTGGAAAGAATCTTGCTCCGGATCCTATACGTGATTCTTTTCAAGATTCCTTTAAAGATGCTTTCAAAGATTCATTTAAGACTTTTTTTAAGATTCTTTAAAAGATTCTTCACAAGATTCTTTTTTTCTACGCGGGGAAACACTGATATTCAATACTCCGCTAGATGGCGAGCGGTCGAAGCGTTTCTCGCAAGTGACTTGAAGCCTGAACGTATATAAGACTGCAAAGCTGTCCTGAGTTCGACTATACACGAGGGGTTTACCCTTCGTTGACGTACCGAAATGTACTGTCTCGACAACAAGAGAAAGCAACAACAGGTTTTGCTCGATTCCTCTGAAGAATTTCATTAAGATTCTTTCAACGATTTTTCTGTTTAATGGACGGAATCTTTTCACGATTCTCTTAAAGACGCTTTTCAAGATTCTTTCGAAGATTCTTTGAAAGATTCTCAGAACGTTTTCGGATAGAAAGAATCTTGAAAAGAATCCTGGAGAGAATCTTGCTCCGGATCCTATACGTGATTCTTTTCAAGATTCCTTTAAAGATTCTTTCAAGACTTTTTTTAAGATTCATTAAAAGATTCTTCACAAGATTCTTTTTTTCTTTACACCGGGAAACACTGATATGCAATACTCCGCTAGATGGCGAGCGGTCGAAGCGTTTTCTCGCAACTAACTTGAAGCCTGAACGTATATAACACTGCAAAGCTGTCCTGAGTTCGACTATACACGAGGGGTTTACCCTTCGTTGACGTACCGAAATGTACTGTCTCGATACTAAGGGAAAGCAACAGCAGGTTTCGCTCGATTCCTCTGAAGAATTTTATTATGATTCTTTCAACGATTTTTCTGTTTAATGAACGGAATCTTTTCACGATTCTCTTAAAGACGCTTTTCAAGATTCTTGCGAAGATTCTTTGAAAGATTCTCAGAACGCTTTCGGATGGAAAGAATCTTGAAAAGAATCCTGGAAAGAATCTTGCTCCGGATCCTATACGTGATTATTTTCAAGATTTCTTTAAAGATTCTTTCAAAGATTCTTTCAAGAGTTTTTTTAAGATTCTTTAAAAGATTCTTTACAAGATTCTTTTTTTTCTACGCGGGGAAACACTGATATTCAATACTCCGCTAGATGGCGAGCGGTCGAAGCGTTTCTCGCAAGTGACTTGAAGCCTGAACGGATATAAGACTGTAAAGCTGTCCTGAGTTCGATTTTACACGAGGGGTTTACCCTTCGTTGACGTACCGAAATGTACTGTCTCGATACCAAGGGAAAGCAACAACAGGTTTCGCTCGATTCCTCTGAAGAATGTCATTATCATTCTTTCAACGATTTTTCTGTTTAATGGACGGAATCTTTTCACGATTCTCTTAAAGACTCTTTTCACGATTCTCTCAAAGACGCTTTTCAAGATTCTTTCGAAGATTTTTTGAAAGATTCTCAGAACGCTTTCGGATAGAAAGAATCTTGAAAAGAATCCTGGAAAGAATCTTGCTCCGGATCCTATACGTGATTCTTTTCAAGATTCCTTTAAAGATGCTTTCAAAGATTCATTCAAGACTTTTTTTAAGATTCTTTAAAAGATTCTTCACAAGATTCTTTTTTTCTACGCGGGGAAACACTGATATTCAATACTCCGCTAGATGGCGAGCGGTCGAAGCGTTTCTCGCAAGTGACTTGAAGCCTGAACGTATATAAGACTGCAAAGCTGTCCTGAGTTCGACTATACACGAGGGGTTTACCCTTCGTTGACGTACCGAAATGTACTGTCTCGACAACAAGAGAAAGCAACAACAGGTTTTGCTCGATTCCTCTGAAGAATTTCATTAAGATTCTTTCAACGATTTTTCTGTTTAATGGACGGAATCTTTTCACGATTCTCTTAAAGACGCTTTTCAAGATTCTTTCGAAGATTCTTTGAAAGATTCTCAGAACGTTTTCGGATAGAAAGAATCTTGAAAAGAATCCTGGAGAGAATCTTGCTCCGGATCCTATACGTGATTCTTTTCAAGATTCCTTTAAAGATTCTTTCAAGACTTTTTTTAAGATTCATTAAAAGATTCTTCACAAGATTCTTTTTTTCTTTACACCGGGAAACACTGATATGCAATACTCCGCTAGATGGCGAGCGGTCGAAGCGTTTTCTCGCAACTAACTTGAAGCCTGAACGTATATAACACTGCAAAGCTGTCCTGAGTTCGACTATACACGAGGGGTTTACCCTTCGTTGACGTACCGAAATGTACTGTCTCGATACTAAGGGAAAGCAACAGCAGGTTTCGCTCGATTCCTCTGAAGAATTTTATTATGATTCTTTCAACGATTTTTCTGTTTAATGAACGGAATCTTTTCACGATTCTCTTAAAGACGCTTTTCAAGATTCTTGCGAAGATTCTTTGAAAGATTCTCAGAACGCTTTCGGATGGAAAGAATCTTGAAAAGAATCCTGGAAAGAATCTTGCTCCGGATCCTATACGTGATTATTTTCAAGATTTCTTTAAAGATTCTTTCAAAGATTCTTTCAAGAGTTTTTTTAAGATTCTTTAAAAGATTCTTTACAAGATTCTTTTTTTTCTACGCGGGGAAACACTGATATTCAATACTCCGCTAGATGGCGAGCGGTCGAAGCGTTTCTCGCAAGTGACTTGAAGCCTGAACGGATATAAGACTGTAAAGCTGTCCTGAGTTCGATTTTACACGAGGGGTTTACCCTTCGTTGACGTACCGAAATGTACTGTCTCGATACCAAGGGAAAGCAACAACAGGTTTCGCTCGATTCCTCTGAAGAATGTCATTATCATTCTTTCAACGATTTTTCTGTTTAATGGACGGAATCTTTTCACGATTCTCTTAAAGACTCTTTTCACGATTCTCTTAAAGACGCTTTTCAAGATTCTTTCGAAGATTTTTTGAAAGATTCTCAGAACGCTTTCGGATAGAAAGAATCTTGGAAAGAATCCTGGAGAGAATCTTGCTCCGGATCCTATACGTGATTCTTTTCAAGATTCCTTTAAAGATGCTTTCAAAGATTCATTCAAGACTTTTTTTAAGATTCTTTAAAAGATTCTTCACAAGATTCTTTTCTTTCTACGCGGGGAAACACTGATATTCAATACTCCGCTAGATGGCGAGCGGTCGAAGCGTTTCTCGCAAGTGACTTGAAGCCTGAACGTATATAAGACTGTAAAGCTGTCCTGAGTTCGATTTTACACGAGGGGTTTACCCTTCGTTGACGTACCGAAATGTACTGTCTCGACAACAAGCGAAAGTCACAACAGGTTTCGCTCGATTCCTCTGAAGAATTTCATTAAAATTCTTACAACGATTTTTCTGTTTAATGGACGGAATCTTTTCACGATTCTCTTAAAGACGCTTTTCAAGATTCTTTCGAAGATTCTTTGAAAGATCCTCAGAACGCTTTCGGATAGAAAGAATCTTGATAAGAATCCTGGAAAGAATCTTGCTCCGGATTCTATACGTGATTCTTTTTAAGATTCCTTTAAAGATTCTTTCAAGACTTTTTTTAAGATTCTTTAAAAGATTCTTTTTGTCTACCCGGGGACTGCAAATTTAATATACTGAGGCGAGACTTTCACAGGCTGTGGATATAATTTTTTCAAAAATCCGGATATCTGAGCCTCTCTTCGTGAGAAAAAGATTCCGTTCATCCAAAAATTATGTTCACTTGAAAATTTTTTCAAACGCACTTCAAGCTCTGATTGCAATCAATGGAACATTTTGTTATGTCAATTACAAGTATGCTTGAGAGAATAATAGCTGTACAACTCTAATACCATTTAGATATAAAAAATTACTAAGTCGTTGATAGCGTAGTTAGTAGCGTGCGTGCGTTGTTAGGTACTTAGGTAGGTCGTAGGTTTAAACCCCGGTGGAAAATTTTCTTTGGCGAAAACCAATACCCAACAATTTCTGATGACATAATATGTCTGAAAAAATAATGGCCGACTAATAGTTCTATTTTTTAAAATTGTTTTTAACTCCATTTTAAATTTCCAACGCATATGTATTTGAATTTTAAGATACCGTTTTGCAAATGTAGTTTGCAAAGAAATTGTGCGGTAATATTATTGAACGTTACATTGTTTTTCAATACCGTTCATATAAAATTTCAATATAAATGTTTGTGAAATTTAATACGCAGTTTATGCATATGATACGTCCAATAAAAGGACATTAATTTTGGGAAAGGACATTAATTTTGGGAAAGATTTTTTTACAGTGTATGGCTTAGCAACTAATGCGTTAATTTATTTGGGGTCTGCCGCATCCTAAGAATATTTTATGAATCATACGAGTGATATAAGCATTGAAAGAGCCTTTAAGGTTTGAAATTCATTCTAGTACATTATAGTGAACATAGAATTTAAAAAAAATGTAGCTATGAGTTATTATTATGGCTTTATCACATATAACATGAAAAAATGAACAACAGTCTGAAATGAAATTGTTTTAAAATTTTTTTTAATAATATTATGTTTACTTACGGCAAATTAATTTATCCCAAGTAAAATAAAATTTTAAACCGAATCGAACTGTACCAAACTTCCGACAGTTTAAAAAATTTAATGAATGAATTAATTTATTGCTGAATTATATCTATTATATATATGGGGCGTTCCATCTGAACTTACCACATTTCGACCCTGAGCCCTTTCAATAATTTTAACAATTTTTTATCAGAAAGTATTTTGAAAATGAAAAGACACGTATTTTTTTTTGTTTGGCGCTACAAGCGATATTTCCGACAGACGAATTTAAAAAAAATCGAATTTTTCGATTTTTATATGTTTTTATTCGTTAATATCTTGAAAATTAACAGTCCTATCAAAAAATGTCCAGGATCAAATTTGTTCAGTTTATGAAGAGCTACATAATGTATATAAAAAATGTTATTTCCGTTTTCCTAACGTTTTATTTTATGACGTTAAACAACAAAATATCGTTTTTAAAAAAATCGCCACTTTTTATCATTTTTATATACTCACGGAAAAAACCTGTTTGAAATTACAACATTTTTGAGACCATATGCAGAATGGCAAGATTTTTTAATGAGAAGTTCTACACAATTGAAGTTTTTTTAACATCCTGAATTATTATGCAAAGCTTGATTTACGTAGTACTTTTCGAAAAAAATACCTGCCAACTTACAGGTATTTTTCTTCATAGGGTCTTGAAAATGTTGTTATTTTACACAGAATTTTTATGTAAGTATATAAAAATTTTTAAAAGTGTCGATTTTTTGCAAAACGATACTTTGTTGTTTAACGTCATATAACAAAATTTTAGAAAAACTACAATAACATTTTTTTTTATACATTACATAGCCCTTTGAAAACTGAAATAATTTCATCGCAGACATTTTTCGATAGGACTGTTCATTTCCAAAAAAATTAACGATAAAAATAATATCAATACCGAAATATTCAAACTTTTACAAAAATTCGTCTGCCGGAAATATTGGACGCAGCGCTAAACAAAAAAATACGTGTCTCTTCTTTTTCAAAATACGTTTTTGATAAAAAATTGTGAAAATTATTGATTGAGGATTGAGGGTCAGAGCATGAAAAATTCAACTGGAATGCTCACTGTTAGAAATTTTTGTATGAAAATTAATACAAAGTATTGGAAGTTTTTTTGCGGATACGGGTATATTAAATTTAATATACAAATATTAATTAATATATAAAAAAATTGTTGCAAAATTAATATACAGTATATTAAACACTTCATAAAAGTTGTGTTTATAATATAATTATTGGAATTTTACAATATATCTGTATATTAAATGAAATTTAATATACATCTGGAAAAGAACTTCCAATACATATATTAATTTTCAAAATATTTTTAACAGTGCTCCATAAAAATTCAATTAATTATTAAAAATAATTTTATGTTTCAATTCACAAATTACTAACTGGATTAATGAGGCTGACGAACTTCGGCCAATGGCCTAATGACCTTTAATTATAATGAGGATAATAAATAACCATTTACTGCTACCACCACTAGAATAAAAAAAATATATATACCAAATCGTACGAGGGCAATTATAAAAAAAATTGAAGTGTAAATAAAAACTATTCTCTAGATTTATCTCGCGACGTCATGAAACATACGTTTAATTTCAAGGTTAGCATGCGAATTATAATGGCCTCCGATAAAACACTAATTTTTTTCTTTCATTCTCCTTGTTTTTTTTTCTTGCTCTCCTTTTTCTTAGCTGATTGGCTATCTCGATTGCGCACACGATCCGAGGCGTTTGCTAAGTAACTGAAGGAGTTGGGATTAAGTGGAGATAATCACTCGCTCGAATCTTTCACACGCTGCGAGCGTTAGAAATAAAAACATGTGATTCCGAGTAAGCGTTTTAACTTTTCGCGTTTTCAACAATTTACTGCGTGTTTTTCTCAAGCTTCGTCTCACTTACAGTTTTTAAGGGCGCGTGGGTGTCTCTGTTTTGCCGAACGAAAATCGATCGCACTGATTACGTACTGTCGGCCAACAGACTCTCGAGACGAAAGCTCCAGACACTTTAGCTAGTGCGTCTAGACTAATGGAATTCCTACGTTCGTCGAAACGATCGTATTTAAATGTCCACACGCTTCGTAACGTAATGTAATCGTGCATGTAATGGAACCGAATAGGCAAGACCTCAGTGTATACAGTCCAAGGACGCAATGACGAATAGTCACCTGTCGCACCGTTCTACTAAACGAAATTTAATCCAATTTCCCTGTGCCCTTATGGGCAAAAATTTACATGCAAAAATATACGACAAATATACGAGGCATTCCATATGAAGCGGGCCACCCTGATTTTCAATGTTCGTAGAGTGGGTTCATAATTTTTTTCCAGAGTATTTAGAGTTCCCCGAAGACATACGAGTTATTTCAGATTTTTTATCCCCATAGTTTTTCCACAATAAAATACGCTTATTTATTTTTTTTTTTTTTTTCCGTTCGCTGACGATTTAAAACTATCTATGACACAGCAAAAATGTTCCGGGATAAAATGTAGGGTTTCGCGTATTCTTTTTGAAAAAAATGTTTCCAAATTAACCTAGATAAATTTTCAGGCATTTTTTGGCAAAATAATGCCATATCATTTTTTTTCGTTGGGAGGGACTATTTTTATTTTACTCAAAATTTCACAGAATTTCCGTCATAATGGTAAAAAATGATGAAAATATTCGAAACACGATGGCAAATTGATATCTTCACAATGTACGGCTCGGTTATTTGCTGAATCATACACAATTCACATGTTCACTAGGGTGTGTCGAATTTTTTTCTTTTTTTTTTTTTCATATTGCATGGTCTCAAACCATTGTTTGTGCCTTTAAACAAGTCGTCTGAAAATTTGAGCGCGATAAAAAATTTTTTAGAGGTGGCTCAAACGATGTATCGATTTCTCATTTAATTAACACGTAAATAAATACGGCTCTTAATAAATTCATGTCTCCAAATTACGGATACGATATATTGGAGTTTGTATATTTTTTTTCGTCATCTTCATATCATTCGGAAGTGAAAAAGTGCTTACAAATTTTTCGTTTAGATCAATAGTTTTCAAGTCATGATTTTTTTAAGGCGCGAGATATTCATTTCGCCTAAATTCGAGAAATTCGGGCAAGAATTGCAAACATTTCCCGATGTTAAAAAAATTTGAAAAAATTCATACTCGTTATAGGCACTCAAAAGACTAATTTCGCATAATAATAATTTCAAAATGTTATTAACAAATTGTTAAAAAGAAAATTGTTCATCAAAATATGCGGTGACTCAACTTTTTTTTGTATGAAAAAGATTCGTTCATTTTTCGGAATACATATGAATTTTTTCAGATTTTTATCTTTATTTTGATTTTTCTTGTTATTTACATGGAAAAATGTGCAAAAATAAAAATAAAGACAAAAATCTGAAAAAATTCATACGTATTCCGAAAAATGAACGAATTATTTTCATAGAAAAAAAAAGCTGAGTTACCGCATATTTCGATGAACAATTTTCTTTTTATCAATTTGTTAATAATATTTTGAAATTATTATTATGCGAAATAGAAGCAGTATTTGCTACAGGTTGTGAAAAATCATCGACAGCGATATCCGAACGCGAACATATGTGCTCGTTGAAACGATTCCGAAAATAAATTACTTTGATCGAACTGAGTTCTATTGATTGGCCCAAAAATTACCTTGCAATATATCAAAAATATGAAATAAAAAAAAAAAAAAAAAAAGAAATATCTAGACTGAAAACTGCGAAAAATGTAAAAAATATTATAGCATACGGTTTTGTTTTTAAATTGAAATCTGAATTGATATTGATCATACCGGGCGGAGAGGGCGATACTGTAAGCTTCAAAAGTGCATGACTTGAAAACTATTGATCTAAACGACAATTTTATAAGCACTTTTTCTTTTCCGAATGATCTGATGATGACGAAAAAAAATATGCGAACTTCATTATATCGTATTTGTAATTTGGGGACATGAATTTATCGAGAGCCGTATTCATGTATCGAGAAATCGTTAGAGCCACCTCTAAACATTTTTTTATCGCGCTAAAATTTTTTGACGAGTTGTTTAAAGGCACAAACACTAGTTTAAGACCATGCAATACGAAAAAAAAAAAAAAAAAAAAATCGACGCACCCTAATGTTCACATTATGAAGGTATGAATTGATCATCGTGCAATTTTTGGTGTAGTTAGTGGACTTAATAACGGAAATTCTGTCAAATTTTGAGCAAAATCAAAATGGTCTTTTCCAACGAAAAAAATGGTATGACTTTATATCGCCAAAAAATGATTGAAAATGTATCTAGGTTAATTTAAAAATATTTTTATCAAAAAGTATACGTGAAATCCTACATTTTATCCCTGAACAATTTTGTTGTGTCATGGATCGTTTTAAATAAATCCGCAGCGAAATGAAAAAAAAAAAAAAAAATACTCTATTTTCATTTTTATTTTATTTTTTCATTTCGCTGCGGATTTATTTAAAACTATCCATGACACAACAAAATTGTTCAGGAATAAAATGTAGGATTTCACGTATACTTTTTGATAAAAATGTTTCAAAATTAGCTTAGATACATTTTCAATTACTTTTTGGCAATACAAAGTTATACCATTTTTTTCGTTGGGAGGGTCCATTTTGATTTTGCTGAAAATTTGACAAAATTTCCGTTACTATGTCCACTAACTACACCAAAATTTACGTGATGATCAATTCATACCTTCATAATGTGAACATGTGAATTGCGTAGGATTTAGCAAATAACCGAACCGTACATTGTGAAGATATCAATTTGCCATCGTGTTGATTTTTTCATCGTTTTTTAACATTATGACGGAAATTCTGTGAAATTTTGAGTAAAATAAAAATGGTCCCTCTCAACGAAAAAAAATGATATGGCATTATTTTGCCAAAAAATGCCTGAAAATGTATCTCTGTTAATTTGGAAACATTTTTATCAAAAAGTATACGCGAAACCCTATATTTTATTCCGGAACAATTTTGTTGTGTCATAGATAGTTTTAAATCGGCAGCGAAAGGAAAAAAAAATAAAAATAAAAAAGCGTATTTTATTGCGGAAAATCTATGGGGATCAAAAATCTGAAATAACTCGTATGTGTTCGGGGAACTCTAAAAACTATGAAAAAAAATTGTGAACCCACTCTACGAACATTGATAATCAGGATGGTCCGCTTCATATGGAATGCCTCATACGTTATGACGGGAAAATACATTTTTGATATATTCCACATGAATACAAAGAGTGATGCACCATTTTTTTTGTAAAAACAATTTAAAAAGATGGTACAGAAAAGTTAATTTTTACCTACGAAAATGGGGCTGAAAATTATTCATCTCTGTTACTCATAGAATAAATTTGTAAGTGATTATTAGGCCAGATTTAATGAGAAATATTAGATGCGTTTTTATTTTGATATTTTTTTTCCATATTTTTTGGTGACTGGGAATATTTATAAATATTTATAAATAATAAATATTTATTATATATATAATATAAAATATTTAATATATAATATATATTAAATATTTTATTATTTATAAATATTTATAAATATATTTTGCAGAAAAAGAAAAAATGAGAATTTTGTTTGCAAACGAAAATGCTTTAGATAAAGGGTTTATAGTAGATTTGACTAAGTTTTTTTTTTACGAAATTGGAGTATACTAAACGTTGAGTGTCAGGTTTTTTTTCTCCATTCAACGGGACATAAAAAAAAATTATTTCCAATCAATTCTACTGCCAACATTGAACGACATTTTACTGAAACTGGATGCTACCTTTTAACCCAATTGGACAATGGGCTGTTAAAATATCGTAGTTGGCAATTTGTAAGCCAAACTTTTGAAAAAAAAAAAAAAAAAACGTGGAATGTCTTTTTTACTGAGACAATTTTATGATTTTTACACGTACGATTTTTCGATTTTTTACGTATTTCCGAAATTTAGTAACATAATGCATTTCAGGAAATTCCAATCCACTTTTCTAAATGTCTGGACAGAAATACTCATTAATTTTCATAGTTTTTGAGCGAATCCCCGAGTTTTTTTTCAATTATATTCAAGTTCAAGGGTCGAAATTTCAGATTATTTTTCATTATCGATTCTTTGAAACACCATTTCCGAAATAGAAAAATATACCCTTATACAGCATTCATGCTAAATATTGCTCCATGGAAATAATTTAATATGCATTTTGGTTATACCATTTTTGACGTTTCTATATATATTGTAATAAATCCATTTTCGAATGTATTTTACATCAATGCTTTCGAAGAAGTGGAACAATCATAACGTTCGGAATTGTAATCTGCTTATTACATTCAGTGATAGAAACGATCGGATTAATATTCCACTTCGAATGCTTTCCCACTCGTAAAAGTATCTGAAATGACGATTTATGAATTTGGAATCAAATTTTATCAAATTCTGTATTCGAAAAAAACATTTGAGCACAATAGTAACGCTTTTTTTTATAGGAAACTCATTCGAATTATAATTTTTATTCAATGATGTCTATTCTTGATCAGTGAAACAAGAAAAAAAAACACTTGAAGAACTTTCTAATAAAATTCATCATAAAATATCCCAGTAAACACATAATTGAACAGCAATATAACCTGGAAGTTACATGTGATTGTAACAATGTAACATTTGCGTTATGTTGCGGCTATGTAACGTAGGACTAACATGTGATGTTTCATTTATTATATGCAGGTAACGTTACTGTTATGTGACATATTCTCGTTGCAGTTGCTTAACAAATGCTATGAAACCGCAACGCAACGTGCAAGTAACAATTGGGACGTCACTTTTGTGACAGAAAGGCAATGTTACCGTTATGTAACATGGCAACATTACAAAAATGTTGCACGGGAATGTAACATTTCCGTAACATGCATATTACAGTGGATATGTAACATCGTAAACATGCACGTTATGTAACTGTTATATCCCATAGTTCCGTTACAGTTATGTAACAAAAATGTGTAAATGTAATGCAACATAAATGTAACGTTTGTAATGGAACTCCGTCTATAGTCCGGTCATGTTACAGTCATGTAACGTGGCAACATTGCAAAAACGTTGCAATGGAATGTAACATCTACGTAACATGTATATTACAGTAACTGTAATGCAACATACATGTAACGTTTGTAATGTAACTCCGTCTATAGTCCAGTCATGTTACAGTCATGTAACGAGGCAACATTGCAATAACGTTGCAATGGAATGTAACATCTACGTAACATGTATATTACAGTGGATATGTAACATCGTAAACATGCACGTTATGTAAATGTTATATCTCATAGTTCCGTTACAGTTCTGTAACAAAAATGTGTAACTGTAATGCAACATACATGTAACGTTTGTAATGGAACTCCGTCTATAGTCCGGTCATGTTACAGTCATGTAACGTGGCAACATTGCAAAAACGTTGCAATGGAATGTAACATTTACGTAACATGTATATTACAGTGGTTATGTAACTGTTATATGCCGTAGTTACGTTACAGTTATATAACGAAAGTGTGATTCAATGACCCTCCCATTTTCAAAAAAATTATGTTTTTTCATTTATCTAAAATTTGATTTTCTCAAAAAGTACGACGACGATTTTTTTTCTCTTTTTTAAAATAAATTCTGTGTCCAAAAAGAAATTATTTAGCCTTGGCCAAGAGTGGGGCGACGCCTAGATTAGTAGCTAAAAATAAAACAGAATTTAAAAAATGGAAAACAAAGTAGAACCTTGCACATTGCTTCCTCATAGAGGAAGCTTTGTAAAAAGCAAAAAATAATGAGGAAGCAACCCAGTAAACACATAATTGAACAGCAATGTAACCTGGAAGTTACATGTGATTGTAACAATGTAACATTTGCGTTATGTTGCGGCTATGTAACGTAGGACTAACATGTGATGTTTCATTTATTATATGCAGGTAACGTTACTGTTATGTGACATATTCTCGTTGCAGTTGCATAACAAATGCTATGAAACCGCAACGCAACGTGCAAGTAATAATTGGGACGTCACTTTTGTGACAGAAAGGCAATGTTACCGTTATGTAACGTGGCAACATTACAAAAATGTTGCACGGGAATGTAACATTTCCGTAACATGCATATTACAGTGGATATGTAACATCGTAGACATGCACGTTATGTAACTGTCATATCCCATAGTTCCGTTACAGTTATGTAACAAAAATGTGTAACTGTAATGCAACATACATGTAACGTTTGTAATGGAACTCCGGCTGTAGTCCGGTCATGTTACAGTCACGTAACGTGGCAACATTGCAAAAACGTTGCAATGGAATGTAACATTTACGTAACATGTATATTACAGTGGTTATGTAACATCGTAAACATCCACGTTATGTAACTGTTATATGCCGTAGTTACGTTACAGTTATATAACGAAAGTGTGTAACTGTAATGCAACATGTATGTAACGATTGTAATGTAACTGTGGCGATAGTTCGGTTATGTTACAGTTATGTAACGTGGCAACGTTGTAAGAACGTCACATATTCATACAGAATGATATGTCCGCTAGGTGGCTAACGACTCAAAAGATTCTCGCAAGCGATTCGTGACGCTAGCGTGTATAAGACTGAGCGACTTCGCAGTTCAAAAGAAACAGTGGGATACCCTTCGGAGATGCCCTAACTGGTTGACGTTATTCGCCAATAGCTTGTTCTACTTTTAATTGTAGCAGCTATTTTTTTTTACCTTCTAAGGGTAGCGATTTCGCAACCCGTGGACTTTTGTGGACTTTCCGTCGGCAAAAGAACCTCACGTGAAGTTACCTTTCGAAGTTGCGGTTTCGTAACTTTTACGTTACTTTGCATCAGTAACATTACGCAACGTACAGGCAACATAACTGAATTGTGACGGTTATGTAACGCCTGTTACATAACATGGTAACATTGTTGAGTGGGAAATAATAACTTACATGTAAGTTACAGGTGATGTAGCTGGTAACTTTCGGTTACATTGCTGTTAAATTGCGGTTACATTGTGCAACATAGCTGTTACATTACGCAACGTGCGGGCAACATAACTGAAATGTAGCGGTTACGTAACGCATGTTACATAACATGGTAACATTGTTGAGTGGGAATTAATAATTTACATGCAAGTTACATGTAAGTTACAAGTGATGTTACTTGTTACATTCCGTTACATTGCTGTAACATAACCGTGTTTACTGGGATTGTCTAAACTAAATGTCTGGAATTAGGTGATTGGTTTGATCGATTCAACCGTTGAATTTTTTTTCGTAGGGGACGATTTGATGAAAATAGCCTCATTATGCGATATTGCGAGGAAAATCGATGTTGATCTGCAGTTTGAGATATGACTGATTAGATGCTCTAATAGAGGATGGAATTTGCCATTGTAGAACTCTTCGATTCTCTCGCTAATTGACATTGATAAAGGGCAAAGGAATGATATATGAATTCCACGGATATGTGCTGTGAGTATAATCCTTGTTGAAGTCAGTTTACTGGCCGTTTGTGTATTACACTGGCATTATATCTCGCAGACTGAGCGAGCTACGGGTTGCGTGCAACGCTGACCTCCTTCACGACAACCGCTAGATAGGTCTCGGGTCATGTTTATGATTCCTTCGAGTAATACCACTGTTCTCGCTTATACACACGAATTAACATCTCTGACGGACGATTTTTCATACGAACGCAGTTCAACGCTGCACCTTCACTCCATTCGTCATTCATTTTCCTCCACTTTGCTGAGCCACGTTCATGTACCAATTTAAGGTAGTTCTTCTTGCGCCTGGTATTCATTTCGAATAAGTTCCAGAAAAATTAAAGGGTATTGCAAACACTTTTCGATTGTATAAAAATCTGAAAAAAATCATGCACATTTAAGATACTGAAAAGATTAATTTTGCAGAATAATAATTCTACAATGTTATTAACAAATTAATGAAAAAAAATTGTTTAACAAATCACCCGGAAATCCACATTTTAAAAAAAAATTAAAATGATTTGTCAATTTTTCTGAATACGTATGAATTTTTTCAGATTTTTTAATTCACTTTGAATTTTTTACTTTTTTATATGGATAAGAAAAATGTTAAGAAACACGAAATTCGAAGTGAATTCACAAATCTGAAAAAATTCATACGTATTCAGAAAAATGAACGAATCATTTTCATTTGAAAAAAAAACCCGAGTTTTCGGGAAATTTTTTGAACGATTGTTTTTTTCATCAATTTGTTAATAGCATTGTAGAATTATTATTATGCAAAATTAATCTTTTCAGTACCTTTAATGTGCATGATTTTTTTCAGATTTTTATACCATCGAGAAGTGTTTGCAATCATCTCTAATTTTTTTCGAACTTATGCGAACCCATGTAGAAATCAGTCTGGGCGTCCCAGTTTGAAACTCGATCCTGGTCGGGATTGGCTCGGGTTTCCATAAATGGATTATCCAACTTGGAATCCGAATAGATCCCAAATAGATTTCCGGTTACGCACTCGATGATAGTTTATCATCGATTAGGATTTGCTAGGGTTACCCTAAGAGAGTCGTCCTATTTAGAATCGGGATGGATTCCGGATCGGGACTCAATTCTGAACGAGAAGCTGTATTACCGTGCATCGGGATTTGTTAGGGTTACCCTAAGAGGGGTTCTACTTGGATTCTGAATAGAATCCAGATCGTCTTCCCGTTACTCAACGATTTGTGCGGAACTAATTTTACTTCACCCTGTATGCAGTAAAATGTTGTAGAATACACGTACGAAAAACTTTTCCTTATCTCGCGTGATTGTAACAAGGTGTGCGGTTCATGTGTCCCCAGACGCGTTCTCGTCGCTGCCCATGCGGAAATTTCGAAAGGGATCCAGCTGGAATCAGCTTGGTATTCCCATGTTTCGACAAGGATCCAGGTGGATCCAGCCTAGTATGCCCATCTAACGGCTAGACTCCAGTCAGCCATCGGATCGGATCCCAGTTCGAGATCCCGATCGGAATCCAGTTTCCGCGCGTTACATCCCATGTCTGGAATCCGATCCGATAACCGACTGGAATCCGACCGGAAGATGGGAATACCAGGCAGGATCCAGCTGGACCCCTGCCGAAATTTCTGCATGGGAAATGAATAACAGGCGCAAGGACTACCTTAAGACCTTATTAACGCGATTTAATCGATTTTCCTTGGATTTACATTTTCAAAAATGGTCAACAAGAAAGTGACGCGTATATCGACAATTTTGTTGTTGCACAATATTTATTCAATGTCTTAACTACATAATACATTTTTTCAAGTTGCAAAGTAGAACATTGCACGTTGCTTCCTCATTAATTTCCATTTTTAACAAAGCCAACTCTATGAGAAAAATGAAAATTAATGAGGAACCAATGTGCAATGTTCTACTTTGCAAATTTTTTTGTTACTTTTAAAGTTTTGGTAGTTATGTCTATACAAAACAAACAACGGCATAAATTATAAAATCATCATGTAATGCGTGCAGACTTTTTTTAAAAATTCAATATTTAATAAAATGTGAACAAAGATTTGTTTAATTGTTGTGTAAATTATTATAAATAATCTCAATATTTTAATAAATTTCTATTTATTTTATGATACTTTACGTGAGTTTTAGCAGAATGTAAATTTATGAAAATATTCAAAATGCCGTAAAATCCGAACCCCTTTACCGGTCATTGCGAAATTTGGTACGTAGTAGCGATGAGTATTATTGTTAGTCTGTAGAAAATTTGGATTGTCTCGGTGATATTTTACGTGAGTTATAGCATAATGTAAATTTTTTGAAAAAGTTGAAACCCCCTAAAAACCAAACTTATTTATAGACTCATCCCAAATTCAATACCGATCCTCCTTTTGCATGGCTTTATTTATAAAAAAATATTTAGCTCGGTTGCCAGAAATTTGCGGAAGCTAGAGAATCTATAGACTTTTTTCGAAAAATTCAGAACGACATAAAAAATATTCTTATGTTTGAATTTTTTTTGGAAATGGCCACAAGAAAACATCTGTGCCACGTGTGTGCTAAATTTCAGCTCGATAGATAAAACTGTTCTTTAAGTATCTAAGTTTGAATTTTGCATTCCGGCCACACACATACATACATAGTTTCCAATCGACTTTTCTCGACGTTTTGAACCATTTTGAGTATCCTGACAAGTGTTACGTCCCGACGTACCCTTACCCCAAAAATAGGCAACCCTCCGAGCACCGCTGTATGTCCCGGAAAAGGACCCTGCAGATGGTCGATAAGTAGGGAAATTCAGAAAAATAGTAACATAGCAAGGGTGTGAGGCCCTCTGCTAATCCGCAGACTAGGGGAAGCTCCACGCAAACCCAAGAAAGTAGAAGACGGAGACTTTCGGCCAACCAGAGGCGAGAGATTCGCGGCCTCTCTTACTCCTAAAATTAACGCACTAACTTTAAGATAAAGAAATATGTTCAAAAAGTGAGGGACGGGAGTTTTTCCTGCCAATTAGAGTCTAAACTGCCCTCTCCCAATCCTACGTAACACCAAACGTTCGCAGCACTAGTATATAAGGTCACAATTTTTGTATTTTAGTCAGTACTACCCGAGTAGAAATTCAGCTATGGGAAATATCAGGCCTTAGCGTGGTAACCGGATTTAAATCTAAGGCCCCTGTCTGGCAACCTTATACGGGCCTTGCAGGAAAATAACGCAGCGCATGATCAGGGCCAGATTAAGTTTTCCAGATAAGGGCCGGATAGATGCTGCCCTACTAAACCCCTACTTATAAAAACGGCAAATAAATTACAAAATAATTATCTGCGCTCATCGAATTCGATTTATTTTGCACTTTCTATTGGATATTCGAGCTTATCTAGGTTTCAGTACATATTAATTGCTGAAAAAAACACATGTAAATTTATTTGCCGTTGGTGGGAATCGAACCTTGATCCTCTGGGTGACAGTTCTGCGCCTGAGCCCACTCGGCCATTGACATCTTAGAAAGTTTATATATTTATTGTCTATTTGAAGTATACTTAAAATGAAAACACGTCAAGACTGTACATCCATTTATTGTGACTACGACCGAAATATTCAACATTCAAACATGATGGGGCGGTCACCCTTCCAGGTACTGGCGTTTGACGGTCAGTACTTGGATAGATTTCAAAGTAATTCTAGCGGTACAGTCCCGTAAAACGTAAGTTTCAGCAAAAATTTCGAATACTTCTCGATGGGATAAAGATGTGAAAAAATCCAGCACACGCAAGGTGCTGAAAAGATTGATTTTGCATAACAATAATTTTTAAATGTTTTTAACGAATGCCGTATCTAGCCCTTACACGATCCTGATAATGTAAATTTACAGCATATTTTTAAAAAACCATGTCATACGAAGACCGTATGCGGATCTGACCAGGGAAAGTAAAGGTAAATTGGACAAAATCTTGGTCCAAATGCCACAGGAAGACCTTATGCGAAACGGATAAGGTCGATGAATGGCATATCTATATGAGGTTATCGTATGTAAAGCCTGATATGGGCCTGATTCGGTGGAAAGACGGCATTTTTAACGTCGAATGCCATATCTCGGCCTTACATGGATCTGATCAGGTGAACTTACGACGACCCGTAAATAAGATTACCATATCTAGCCTGACATCAGTCTGATCCGGTCGAAAGACGGCATTATTAAGTACGAATGCCATATCTCAGCCTTACATGGACCCGAGCAGGTGAATTTACGGATGCCCCAAATAAGGTTACCATACCTAAAACTGATCTGGACCTCGTGTGACAGCAGGCAGGCCTGATGAAATTTCTACTCGGGTTAGTCAGTACTACCCGAGTAGAAATTCAGCTACGGGAAATATCAAGCCTTAGCGTGGTAACCGGATTTAAATCTAAGGCCCCTGTCTGGCAACCTTATACGGGCCTTGCAGGAAAATAACGCAGCGCATGATCAGGGCCAGATTAAGTTTTCCAGATAAGGGCCGGATAGATGCTGCCCTACTAAACCCCTACTTATAAAAACGGCAAATAAATTACAAAATAATTATCTGCGCTCATCGAATTCGATTTATTTTGCACTTTCTATTGGATATTCGAGCTTATCTAGGTTTCAGTACATATTAATTGCTGAAAAAAACACATGTAAATTTATTTGCCGTTGGTGGGAATCGAACCTTGATCCTCTGGGTGACAGTTCTGCGCCTGAGCCCACTCGGCCATTGACATCTTAGAAAGTTTATATATTTATTGTCTATTTGAAGTATACTTAAAATAAAAACACGTCAAGACTGTACATCCATTTATTGTGACTACGACCGAAATATTAAAAATTCAAACATGATGGGGCGGTCACCCATCCAGGTACTGGCGTTTGACGGTCAGTACCTGGATAGATTTTAAAGTAATTCTAACGGTACAGTCCCGTAAAACGTAAGTTTCAGCGAAAATTTCGAATACTTCTCGATGGGATAAAGATGTGAAAAAATCCAGCACACGCAAGGTGCTGAAAAGATTGATTTTGCATAACAATAATTTTTAAATGTTTTTAACGAATGCCGTATCTAGCCCTTACACGAACCTGATAATGTAAATTTACGGCATATTTTCAAAAAACCATATGATACGAAGACCGTATGCGGATCTGACCAGGGAAAGTAAAGGTAAATTGGACAAAATCTTGGTCCAAATGCCACAGGAAGACCTTATGCGAAACGGATAAGGTCGATGAATGGCATATCTATATGAGGTTATCGTATGTAAAGCCTCATATGGGCCTGATTCGGTGGAAAGACGGCATTTTTAAGGTCGAATGCCATATCTCGGCCTTACATGGACCTGATCAGGTGAACTTACGACGACCCCTAAATAAGGTTACCATATCTAGCCTGACATCAGCCTGATCCGGTGGAAAGACGGCATTATTAAGTACGAATGCCATATTTCAGCCTTACATGGACCTGAGTAGGTGAATTTACGGATGCCCCAAATAAGGTTCCCGCGTAGAAAAAAAGAATCTTGTGAAGAATCTTTTGAAGAATCTTAAAAAAAGTCTTGAAAGAATCTTTAAAGGAATCTTGAAAAGAATCACGTATAGGATCCGGAGCAAGATTCTTTCCAGGATTCTTTCTATCCGAAAGCATTCTGAGAATCTTTCAAAGAATCTTCGAAAGAATCTTGAAAAGCGTCTTTAAGAGAATCATGAAAAGATTCCGTCCATTAAATAGAAAAATCGTTGAAAATTTTTTAATGAAATTCTTCAGAGGAATCGAGCAAAACCTGTTATTACTTTCCCTTGGTGTCGAGACAGTAAATTTCGGTACGTCAACGAAGGGTAAACCCCTCGTGTATAGTCGAACTCAGAACAGCTTTGCAGTCTTATATACGTTCAGGCTTCAAGTCACTTGCGAGAAACGCTTCGACCGCTCGCCATCTAGTGGCATCGTATGAAACACTTATATTCAATACTCCGCTAGATGGCGAGCGGTCGAAGCGTTTCTCGCAAGTGACTTGAAGCCTAAACGTATATAAGACTGCAAAGCTGTTCTGAGTTCGACTATACACGAGGGGTTTACCCTTCGTTGACGTACCGAAATTTACTGTCTCGACACCAAGAGAAAGTAACAACAGGGTTTGCTCGATTCCTCTGAAGAATTTCATTAAAAAATTTTCAACCATTTTTCTATTTAATGGACGGAATCTTTTCACGATTCTCTTAAAGACGATTTTCAAGATTCTTTCGAAGATTCTTTAAAAGATTCTCAGAACGCTTTCGAATGGAAAGAATCTTAAAAAGAATCCTGGAAAGCATCAACAGGTTTCGCTCGATTCCTCTGAAGAATTTCATTAAGATTCTTTCAAAGATTCTCAAAACGCTTTCAGATGGAAAGAATCTTGAAAAGAATCCTGGAAAGAATCTTGGTCCGGCTCCTTTGCGTGATTCTTTTCAAGATTCCTGTAAAGATTCTTTCAAGACTTTTTTTAAGATTCTTTAAAAGATTCTTCACAAGATTCTTTTTTTCTACGCGGGTTACCATACCTAAAACTGATCTGGACCTCGTGTGACAGCAGGCATGCCTGATGAAATTTCTACTCGGGTAATTTTGTAAAATCACCGATCAACAGCTCCAGAGTTAAAGTGTTAAACCAGGTCAAGATGTTAGTTCTCAACGTCAACCACATTCATTGGGAACGAATGCAGTACAGTTGCATTCGTTCTATTCCTTACTCCTAATTCAGATCGTTAAGCAGTACAGTTGCATTCGTTCTATTGCTTACTCCTAAACATTCAGAGCGTTATGCAGTACAGTTGCATTCGTTCTATCTTCTTCAAACTCGAAACCAATGCAGACAAATTGCAAACGTATCTTTCGAAAGACTGTCCTTTACTCGCGCAGACAGACCCAGTTTAAAACAGTTAACGAATGCGGTTTGTAGCAAGCGTTTAACTTTAATAATAGCTGACTGCACGCGGAGGAACGGAATCATAACTTTTTCTCGAAATTCAAGACTTAGAAATCATTCTAAGTCCTTCATAACGTTCTCAATATTTAAGACTTAAAATGAATTATCCTAATTCGAATATCACTTCAGAAAATGAATATAAAGTTATTAAAACTGATCATGCAATTAACTTTCTAAGAATAAAGTATATTTCAATGAATGATCAAAGATTAAATTCCAATTTAAAAAGATTAAAACCAAACACTTAGAATCCTTTATTTCTGATCAAATCGTTTAGCACAAATCCCGGATGAATTAGCTTTTGCTAAGGTCCAAAACAGGGCAATTGTTTTGTTACTTCGGACGTAACACAAGAAAATCACGAAAAGAAATGTTTTCACGAAAACAAAGCTTCCTCTATGAGGAAGCAATGCGGAAATATTCAAAAATCGCAGAATTATTAGCGAATAAGTAAATGGTTTTTCTTGCAAAAAAATTAAATTTAAAAATTCAATATCATCTAAATTCTCTTGCATATAAAAATGACCAATGAGCAATATTGTTGGTACACGGAAAGAAAAGCTTGGTTGAAACAACCAAGTGCTATGGTTATATATGCGCCAGACAATTAATTGGTTAGACCAACCAATTTCTTGTTTAGGCTACCAATTTCTTGTTTAGGCTACCAATTTCTTGGTTAGACTAACCAAGTGACTTGGTAAGCTAACCAAGTGACTTGGTTAGACCAACCAAGTAACTTGGTTAGACCAACCAAGTGACTTGGAAAGCTAACCAAGTGACTTGGTTAGACCGACCAAGAAATTGGTAGCCTAACAAATTACTTGGTTGGTCTAACCAATCAATTGTCTGGCGCATATATAACCATAGCACTTGGTAGTTCCAATCAAACCTTTTTTTCCGTGTACTCGATGAAAGGATTTTTTACTGGCGTCTGACTTGGGTATACCTTTCAATATTATCTTAAGCAAAATTCTTAGGTTTTCCACTTAACGCATGATTCAGATCAAACTGCTAGGCAGATTGAACTAGTTGACGTCTCATTTTCTTCTTCATGAAAAAATACACCGGTTAAGTAAAGAGGTAATTTTATGAAACACCACCTCTTAAGAATATGTGACGTACCTTAAGAAAACTGTAAACGGTTACGGAATCCAATTTACTCGGAGAGTGTTAATAATTTAGACAGAAGCAAATTCGATTCCACTTCTTGTATCTACTCTGTTGGAGGAATTGCATTTGTGTCTGAAATATTAACGAAGCCTGAGTTGATTAGATTTCAGGTTCTGTTACCGATAACTATTTTTGAAGATGCGAAGATAACCGTAAGGGTAGATATGAAGATTAAAAGAGTTGAACGTTTTTTGTTATATTTATCATTTTTTATCACATGTGTAATTTTTTATTATTTGTTTCTTAATTCGTAGGTTCACACGTGCGTTCACTACTAAATTTTTATTTGTTCAAGGCTCTAATCGCTATAAAAGAAAAATTTGAACAAAATCAATGCCATTCCAGATTCTAAGAATATAGAATTTCTCTAATAAGAGTGAGTCATTTTTCAATGAATACGAAAAATTGAATTGTTAATTCAAATTGCAGAATTTTTTTTACAAAAATGTGTCCGCTAATTCTTTATCCAAATTCCACGAGTTTCAAACTTGTACTTAACAAAACAAAATTATATATATTTTTTTTATATCCGCGAAAGTATTTAAAATGAAAATCAGGTTTTCTAAAAGTATGTTAAACAATTTTTATTTAGTATAATTAATATTTTTTTCTGATATTACTGTTACTCAAAATCAATATTTCAAAAACCTTCAAATGCCTCGATTTGTGAAAAAAAGTTTCCTGTTTTTGCGAACTACGAAAATTTCCATCAAATCAAATTTTCAATTTATAAACATTTTATAAATTATTTTTTATAAAACAACTCGGTTTGTTTTGCATCAGAAACTCTCTGTCAATTTTCTCATTCGCTCTAAATTTTAACTCCGCAACTTTCAAAAAACGTATTGCGATTGAAAGAAAATAATTCAATATCCGAATGAAATATTGTTATTTTTTTTTTTTTTCAAAATGAAATTAACCCGGAAAAAATATATATATCTGTATTATAATCAATTTAGTTGTGAACATTTTGTTCAAGGTTCTAATACTTCGTTGTAAAAGAAAAATTTGATAAAAATAAATGGCATTCAAATGCGTCAATTTGTAAAAAAAAGTTTCTTGTTTTTGCGCACTACACAAATTTCCATCAAATCAAATTTTCAATTTACAAACAATTTATAATTTATTTTTTATAAAACAACTCTGTTTCTTTTGCATCAAAAACTCTCTATCAATTTCCTCATTCGCTCTAAATTTTAACTTCGCAACCTCGAAATACTTATTGCAATTGAAAGAAAATAATTCAATATCCGAATGAAATATTGTTATTTTTTTTTTCGAAATGAAATTAGCACAAAAAAAATATATACATCTGTATTATAATCAATTTAGTTGTGAACAGTTTGTTCAAGGTTCTAATACTTCGTTATAAAAAAAAATGATCAAAATAAATGGCATTCAAATGCGTCGATTTGTAAAAAAAAAAGTTTCTTGTTTTTGCGCACTACACAAATTCTCATGAAATCAAATTTTCAATTTACAAACATTTTATAATTTATTTTTTATAAAACAACTCTGTTTATTTTGCAACAGAAACTCTCTATCAATTTCCTCATTCAATATCCGAATGAAATATTGTTTTTTTTTTTTTTTTCAAAATGAAATTAGCCCAGTAAAAATATATACATCTGTATTATAATCAATTTAGTTGTGAACAGTTTGTTCAAGGTTCTAATACTTCGTTATAAAATAAAAATTTGATAAAAATAAATGGCATTCAAATGCGTCGATTTGTAAAAAAAAAAGTTTCTTGTTTTTGCGCACTACACAAATTCTCATGAAATCAAATTTTCAATTTACAAACATTTTATAATTTATTTTTTATAAAACAACTCTGTTTATTTTGCAACAGAAACTCTCTATCAATTTCCTCATTCAATATCCGAATGAAATATTGTTTTTTTTTTTTTTTCAAAATGAAATTAGCCCAGTAAAAATATATACATCTGTAGTATAATCAATTTAGTTGTGAACAGTTTGTTCAAGGTTCTAATACTTCATTATAAAAAAAATTGATCAAAATAAATGGCATTCAAATGCGTCGATTTGTAAAAAAAAAGTTTCTTGTTTTTGCGCACTACACAAATTCTCATGAAATCAAATTTTCAATTTACAAACATTTTATAATTTATTTTTTATAAAACAACTCTGTTTATTTTGCAATAGAAACTCTCTATCAATTTCCTCATTCAATATCCGAATGAAATATTGTTATTTTTTTTTTCAAAATGAAATTAGCCCGGTAAAAATATATACATCTGTAGTATAATCAATTTAGTTGTGAACAGTTTGTTCAAGGTTCTAATACTTCGTTATAAAAAAAAATTGATCAAAATAAATGGCATTCAAATGCGTCGATTTGTAAAAAAAAAAGTTTCTTGTTTCTGCGCACTATACAAATTCTCATCAAATCAAATTTTCAATTTATAAACATTTTATAAGTTTTTTTAATAAAACAACTCTGGTTATTTTGCATCAGAAACTCTCTATCAATTTCCTCATTCAATATCCGAATGAAATATTGTTATTTTTTTTTTTTCAAAATGAAATTAGCCCGGTAAAAATATATACATCTGTAGTATAATCAATTTAGTTGTGAACAGTTTGTTTGCGTGAGCCAAACGTCAAGAGCAGACCGCAGTAGCAAGTGCAATGGGAGATTTATCGAAGCGCGATTGATACCCGATGAGAGAGTGAGAGAAGGCAGAGAGAAAGCGGATAGGGTAGTGAGCCGCGGGTGTTGCACACAGAGGGTCGTTGAACGAGGATCGATTATTCAGTCAGCGGGCTTTTCCGCTAGCCGGTACTCGTGGCTGTGTGTGGCCGATCGAAACGAGCCTCGCAACGAGCAAGAGTAGCTGCTAGTATAGCTGCTAGCGCAGATATAGATGAACGGCAACTATATAAAGTACATATCGTTAGAACTATATAGTAACTGGCGTGTCGTGTGTCGGACGCTGCATTCAAAGCTCATGGCTTATAATGCATCGACTCTATTACTATAGTCCAGCGAAGGGTGATAAGGGAACTGCAGCCAGACTACAAAAGTCACAAAATAGAAGTTGGATGTACCAGTCATTGACCGCGTGTATATGAAGCAATATAGCGACTGTTTATTCAACTCGGAATATATTTTACCAACCTGAAAACTTTTATTTTTACACATAATAATAATATAAATAATAAGTAGATTTTTGATTCCTCATAGAGGAAGCTTTGTTTTCATGAAAAAAAAAAATTCGAGATTTTTATGTCAGGACACTTAGAAATGTCCAAAACGTCCAGAAAAGTGATCTAGAAAAAATGTCCGTATGTATGTGTGTGTGTGTGTGTGTGTGTGTGTCTGTGTGTGTGTGTGTATGTATACAACTCCGAAAATTGGAACGCCGATAACTCAAGAACCGGTTTGTATATTGCGCTCAAATTTAGCACACAAGTGTAGCAGCAGACCCTCTTCAACTGTAGTAATTTTCGACAAAATATGTGCGATTTTTTCGACAAAAATTTGGATTTTATGCCGTTTTGAATTTTTTTTAAAAAAGGAGGTGGTCGCTCTAATTTTCGTAAAATTTAGTCTATTTTGCTAAATAGTTGGTTATAAGAGCAGGTATACTCAATGTTGGTTGGTATTGAATTTGGCTCGAATGGGTAAAGTGGTTCAGATTTTATGGAATTTTGAATTTTTTAAAAAATTGACATCATCGCTCTATTATAACTTTTGCGAAACTTGAGATAGCGAGCTCAAATTTTTTATGTAAATGAAACAATATTCAGCCATTATATATGTAAAATTTAGTGACGAACGGTATGAATTTTTTATTTTATGGAATGTTGAATTATTTTTACAAATACGTTATATATAATAATTTTTAAAAATCACATTTACTTTCGGAAACGCTTTAATAATAACGAAATAACAGAACAACAAAATAGAAAAAGCAAATTCACAACATGTTTATTTATCTACTTAAAACAGGAATGCAAAGTTGAACCTTGCACATTGCTTCCTCATTAGTTTTAGCTTTTTACAAAGCTTCCTCTATGAAGAAGCCAAAATTGAATATATATATATATATATTCATATATATGTATATATATGAATATATATATATGAATATATATATACATATATATATATATATATATATATATATATATATATATGTATATGGGGCATTTCAGCTGAATTTTTCATGCTTTGACACTGACCCCCTTCAATTATTTTATCAATTTTTTATCAGAAAGTATTTTGAAAAAGAAAAGACACGTATTTTTTTGTTTGACGCTACGAACGATATTTTCGACAGACGAATTTTTTAAAAAATTTGAAGTTTTGGGTATTTATATTTTTTTATTCGTTAATATCTTGAAAATTAACAGTAATATCAAAAAATGTCCACGATCAAATTTGTTCAGTTTATGAAGAGCTACATAATTTATATAAAAAATGTTATTTTCGTTTTCCTAACGTTTTGTTTTATTACGTTAACAACAAAATATCGTTTTTCAAAAAACCGCCACTTTTTATCATTTTTACCCGCGTAGAAAAAAAGAATCTTGTGAAGAATCTTTTAAAGAATCTTAAAAAAAGAATCTTGTGAAGAATCTTAAAAGAAGTTTTGAAAGAATCTTTAAAGGAATCTTGAAAAGAATCACGTATAGGATCCGGAGCAAGATTCTTTCCAGGATTCTTTTGAAGATTCTTTCTATCCGAAAGCGTTCTGAGAATCTTTCAAAGAATCTTGAAAAGCGTCTTTAAGAGAATCGTGAAAAGGTTCCGTCCATTACTTAAATAGAAAAATCGTTGAAAGAATCTTAATGAAAATTTTCAGAGGAATCGAGCGAAACCTGTTGTTGCTTTCCCTTGGTGTCGAGACAGTACATTTCGATACGTCAACGAAGGTTAAACCCCTCGTGTATAGTCGAACTCAGGACAGCTTTGCAGTCTTATATACGTTCAGGCTTCAAGTCACTTGCGAGAAACGCTTCGACCGCTCGCCATCTAGCGGAGTATTGTCCACCAGTGTTTCGTATGATGTCACTAGGTGGCGAACGGACGGAGCGTTTCTCGCAAGTGGTTTGAAGCCTCAGCGTATATATAAGACTGGAAAGCTTTTCTGAGTTCGACTACACACGAGGGGTTTACTCTTCGTTGACATACCGAAATATACTGTCTCAACACCAAGTCAGAGCCACAGCAGGTTTTGCTCGATTCCTCTGAAGAATTTCATTAAAATTCTTTCAACGATTTTTGTGTTTAAGGTAAACGTACCAATGGCGGGACGTTTAAGGCGGTGTCTGTTTTGTATGCCAATTTCCGCATGCGGGTGGGGTTCAAAATATAGAATAATGAAAATCAGAATGTGTCATATTTCCAAATGTGAAAACCGCGAATGTTAAAATAGCTAATGATGCGATATCCGAAATGTTTATTTTCGACAGTTCACCAAGTTGAATAACTATTTTACCGAAATGTCATTCATCAGAGTATTCACTTATTTGAAACTACACATTCAGAAAGTCTGTACTTTGAATGGCCATAATGTCGATAAGAAAGAATTAGACGATATACATTTTCGAAATAAAAAATGATGAGCATCTTATACTTCTAATAGCTAAAACGTTGAAATTGCATGTGACGAAAATATGAATTTGGAATGTGTGAAATTTAGATACGTAAAATATCGATGGGCCATGATAGCGAAACCCAAAATAGCGAATGCTAAAATAACGAATCTGAAAATAACGAGTGCTAAAATAATAGTTCAATTCATTAGAGAAGGAACAAAAAAAATTGTATCTTAACGATTCGCTATATTGATCAATCTATTTTTTAGCCTTTCGCTATTTTGACCGTTCCTCATTTTGGTCATTCGCTATTTTGATAGTTCGACTTTTTCGTCTCTCGCTTTAATAAATTCGAAATTATAAGCGTTCTAAATTTAGTAATTCTAGAGTTCGAGAACTCAAATTCTGAAATTTCGTATTTTAGTCGATTCAATATTTCAACACTTGGAATTTCACCTATTCTCATTTTTCTTTTCGATATAAATTCAATTCGACTCTTTGGTATTCTAAATTTTTATTTTCTATTTTCAAAACTGTCATGAAATCGGTCCTTCTACGTTTAAAAATTCGCCATTTTAGAATTACGCAATATGGGCCTTTCTACGTATGAACATTTGTTAATTTGACCCCCCACCCCGCATGCATATATTAATTATTTGGCAAATGGTGGTAACGAATTGCAAGATTAGAGTTTCTAGTTTCCAAAAACTATACAATAAAAATATTTCTGATTGTTTGATAAATAGTTATTGATTAAAACGCTGAAAAGTGCAGATGTACCAGTGCCGGGACGGGTATTTTTGTGCATGTCCCGCTGCCGGGACACCAAATGTGCGTATCGGTGGACATCTACAAATTTTAATGCATCTGCTTGAAAAGAAATGCCAAAAAATGTGCGGTACACATATATACACCTATGATGCAATAAATAAAACATATATGTTTATAAAATACATATATATATTTTAGTAAATTATCAATGAAGTTTTTGCTACCGCATAACCCAACATCCGCGTCAAAATGTCAATCGTGCGATTGTGTCCCGGCTCTGGGTCGCAGCGAGATTGCTTACTACTTGCCCCAGTCGCGGAACATACGTTGGACAGTGGTGCCAACGTATATTCGGTCAGCTCCAATAACGGGACACAAAAATTACGAGTTTTAAGATATTGTACGTAACATTTGACAGTGTAATCTTAAACTTTAAGAATTTCTGAATTTGAAATACCTATGGAAAGTCTCGAACGAACTATAATCTCCGGGGTATCATATTAATGATTATTCGGCTCTCCTTAGCTAATTGGTTTAGGGATTTGCTGAAAAAGCTCGAACACCATAGATCCGCTAATATACTTATTATTTACATTTTCAATTTACGATGAAAAACATGAAATTTTTTCACGTATGTTAATTATATATAACAGATACAATTGGAAGAGTTATTTTTAAATATTTTATCCATTAAACTCTTAGTATCTACAAATATCCCTTTAGTGTCCCTCAATTGGGACCTGTCCCACCATTGGTACGTTTACCTTAATGGACGGAATCTTTTCACGATTCTTTTAAAGACGCTTTTCAAGATTCTTTCGAAGATTCTTTGTAAAATTCTCAGAACGCTTTCGGATAGAAAGAATATTGAAAAGAATCCTGGAAAGAATCTTGCTCCGGATCCTATACGTGATTCTTTTCAAGATTCCTTTAAAGATTCTTTCAAAGATTCTTTCCAGACTTTTTTTAAGATTCTTTAAAAGATTCTTCACAAGATTCTTTTTTTCTACGCGGGTATATACTCACGGAAAAATTCTGTCTTAAATTACGAAATTTTTTGAGACCCTATGCAGAATGTCAAGATTTTTTTTATGAGAAGTTTTACATAATTAAAGTTCTTGTAACATCCTTAATTATTATGTAAACCTTGAATTACGTAGTATTTTTCGAAAAAAAATACTTGCCAACCTGCATAGAGTCTCAAAAATTTTGTTACTTTAAACATTATTTTTACGTAAGTATACAAAAATGATAAAAAGTGGCGCTTTTTGCAAAACGATACTTTGTTGATTAACGTCATGCAACAAAATTTTAGAAAAACTACAATAACATTTTTTATATACATTATGTAGCCCTTTGCAAACTGAACGATTTCATCGTAGACATTTTTCGATAGGACAGTTCATTTCCAAGATATTAACGATTAAAATAATATCAATACCGAAATATTGAAATTTTTACAAAAATTCGTCTGTCGGAAATATTGGTCGAAGCGCTAAATAAAAAAAATACGTGTCTCTTCTTTTTCAAAATACTGTTTGATAAAAAATTGTAAAAATTATTGATGCAGGTCAGGGTCAGATCATGAAAAATTCAGCCGGAATGCCCCATATGTACTTTGTATTGCATCATATGTCTATTAAATATATCTGCAAAGGTGACACTTATTCATGTGTATCGAACATACACTGGATGTCCTTGAGGATATACATAGAGCATGCGTACCGTATTTGCATGTATATCCTATGTACATCATATTGAGAAAAAAATTCACTAATTTTCTAACATACATATAATTTTTTTTGATAATTTCTTTTCGAATTGATGTTTATGAAAGTGTTACTTCAGTTATACTTCAACTTTTTTTTTGTGTAGCATGGAACCTAAATTATGAAAACATCGAAGATTTGTTACTTTGTAATCATCTTTGAAAATTGAAGAAATTACAATAGTTTTTTAATTCTTATAAAAATTACAATTGGAAAAATTAGTAAATTTATTTCAAAAGAAAATTAAAAAAAAAGTTATCGTATAGTTTGTTACTCTATCATATTTTATACTCGTTCATTAACAACTTTGAGTTAGAAGTATAACTTGAAATTAATTTACTTAGCATTTTTAGTGACTTATTTTTTCTCAGATTTAAAAAAATTCTCCAGTCATCGCGAAGACTCCAATTTTTTTTCTATATTCATCGACGCTCATACGTAGAATGTTTTACAAATATGTCTGAACCCGACGTTAAAATTCGAATAATAAATCTGATCAATTATGAAATATATCGAAAAGCGTTGAAATATGAGACTGAATTGATTTCATATAAGGCATTTTATTTATTGTATATTTTTTTCTTAGTTGGGCACTTTTTATGGAACTCTCAATTTTGTTGAAGCTACAGCGGTGTATAAAAGACTTATAGAAAAATTGTGAGGGTGTGCAAAAAATATTTGGAAGATTAGATATTCTTTTTATACATCGATAAATTTTGCTGGATGATGGAGAAAGGTTCATGTAGCTCACCCAGTAAATGGGAACAGATTTTTTTGGTCAAAAGTATCTGATTGAAAATACACAAGGGATAGATAACAGCGTAAGCTTTCAATCAGATATTTATTACTACAGCTTCACCGGCTTTTCAATATTTATTGAAAATCTGTTAGCGAGCATCTATAAAATGTTCTGTATTCGTGGCTAGACTTTTAGTCAATATCACTATCGATGGGATCATATTTGATAAGAAATGATAACTGATAATTCTCTACCACACTGGAAAAAATAACTGACATTTGGGAAATTTTTCTTCCTCATAGATGAAGCTTTGTTTTCGTGAAAAATTTTTTTTGTTGAGATTTTCATGTCAGCCCGTGTAGAAAAAAAGAATCTTGTGAAGAATCTTTTAAAGAATCTTAAAAATAGTCTTGAAAGAATCTTTGCAGGAATCTTGAAAAGAATCACGCATAGGAGCCGGAACAAGATTCTTTCCAGGATTCTTTTCAAGATTCTTTCCATCCGAAAGCATTCTGAGAATCTTTGAAAGAATCTTAATGAAATTCTTCAGACGAATCTAGCGAAACCTGTTGATGCTTTCCAGGATTCTTTTCAAGATTCTTTCCATCCGAAAGCGTTCTGAGAATCTTTTAAAGAATCTTCGAAAGAATCTTGAAAAGCGTCTTTAAGAGAATCGTGGAATGATTCCGTCCATTAAATAGAAAAATCGTTAAAAAAATCTCAATGAAATTCTTCAGAGGAATCGAGAAAAACCTGTTGTTACTTTCCCTTGGTGTCGAGACAGTAAATTTCGGTACGTCAATGAAGGGTGAACCCCTCGTGTATAGTCGAACTCAGGATAGCTTTGCAGTCTTATATAAGTTCAGGCTTCAAGTCACTTGCGAGAAACGCTTCGACCGCTCGCCATCTAGTGGCATCGTACGGAACACTTATATTCGATACTCCGCTAGATGGCGAGCGGTTGAAGCGTTTCTCGCAAGTGACTTGAAGCCTGAACGTATATAAGACTACAAAGCTATCCTGAGTTCGACTATACACGAGGGGTTCACCCTTCGTTGACGTACCGAAATGTACTGTCTCGACACCAAAGGAAAGCAACAACAGGTTTCGCTCGATTCCTCTGAAGAATTTCATTAATATTTTTTCAACGATTTTTCTATTTAATGGACGGAATCTTTTCATGATTCTCTTAAAGACGCTTTTCAAGATTCTTTCGAAGATTATTTAAAAGATTCTCAGAACGCTTTCGGATGGAAAGAATCTTGAAAAGAATCCTGGAAAGCATCAACAGGTTTCGCTCGAATCCTCTGAAGAATTTCATTAAGATTCTTTCAAAGATTCTCAGAACGCTTTGAGATAGAAAGAATCTTGCTCCGGCTCCTATGCGTGATTCTTTTCAAGATTCCTGTAAAGATTCTTTCAAGACTTTTTTTAAGATTCTTTAAAAGATTCTTCACAAGACTCTTTTTTTCTACGCGGGAGTACACTCAGAATAGTCCAAAACGTCGAGAAAAGGGATTTAGAAAAAATGTCTGTATGTGTGTATGTGTGTTTGTGTGTATATGTTACACGCTCAAAAAATGTAAACCTTTATAACTCGGGAACGCCTCGAGATATAGAGCTGAAATTTACACCATAGATAGAGGAGTCAATCCTCATCATTCATACAAACTTTTGTAGAAATCCCCATGATCATTAAATTTTTACGCGGTTTTGAATTTTTTCAAAAATGTCTGTCAACGCGATAACTCTTTTAATTTTCGAGATATTAAGCTCAAAATTGGTATGCATGTGAGCTTTCATACTCCGGTGATCCCTATTATATTTGGTTAAGATCGGTTGAAACGTTAAAATTTTATGAGATTTTGATTTTTTGAATTTTTTGATTTTTTTTCGCCGATGCGAATTTTGGTATCAAATATCGAGCTGGGACTTAAATGAGTGCCAAATTCATGATTAACAGAAAAATGCGTCAGATATAGCCCAAAAATGTTGAACGATAACATATTTTCATAGCGATGTTGTACAGTCTATATTGCGAAAAGTAGCGATTTATGTCGTATAAACTAGCCATATCCTTGCTTTCCAATGAAATTTCGGAAAACACCGATTTCTATCGTGTTCTACAAAAAAAAAAAAAAAAAAACAGAGAAGATAGAGTATTCAAGGGAGTTTCCGGACCGTTCGTCCTTATTATATTTTCACAAAGCGAGAGTGTGCGCTTATTTATATTTATTTAAAACAAGGATGCAAAGCAAAACCTTGCACATTGCTTCCTCATTATATTTCGCTTTTTACAAAGCTTCCCCTATGAGGAAGCCAAAATCAATTCCCATACTTTCTCTTAGAGGTTGCTTTGTAAAAAGCGAAATATAATGAGGAAGCAATGTGGTACTACTTTGCATCCTTTTTGTTTTTCATTTTTTCAGCACAAACAGTAAATTGCAAACCTCATTTTATACGAGCGAAAAATTAATGTCTACATTAGTAGCATAAAGAAAATTTCGAAAACAAACATTTTATATTCATTATGTGCATGAGAAAATATTCCTCAAATAATCTCCTGTAAAATGTGCTAAACTCACTTCCATCATTTCATGAATCTACTATAAAAAATTCTGATCTAATTCCAGTAATTTCCATGTAAACATTCGAGAATAAAAATTGCTGTGCTTCCATCCCCAAGTGACTCATGCTACTTCGGGGAAGTTTACTGAATAATTAGTAATCCCTTTTTGCACGTATATTATTAAACTTTTATTAACTACATATAAAATGTCTGTTGACTTTGACTTTGGACTTGCTGTTTAATCTGCGATTAATCTTTTAGATTTCGAGAGAAAGCTACCAGCTGCACCTATCACGCTATGCATTGAGAGTTTAATAATATTTAAATATAAAAATAAAATACTTATTGTCACTATTACTACAAAATTGAAAAGTTGATCGACTAATTATTAATCAAATAAGCGCTACAACATTTTATTTTTAAATATTATTTATATGAATTAGAAGATTTATTCTGTCAGTACACGGAGAGAAAAGTCTGTGTGTAGCTACACGGGTTTCTGTTGTTAATTACTATAACTTGCGTACCGCGGTGACACAAGGGCTTTATCGTCATTGTTTTTATACACATAGGAGAATTTCAAATATTTATAGTAATCGTTGCGATTACCCTCGTTCCGGATACGATACGTATCGTAATGCGTGAAATATTATACGAGCTACTACCATAAAGTCCATGTGTTACCGCCGTACCATATTTTCTGCGAGTGGCACCTATATTCGCGGATCCATTTCTCTCCGTGTAGATTGATTAAAAAATGCTATTTTTGGGCTACTGATCCAATTGGTTGCCTAACATTCGGTTATAATCACAACTTGTATCAGTAATAATAATCCGAATGTCTGAGCGGTAATTAAGTCAGAATTTACGCTCCTGAAATAATAAATCATGGTGTCGAGATTCAGTAAAGGTTCAGTAAATTGTCAATGACTAGACATTGACTTCATTAGCATGACATATATATAAGAACATTAAGGGAACACAGACACTACCCGCGGGAAAATGATAAAGGCTTAGAAAACTCCATAATTTTTTTTTATTGATATTAAGGTCAGTGCCGTAATTAGGCATATGAACGCCCTGTGCAGACCACCTATTTGGTGCCCCTCTTTGCCACAAATTACGCGAACCAAATAAAGTGCATAAACCCTATGTCTCCAAAGAAGAGGGAAATAAAAAAAAATTGTTTTATTGAAACTTTTTTTGCAATTTTGTAATAATTAGACAAAATATTGCATAAATTTCTTTAAAACACAAAAAATCTTTTTTAAATAGTTAAAAACAAAGCAATATAAATATGACAGAAAATACCTTAAAATCTAACACATCTTACCTTCGCACTCGCAAAATCGACTATTGTACTGTTGTAATCAATATTTTTTGCTATTTCATTTTTAATTGATAATTTAGCCAGGTTTGTCAATCGTTCTTGCCCCATGGTTGGTCTCAGGTACGACTTTATCATTTTAAGTTTGCTGAAAAGTTGACATATATGTGCTGTCCAAGGAAATATGTAACAACGACAAGTTCCGAGCTGACTAGAAGCGCATGTACGTATGTTCGCAGTGTAAGCACGTTCCGCGTCCCAATAGCACGAATGCGACAAAACTGCCAATCGTGTAAACTAAAATTTTGCAGCTTTCTCAAAGCATAGTTCGCCGCGGTTACTGATAGGTGGCGCTTATACATTCAGGAAACATACTACCGGCTGGTAACTCTGATACGAGCGAAGATTTCTATTTTTAGTTGCTACATCTCGAACCCATATGTCATTCACCGTGCTTTCTGTTTAGGGACCCGATTATGCTGAACTCAATTCACAAATAAACTAACTGCAGTTCTTAAAAATCGCAGAAAAAAAATAGCGCCCCCTCGGCATCTGCGCCCTGTGCAACCGCACATTCTGCACATGCCTATACACGGAAAGAAATGTTTGGTTGTGGCAACTACGTTTTCGATTTGCTGTACACGATGTCTAAAAAATTAGTTGCCTCAACCATATCGAATAATAACCTCAACTATTCACGATTAGTTCTCGCGAGATTAGTTAGGTTAAATAATCCAATCGTCGGGAGTACCATTCGAATAGTTGGGACTACCATTCGAATCGTCGGTATTATCATTCGAATCGTCGGTATTATCATTCGAATCGTCGGTATTACCATTCGAATCGTTGGTAATACCATTTGAGTTGTAAGATAAATAGAATAATCGATTGGTTGTGTCAACTCATTTCTTGGTTATGGCAACTAATCTTTTTTTTCCGTGCACGGAAAAAACCATAACCAAGAAATGAGTTGACACAACAAATGAGTTGTCAACTCATTTCTTGGTTATGGCAACTAATCTTTTTTTTCCGTGCACGGAAAAAAACCATAACCAAGAAATGAGTTGACACAACCAATCGATTTCTTTGCAATTCATTTCTTGGTTATGCCAACTAATCTTTTTTTCCGTGCACGGAAAAAAAAGAATAGTTGCCATAACCAAGAAATCAGTTGACACAACCAATCGATTATTCTATTTATCTTACAACTCAAATGGTAATACCAACGATTCGAATGGTAATACCGACGATTCGAATGATGATACCGACGATTCGAATGGTAGTCCCAACTATTTGAGTGGTAGTCCCAACGATTGGATTAGTTAACCTAACTTAATCTCGCGAGAACTAATCGTGAATAGTTGAGGTTACTATTCGATATGGTTGAGGCAACTAATTTTTTAGACATCGTGTACAGCAAATCGAAAACGTGCTTGCCACAACCAAACATTTCTTTTTGTGTAATAACGGCCCTGATTAAGGTAGTATGAGCGTCTTGTTTGACGTCGCATAAGTTCAAGAGAGATTGAGAGAGAATTACGGACAGTTATTGATGAGATAAAAATCTGAAAAAAAGTCAAGCATATGGAAGGTACCAAAGAGATTACTTTGACATAATAATAATAAAAAACTGTTATTAACAAATTACTGAAATAAATAATTGTTCAACATAATACCCGGCAACCGAATTTGTTTTTCTTATAAAAATGATTTTTTCATTTTTTTGCATTACGAATGAATTTTTTTCAGAATTTCGTGTGATGCTTGAAAATTGCGTTTTTTTAAATGTTGAAATAAAAAATGTTGATAACACTTTTTAATTATTATTGCGCTAAAATAATCTCTTTAGCACCTTCCATATGCTTGATTTTTTCAGTTTTTTATCTCATCGAGAACTGTTCGTAATTCTCTCTCAATCTCCCTCGAAATTATGCGACGTCAGACAAGATGTTCATACTACCTTAATTAAAACAAGCCTGCAAAGCAGAACCTTGCGAATTGCTTCCTAGTTATTGTTTGCTTTTTGCAAAGCTACCTCTATGAGAAAGTAGGTTGATCGATTGTGGCTTCCTCATAGAGAAAGCTTTGTAAAAAGCAAAAAATAATAAGGGAGCAATTTGCAAGGTTCTACTCTGCAGGTTTGTTTTGGCTCGAGAGATCTTTTTTTAAAAATTTAAAGTGTCACAAAATTTGGACTGATTCATGTCGAATTTGTATCTCAACTTTGTTTTACGTTAATCCGTATGTGCACCAAATTTGAATTCAGTATCTCATACAAAATTTGCTGAATTAGTCAAAGTTGACTTAAATTATAACGACAACGTCAATTTTTCAAAAGTTCAAAATTCTATAAAATCCGAGCCTCTTTATCGACGTTCACCAAATTCGATATCTACTTAGCTGGATATTAATTCGTCCTTGTAAAAGATTTAAGCAGATTTGGTTAAAGTTAATTTGAATTAGAACGAAAACATCAATTTTTCGAAAATTCAAAATTCTATAAAGTCTGAACCGCTTTATCGATTTCGTTCAAATTCAATACCGATCGTCATTTGTCATTACTTTATTTGTCAAGAACTTTTTATCTCACTTGCTCAAAAATTGCGGCAACTAGAGAACATACAGACATTTTTTTGAAAAATTAAGTCTTACAAAATCTGATAAAATCTTTAAATTTTTTCATAAATTTATACATAGGAAGAGGCGTTGTTGCTCTGACAGTGTACCAAATTTCAGCTTCATTGTTAAAGCCGTTCTTGAGATACAGCGGTCTGAATTTTGCAAGCCTGCCACACACACACACACACGGCTTTAACAATCAAGCTGAAATTTGGGAAGCTGGTAGAGGAGCAACACCCCTTCATATGGATTACATTTTCGAAAAAATAAAAAAAAAAAACAAATTTTATATGCTTTTCAATTTTTTAAAAAATGTCTGCATGTTCTCTAGCTTCCGCAATTTTTCAGCTAATGAGCTAAATAATTCTGGACAAATAGAGAAATGAAAAATGAAGGTCGGTATTGAATTTGAGCGAAATCCATAAAGCGGTTTAGATTTGATAAAATATTGAATTTTCGAAAAAAAAAATTTTCTTCCTTATTCAAGTTAAGTTCGACCAAACCTGCTCAAATCTTTTGCAAGGTAAAATTAACATCCAGCTATAATAGATATCAAATTTGGTGAATATTGGTAAAGTGGTTAAGATTTTATAAGACATTGAATTTTTCAAAAAATCTCTGTATGTTCTCTAGCTGCCACAATTTTTTAGATAATGAGCTTAAACAGTTTTTGACGAATAAAGCAATGAAAAATGACGATCTGTATTGAATTTAAGCGAAATACATAAAGCGGTTTAGATTTTATAGAATTTTGAATTTTTGAAAATATTTGATTTCGTTCTTATTCAAGTTGAGTTCGACCAAACCTGCTCAAATCTTTTGCAAGGTAAAATTAACATCCAGTTGTAGTAGATATCGAATTTGGTGAAGATTGGTAAAATGGTTCAGATTTTATAAGACATTGAATTTTTCAAAAAATCTGTATGTTCTCTAGCTGTCACAATTTTTTAGATAATGAGCTTAAACAGTTTTTGACGAATAAAGAAATGGAAAATGATGATCGGTATTGAATTTAAGCGAAATACATAAAGCGGTTTAGATTTTATAGAATGTTGAATTTTTGAAAATATTTGTTTTCGTTCTTATTCAAGTTAAGTTCGACCAAACCTGCTCAAATCTTTTGCAAGGTAAAATTAACATCCAGTTGTAGTAGATATCGAATTTGGTGAAGATTGGTAAAGTGGTTCAGATTGTATAAGACATTGAATTTTTCAAAAAATGTCTGTATGTTCTCTAGCTGCCACAAATTTTTAGATTATGAGCTTAAACAGTTTTTGACGAATAAAGCAATGAAAAATAACGATCGGTATTGAATTGAAGCGAAATACATAAAGCGGTTTAGATTTTATAGAATTTTGAATTTTTGAAAATATTTGATTTCGTTCTTATTCAAGTTGAGTTCGACAAAACCTGCTCAAATCTTTTGCAAGGTAAAATTAACATCCAGTTGTAGTAGATATCGAATTTGGTGAAGATTGGTACAGTGGTTCAGATTTTATAAGACATTGAATTTTTCAAAAAATCTCTGTATGTTCTCTAGCTGCCACAAATTTTTAGATAATGAGCTTAAACAGTTTTTGACGAATAAAGCAATGAAAAATGACGATCGGTATTGAATTTAAGCGAAATACATAAAGCGGTTTAGATTTTATAGAATTTTGAATTTTTGAAAATATTTGTTTTCGTTCTTATTCAAGTTGAGTTCGACCAAACCTGCTCAAATCTTTTGCAAGGTAAAATTAACATCCAGTTGTAGTAGATATCGAATTTGGTGAAGATTGGTACAGTGGTTCAGATTTTATAAGACATTGAATTTTTCAAAAAATGTCTGTAGGTTCTCTAGCTGCCACAAATTTTTAGATAATGAGCTTAAACAGTTTTTGACGAATAAAGCAATGAAAAATGACGATCGGTATTAAATTGAAGCGAAATACATAAAGTGGTTTAGATTTTATAGAATTTCGAATTTTTGAAAATATTTGTTTTCGTTTTTATTCAAGTTGAGTTCGACCAAATCTGCTCAAATCTTTTGCAAGGTAAAATTAACATCCAGTTGTAGTAGATATCGAATTTGGTGAAGATTGGTAAAGCGGTTCAAATTTTATAAGACATTGAATTTTTAAAAAAATGTCTGTATGTTCTCTAGCTGCCACAAATTTTTAGATTATGAGCTTAAACAGTTTTTGACGAATAAAGCAATGAAAAATGACGATCGGTGTTGAATTAAAGCGAAATACATAAGTGGTTTAGATTTTATAGAATTTTGAATTTCTTAAAATATTTGTTTTCGTCCTTATTCAAGTTGAGTTCGACCAAACCTGCTCAAATCTTTTGCAAGGTAAAATTAACATCCAGTTGTAGTAGATATCGAATTTGGTGAAGATTGGTAAAGTGGTTCAGATTTTATAAGACATTGAATGTTTAAAAAAATCTCTGTATGTTCTCTAGCTGCCACAAATTTTTAGATTATGAGCTTAAACAGTTTTTGACGAATAAAACAATGAAAAATGACGATCGGTATTGAATTTAAGCGAAATACATAAAGTGGTTTAGATTTTATAGAATTTCGAATTTTTGAAAATATTTGTTTTCGTTCTTATTCAAGTTGAGTTCGACCAAAGCTGCTCAAATTTTTTGCAAGGTAAAATTAACATCCAGTTATAGTAGATATCGAATTTGGTGAAGATTGGTAAAGTGGTTCAGATTTTATAAGACATTGAATTTTTCAAAAAATCTCTGTATGTTCTCTAGCTGCCACAAATTTTTAGATAATGAGCTTAAACAGTTTTTGAAGAATAAAGCAATGAAAAATGACGGTCGGTATGGAATTAAAGAGAAATACATAAAGTGGTTTAGATTTTATAGGATTTTGAATTTTTGTAAATATTTGTTTTCGTTCTTATTCAAGTTGAGTTCGACAAAACCTGCTCAAATCTTTTGCAAGGTAAAATTAACATCCAGTTGTAGTAGATATCGAATTTGGTGAAGATTGGTACAGTGGTTCAGATTTTATAAGACATTGAATTTTTCAAAAAATCTCTGTATGTTCTCTACCTGCCACAAATTTTTAGATAATGAGCTTAAACAGTTTTTGACGAATAAAGCAATGAAAAATGACGATCGGTATTAAATTGAAGCGAAATACATAAAGCGGTTTAGATTTTATAGAATTTTGAATTTTTGAAAATATTTGTTTTCGTTCTTATTCAAGTTGAGTTCGACCAAACCTGCTCAAATCTTTTGCAAGGTAAAATTAACATCTAGTTGTAGCAGATATCGAATTTGGTGAAGATTGGTAAAGTGGTTCAAATTTTATAAGACATCGAATTTTTCAAAAAATGTCTGTATGTTCTCTAGCTGCCACAAATTTTTAGATAATGAGCTTAAGCAGGTTTTGACGAATAAAGCAATGAAAAATGACGATCGGTATTAAATTAAAGCGAAATACATAAAGCGGTTTAGATTTTATAGAATTTCGAATTTTTTAAAATATTTGTTTTCGTTCTTATTCAAGTTGAGTTCGACCAAAGCTGCTCAAATTTTTTGCAAGGTAAAATTAACATCCAGTTATAGTAGATGTCGAATTTGGTGAAGATTGGTAAAGTGGGTCAAATTTTATAAGACATTGAATTTTTCAAAAAATCTCTGTATGTTCTCTCGCTGCCACAAATTTTTAGATAATGAGCTTAAACAGTTTTTGACGAATAAAGCAATGAAAAATGACGATCGGTATTGAATTAAAGCGAAATACATAAGTGGTTTAGATTTTATAGAATTTTGAATTTCTTAAAATATTTGTTTTCGTCCTTATTTAAGTTCAGTTCGACCAAACCTGCTCAAATCTTTTGCAAGGTAAAATTAACATCCAGTTATAGTAGATGTCGAATTTGGTGAAGATTGGTAAAGTGGGTCAAATTTTATAAGACATTGAATTTTTCAAAAAATCTCTGTATGTTCTCTCGCTGCCACAAATTTTTAGATAATGAGCTTAAACAGTTTTTGACGAATAAAGCAATGAAAAATGACGATCGGTATTGAATTAAAGCGAAATACATAAGTGGTTTAGATTTTATAGAATTTTGAATTTCTTAAAATATTTGTTTTCGTCCTTATTTAAGTTCAGTTCGACCAAACCTGCTCAAATCTTTTGCAAGGTAAAATTAACATCCAGTTGTAGTAGATATCGAATTTGGTGAAGATTGGTACAGTGGTTCAGATTTTATAAGACATTGAATTTTTCAAAAAATCTCTGTATGTTCTCTAGCTGCCACAATTTTTTAGATAATGAGCTTAAACAGTTTTTCCCGAATAAAGCAATGAAAAATGACGATCGGTATTGAATTTAAGCGAAATACATAAAGCGGTTTAGATTTTATAGAATTTTGAAGTTTTGAAAATATTTGTTTTCGTTCTTATTCAAGTTGAGTTCGACCAAACCTGCTCAAATATTTTGCAAGGTAAAATTAACATCCAGTTATAGTAGATATCGAATTTGGTGAAGATTGGTAAAGTGGTTCAGATTTTATAAGACATTGAATTTTTCAAAAAATCCCTGTATGTTCTCTAGCTGCCACAAATTTTTATATAATGAGCTTAAACAGTTTCTCCCGAATAAAGCAATGAAAAATGACGATCGGTATTGAATTTAAGCGAAATACATAAAGTGGTTTAGATTTTATAGAATTTTGAATTTTTCAAAAATTTTTCTTTTCGTTCTTATTGTAATTTGTATTTAAAATAAGGATGCAAAGTAGAACTTTGCACGTTGTTTCATCAATAATTTTAATCTTTCGTAAAGCTTCCTCTATGAGAAAGCCAAAAATAAAATAAAAAAACTTCCTCATAGAGGCGACGTTGCGAAAGATAAAAATGAATGAGGAAGCAATATGCAAAGTTCTACTTTGCATCTATTTTTTTTTTTTTCACTAAAAAAAAAATTTCCTCTATGAGGAAGCAAAATTAATTAAAAAATTGCTATTTCTGGGCTACTGCTCCAATTGGTTGCCTACCATTGAGTTATAATCACATCTTGTGTATATCAGCAACAGTTATCCGAATGTCCGAGCTGTAATTAAATCAGTAATTATGCATCAAAAATGATAAATCATCGTGTCGAGACGCAGTAAACTGTCAATGACTGGACATCAGCTCCATTAACACGACATATACATAAGAACATTAAGGGGGCAGAGCTACCACCCGCGGGAATGCTCGCTAGAGGCGGCACATTCATAACTGAGCGCCGTCACGCGACACGTGCACGGTCGTTAGGTAGTTGGGTGTGTGTAAGGTCTGGTGGTTGAGTTGTGCGCTCGCTAATATCGTGATTGACTCGCGATAGAGTCGTGTCCCACTTTCCGAAGGGCCTCGGCACTTGGTCGAAGTTTTTTTTTTCTTTTTCTTTTTTTCCTCTGTGAATCGAACTGCACTATATATAATCCACGTAGTAGTCTCGAACTTGATGCCCTCGACCGTCTGTATCGTGGTGCACATTTTATTCTCTATTTCCTCAAAGTCGTAGCAAACATGACAATAATAAGCATAAGTAAACGTGGAAATCATACACAGTTGCTTTTTTTTTTTTCTGTATGCTCAATGTGTAATCATATGCGACCTTTAATACTTATTCTCGAACTTGGACACATAATGCATAATGCACTTGACTCAAAGCTCATTTAGGTTTAATCACAATTTGCGAAACCTATGGAGAAATTAGGGAGATTTAACAACTAAAAATAATGAACTTTTTATTTATTTACATTTTTTTTTCAACTTTTTTTATGCCCTCAAAATGATCTGAAATGTTGAGAAAAGTGGTTTAGAAAAAATTCAAACTTACATATCTCAAGAACTGCATTAACAATCGGGCTGAAATTTAGCAAACATGTGAAGCAGGTCGACGCCTTTGTTTGTGGTAATTTTCAAAAAAATTCAAAAACATGTTAAAGTTTTATTTGACTTTGCAATTTTCGAAAAATGTCCGTACGCTCTCTAGCATCCGCAAATTTTTAGCTATTGAGCTGAAATTTTTTTTATGAATCAAGCTATGTGAAATGAGGATCGGTATTGAATATGGAATGAATCTGTAATGAAGTTCGGTTTTTATGGGATTTTGAATTTTTCAAAAAAATTTCGTGTCGCTCTAACTCACGTTAAATGTCATCAAATTAAATGAAATTTTCTACAGATGAAAAATAACATTCAGAGCTTCTACCTACCAAATATGGAAGTGATCGGCAAAGTGGTTTGAATTTTACGTTATTTTGAAATTTTCAAGAACTACATAGTAACGAAAAATATTGCAACGTGGAAATTTGCACATTGTTTCCGCATTCATTTCCATTTTTAACAAAGCTTCCTCTATGAGGAAGCGAAAATTAATAATTAAGCTTACTCATAAAGGTGGCTTTGTAAAAAAATGAAAATTAATGAGAAACTTTTTATTTTATTTCATATTTTACTAACTAAAAATAGCGAACTTTTCCAAAATTTATATTATTAACAAAACATATGATTTCAATAAATGATTTTCACATTGTGATAGAATCTACAATCCATAACAATAGATTTTTTTCACAAATTATAATTTTTATTATATCAACAAGATGTTTTTTGTTTTAAGGAAAATTCCACATGTTTGTTGAAAAATTATTTGGCAATATTTTAGAAAGCCACATTATCAATAAGAAGGTACAATTTTAGTGATTTTTAAATTCTGTTACTAGCCAAATTATAAGAACATCTGATTTTCGTGAGATAGAAAAAGTCGATCCTGATTCGAAATGCTTTTAACGGTCTATTTTAGAAGCTTCGTCACATTTCATGTCTTTCGTGCTGGGGGAGTAGAAAGAGTTGATAAAATATCCGGGATTGGTGAAAGTCCTCGACAAATCCCTTTGCACGTTGAGCTTGATACTCGACTCCGTATCCTATATCCACAGTAGAAGATCTAGAGGTTTGAACAATTTTTTTTTTCATTTACGGTTCAACCTCGAGTTTTTTTTCAGGAAGAAACGTTAAAGGGTGCGGTCATGTTACCTCGGAGTAGGTCGATGATGCAAACATATACATGCATAATAACGCGAATACACAAAGTGAAAAGACGTGTATATAAAAGGTACTCCAAGTTAAATCGACCAGTTTCCATGACCTTTATACTTTTTTTTTTATTGTTCTTCCAGGTAGCATGATAAAATGACTCTCCTTATCGATGCTCTAACTCTTTTGTAAAAGTGATTGGACATGTATGGCTCCACACAAAGCTGCTGAATTTTTGGGTGGGTGTCAAAATATAGAATTATGAAAATCAGAATGTCTCATATTTCGAAATGTGAAAACCGCGAATGTTAAAATAGGGTAGAAGTACCGGTTGTGGCCACTATAAGAATTTTCCCATTTTCAAGTACTTGTGATTGGGACCAAAAAACTCAAATACATTTCTAAGGATATATTTTTCTTAGCGTTTTTTCGTTTTTCTGTTTCTTCTTCCCGAATTTATGAATTGATTGTGTAATAATTAACGAAAAATTAATGATTATATTATCATGGCCATATCCGGGGCAACATGCTTATTCTATGTACCAATTGTGGCCATCGTATTTTTTATAAATGTATAGCTTTATTTCAAACTTTTAGTACATCAACATTTGCAGTGATGACTCTTAAGATTGATATGTGTAAAGCTGCATGCAATTCGCCAACTATATAATCCGAATATGTATCTAGAGCTTTCGTCAAAATCTTGTCGAATTCCGTAAGGAGTTAACAATTTGATGAATCAGCTGATGATACTTTAATTACTGACACAGTACTTTTTGTAATGAAGACGAACGGACGTCAAAATGACGATAAATTTTTCCAAAATACACAACTGAATTTTTGGGTGGGTGTCAAAATTTAGAATTATGAAAATCAGAATGTCTCATATTTCGAAATGTGAAAATCGCGAATGTTAAAATAGGGTAGAAGTACCGGTTGTGGCCACTATAAGAATTTTCCCATTTTCAAGTACTTGTGATTGGGACCAAAAAACTCAAAACTGTGTTGGACCTATACTTTTCATATCTGAGAACAATATAATTTCAGATTTCTAGCATTAAAATCTTCATATGTATCGAGAAAACACTGGAAAATAGAAAAAAGTAGGAGCATAGCCATTTCACCAGTTCTGGCCACCTATGCACCGGTTTTGGCCACAGTAATGTACCGGTTTTGGCCATGCTTAAAATTAGAATAACTCAATATTCATTGCACTTGAAACATCTTTTAAGGTGTATTTAATAAATCAAAATTGTATTCTTATGAAAGAATCCAATTCCTCTACACGACAATGTCTTTAAAGGAAGGATGCCATCTGTGACCCTAACTAACCTTTTTTGACATTCGTCTGCTTCGTTTTGCACTTTTTCGTAGCAGCTTTCTTTGTCACAAATAGTCATACATTATATTAATGTTTTACTCTTTACACTTTTATTTTTACTTTTACCAGAGTTCTTTCCGAAAGTAGATTTTCGCTTTGCATAATGATGGGAATCTTCAACATGAAAGGTGTTCCACCGCTTTACCTTCTTTTTTACTATACATTTCTAAGGATATATTTTTCTTAGCGTTTTTTCGTTTTTTTGTTTCTTCTTTCCGAATTTATGAATTGATTGTCTAATAATTAACGAAAAATTAATGATTATATTATTATGGCCATATCCAGGGTAACATGCTTATTCCATGTACCAGTTGTGGCCATCGTATTTTTTATAAATGTATAGCTTTATTTCAAACTTTTAGTACATCAACATTTGCAGTGATGACTCTTAAGATTGATATGTGCAAAGCTGCATGCAATTCGCCAACTATATAATCCGAATATGTATCTAGAGCTTTCGTCAAAATCTTGTCGAATTCCGTAAGGAGTTGGCAATTTGATGAATCAGCTGATGATACTTTAATTACTGACACAGTACTTTTTGTAATGAAGACGAACGGACGTCAAAATGACGATAAATTTTTCCAAAATACACAACTGAATTTTTGGGTGGGTGTCAAAATTTAGAATTATGAAAATCAGAATGTCTCATATTTCGAAATGTGAAAATCGCGAATGTTAAAATAGGGTAGAAGTACCGGTTGTGGCCACTATAAGAATTTTCCCATTTTCAAGTACTTGTGATTGGGACCAAAAAACTCAAAACTGTGTTGGACCTATACTTTTCATATCTGAGAACAATATAATTTCAGATTTCTAGCATTAAAATCTTCATATGTATCGAGAAAACACTGGAAAATAGAAAAAAGTAGGAGCATAGCCATTTCACCAGTTCTGGCCACCTATGCACCGGTATTGGCCATGCTTAAAATTAGAATAATTCAATATTCATTGCACTTGAAACATTTTTTAAGGTGTGTTTAATAATAAATCAAAATCGTATTCTTATGAAAGCATCTAATTCCTCTACACGAAAATGTCTTTAAAGCACAGATGCCATCTGTGAACCTAACTAACCTTTTTTGACATTCGTCTCTTTCGTTTTGCACTTTTTCGTAGCAGCTTTCTTTGTCACAAGTAGACGTACATTATATTAATGTTTTACTCTTTACACTTTTATTTTTACCAGAGTTCTTTCCGAAAGTAGATTTTCGCATTGCATAATGATGGAAATCCTCAACATGAAAGGTGTTTCACCGCTTTACCTTCTTTTTTACTATACATTTCTAAGAATATATTTTTCTTAGTGTTTTTTGGTTTTTTTGTTTCTTCTTTCCGAATTTATGAATTGATTGTCTAATAATTAACGAAAAATTAATGATTATATTATTATGGCCATATCCGGGGTAACATGCTTATTCCATGTACCAGTTGTGGCCATCGTATTTTTTATAAATGTATAGCTTTAGTTCAAACTTTTAGTACATCAACATTTGCAGTGATGACTCTTAAGATTGATATGTGCAAAGCTGCATGCAATTCGCCAACTATATAATTCGAATATGTATCTAGAGCCTTCGTCAAAATCTTGTCGAATTCCGTAAGGAGTTGACAATTTGATGAATCAGCTGATGATACTTTAATTACTGACACAGTACTTTTTGTAATGAAGACGAACGAACGTCAAAATGACGATAAATGTTTCCAAAATACACAACGTTATGAAAAATTATGATTAAATACAGGTACGGAATTAAAATAGCCACGAAAAATGTATTTAAGTGTAGGGGTGGCCACAACCGGTACAGTGGCCACAACCGGTACTTCTACCCTAGCTAATGATGCGATATCCGAAATTTTAATTTTCGACAGTTCACCAAGTTGAATAACTATTTTACCGAAATGTCATTCATCAGAGCATTCACTTATTTGAAACTACACATTCAGAAAGTCTGTACTATGAATGGCCACAATGTCGATAAGAAAGAATTAGACGATATACATTTTTGAAATAAAAAATGATGAGCATCTTATACTTCTAATAGCCAAAATGTTGAAATTGCATGTGACGAAAATATGAATTTGGAATGTGTGAAATTTAGATACGTAAAATACCAATGGGCCACACTGTAAAAAATGTCCTAGTTTTTCCTATACAAACGTGTATGAATTTTGTAAAACTTGGTATTGGAAATCGAAATTAATATGTTTGCATAATAAATATAATACAGATCAATGAATTTCGATAATCCGGTGATAGAAAATTACAATACATGATTATTAAATCAATGATTACTAAATCAGTACATGAAAATCAACATGCATTTTAGGAATTTTAGTGCCCGATTTGAAATTTAATACAAATTGTCGCATTAAATTTAAGATCAAAGTTATCAACATTTCAGTTACTAATGTTGAAAAATACCCGTCAAAGTATTTGCAGTTATGTCCACATAGGTGTACTACTTTTTGCAAAATGTTTGTGTTTTTGCGACACAAACGTGTGAAAAATTTACAAAACTCGGTATAGAAAATAAACATTAATATAGTTGCACAGTAAATTTAATATGCGTGTATGGATTTTACCAATCCAGTGATATAAAATTATGACACATGGTTACTGAATAAATCATTATTATATTAGTACATGAAAAACAACATGAATTTTTTGGATTTTTAGTGACTGATTTGAAATTTAATACACATTTTCCAATAACGAAAAAAAACCCGCACTAGATCGCTAACACTTATTACTTAGCATCGACTTCTGATAAGCTACTCGAGATTTCCAAAATCGTTTTTTAAACACTGGAGCATCTCGCGCTGCTATTGCTGCAAATTTATGTTTGATTTATGTTTGTTGCTAGAACTTCACAGGTCTGTGGATATAATTTTTTCGAAAATCCGGATACCTGAGCTTCCTCGTGAGAAAAAGATTCCGTTCACTTGAAAATATTTCCAACCGACTTCGCACTCTGATTGCAATCAATTGAATATTTTGTTATGTCAATTATAAGTATGCTTGAGAGAACAATAGTTATACAACTCTTATACAATTTAGATATCCAAAATTACTAAGTCGTTGATAGCGTAGTTGGTAGCGTGCGTGCGTTGTTAGGTACTTAGTTAGGTAGGTCGTAGGTTCAAACCCCAGTGTAAGCGAAAAATTTTCTGTGGCGAAAACCAATACCCAACAATTTCTGATGACATAATTTGTTTGAAAAAATGATGTCCGAATAATATTTCTATTTTTAAAAATTGTTTTTATGTCCACTTTAAATTTCCAACACATATGTGCTTGAGTTTTCAGATACCGCTCATATGAAAATTCATCATACATGTTTATGAAATTTAATGCACAGTTTATGCATATGGTCATATTGACATTAAATCTTAATAACGTTGAATTTTAATATTCCTCTAAATGTTATGATTTTTCATATACACATGTATACAAAATTTCATATACGGTATCTGCAAAAAAACTTCTAACACTTTTGTATTAATTTTAATACAGATTTTTTTAACAGTGCATGATAGCGAACCCAAAATAGCGAATGCTAAAATAACGAATCTGAAAATAACGAGTGCTAAAATAATAGCTCCATTCATTAGAGTAGGAACAAAAAAAAATGTATCTTAACGATTCGCTATATTGACCATTTTATTTTTTAGCCTTTCGCTATTTTGATCGTTCCTCATTTTGGTCATTCGCTATTTTGATAGTTCGACTTTTTGGTCTCTCGCTATAATAAATTCGAAATTGTAAGCGTTCTAAATATTAGTAATTCTAGAGTTCGAGAACTCGAATTCTGAAATTTCTTATTCTAGTCGATTCAATATTTCAACACTTGGAATTTCACCTAATGTCATTTTTCTTTTCGATATAAATTCAATTCGACTTTTTGGTATTCTAAATTTTTATTTTTTATTTTGAAAACTGTCATGAAATCGGTCCTAATACGTTTAAAAATTCGCCATTTTAGAATTACGCAATATTAGCCGTTCTACGTATGAACATTCGTTATTTTGACCCCCCACCGAATGTTTAAAAATTATCCATCGTCAAATTACTCCAAATTTACGCGGTAAATTTTTATTTTAAAAAGTGGAATAATACTAATTTATAATTATTAATAATAGATAAATATTTTTAAATATTCGAGTTCCATAGTAGGATAATATATAATTTAAAAAATGAATATCTACGAATTATTCATGTTCATAAATATAAATTCCTACTCCTTTATTTAGGGTAATTATTCTTTTACAGTAATTATTCAGACAAAAAAGAATGTAAAATCCTTCTTTTATTCTAATAATATTCACATCTGTTTTAAGTGCTGTTTCATTTTCCAGGAATTTACAAAATGGGAAAACGAAGCTTAAAACATTTTTTAACAATTCTGGGGAAAGCGAATGATGCTGTTATTTGGAGGAAAAGTAGAAATAGCAATTCAACCAATTCCCCGTACATTATGCACTAAAATCCTCATAATTGGTTTGTCCCTAAATGCGAAAGCAATAATTTTCATTTTCGAAGTCGTAAATAAAAATGACAGGAATATCTCTGAAATTGTCAAACATGAATACTTGAAATTGTTATGATGAGTATTTATCGTCGAGAGTGAAGCACGCTCATAAACGTATGCCTGCTATTTTATCGCAATGTAAAAAGTAATTTTCACTGAAATGTTAGTAATTTTTATGGCGCTCTTAATTTTTCCCACATTGGAAAAAAAGTTATTATTCACATGGGAAATTATGCACAAGCAGTCTCTTCACTGAAATAAATGTAAATAGTATCTAAACATCAGCAATTTATCCTGTGGACATACTGAATTATTACTAATAATTTTTCTCTATGAACGGATAGCGACTGGAGATTTATCGTTGCGTTTGATCGATATCGTTCGGTTCAACTGAGTATCTCGTCACGTTTGACCCAAAAAGCGTCTATTAGGACCGGAAAGCTTCTCGAAATATCGTGAAAAATTGTTCAAATTGGGAAATCCGGAGATTGATGGATTCTGTCAGGGGACAAGGCAAAGCCATATATATATCTTCTGCAGATCCAGATATATGTGAGGCATTCTCTGTCAGTTCAGCCACTTTTTTTTTCGACCCTCTCAGATCTATCCCATAATTGGACACATTTTAGTACCACTTGAAAGCACTCTTTGTGAATTTTTTCAAATTTTTAAAACAATCCATTTGGGAAATGTATTTTTTTTATTATTCATATAACTTCGATGGAATAAATCTGACAAAAAAAATACATATACAAAAAAATGTTGTTTTTCACTCAACTTTGTAATACAATAGGTCTCATATTTTTATTCGTGTTGCAAAAGTGATATTCAGCAAAAAAAAATGTTAAACAATTTTTTTCATTCATTCGGACAACTTCGATATTACTTTCAATTTTTTATAAGCTGTAGGGACATGTATAGAACCTACAAAAAAATTGGTATAGTGGGCATCGACTACTTGAAGGATTAAAAAAAGAAAGAAAATTAATTAAATTTATTTAATTGTTTTTTTATTTTTATATATTTTTTTATTTCACTTATTTTTTGTTATTCCTTCAAATAATCGATCCACTGAGCTACTTGATGCGTAACTACGACACGGCCTTCAGGGTTTACATACAGTTATTCGTGCGTATAGCCATTTATTGGATCGAAAATTTTGGAAAATATTTTTTTTCTCCTTCAAATAGTCGATGCCCACTATGCCAATTTTTTAGTATGTTTTTGACATATCCCTGTAGCTTGTATAAAATTGGCAGTGATATCGAAGGTGTCCGAATGAGTAAAAAAAATAGTTTAACATTTCTTTTTGCTGTGAATAGCTTTTGCAACACGAATAAAAATATGAGACATATTGCAATACAAAGTTAAGTGAAAAACAACATTTTTTTGTATGTGTGAGTTTTTTGTCAGATTTACTCCATCGAAGTTATATGAATAACAAAAAAAATATACATTTCCTAAATGGATGAATTAAAAAATCTGAAAAAATTCACAAAGAGTGCTTTTAAGTGGTACTAAAATTTGGCCAATTATGGGATAGATCTGAGAGGGTCGAAAAAAAAGTGGCCGAAATGACAGAGAATGCCCCATGTATTCTTTGCGTGATTGTTACCCTTGACAAGGGGAGAATGGGTAAATACTGGTCATTTCAGGGCAAACCTTAATATTTGCGTTATAAAGTGCAGTTAGGAAAAACCTCTGAAAAATGGGTGCAACCTTTGAAGTATTTTAGGTTCTTTAGGTTCTTTAGGTGCAACCTTTGAAGTATTTTCTAGAAAAGTATTTTACATTTATATTTTAGTTTTCGAATATTAAGGGGAGAGTGAATAAATTGCAGGCAAAAAAAACAGCTTTTATTTTTTAATCTTAAACCTTAAATTTGTTGAAACCTTAATATTTGCGTTATAAAGTGCAGTTAAGAAAAACCTCTGAAAAATGGGTGCAACCTTTGAAGTATTTTCTAGAAAAGCATTTTACATTTACATTTTAGTTTTCGAATATTAAGGGGAGAGTGAATAAATTGCAGGCAAAAAAAAACAGCTTTTATTTTTTAATCTTAAAACCTTAAATTTGTTGAAACCTTAATATTTGCGTTGTAAAGTGCAGTTAAGAAAGACCTCTGCAAAATAGGTGCAACCTTTGAAGTATTTTCTAGAAAAGCATTTTACATTTGCATTTTAACTTTTGAATATTAAGGGGAGAGTGAATAAATTGCCGGAAAAAAAACAGCTTTTATTTTTTAATCTTAAACCTTAAGGGGAGGGAGTCAGGTAAAAAAATAATAATTTTGGAAATTCAATATCATGCAAATCCTATTGCATATAAAAATGCCCAACGCACTATATTGTTGGTACTCGATGAAAGAATTTTTTACTGTCGTCTAACTTGCATATGCTTTTCAATATTATCTTAAGTAAAGTTCTTAGGTTTTCCATTCTGCGCATGATTCAGATCAAACTACTAGGCAGATTGGAATGGTTGACATCTCATTTTCTTCTTCATGAAAAGATATACCGGCTAAATGGAGCAAACTATTTTTTTTTCATTCTGATAGCAAAGTTAATCACTGATTTAGAAAATAGCATAAAATTTATTTATTAATAATTATGTCACTTTAAAAATATTACATTTTATTAACATTTGCTCCATTTAGCCGGTGTATCTTTTCATGAAGAAGAAAATGAGACATCAACCATACCAATCTCCCTAGTAGTTTGATCTGAATCATGCGCAGAATGGAAAACCTAAGAACTTTGCTTAAGATAATATTGAAAAGCATATGCAAGTCAGACGACAGTAAAAAAATCCTTTCATCGAGTACCAACAATATAGTGCGTTGGGCATTTTTATATGCAATAGGATTTGGATGATATTGAATTCTCTAAAATCAATTTTTTTTATCTGACTCCCTCCTCTTAAATTTGTTGAAACCTTAATATTTGCGTTGTAAAGTGCAGTTAAGAAAAACCTCTGCAAAATGGGTGCAACCTTTGAAGTATTTTCTAGAAAAGCATTTTACATTTATATTTTAGTTTTCGAATATTAAGGGGGGAGTGAATAAAATGCAGGCAAAATAACAACGCTTCTTTTTTATTATGCATAAAAAAGTCGTATAAAAAATTCCATTCGCCAGATTGTTTCTAACAATTCTGTGACTAATTATAAAATAATAATTTCCGGGGCGATGGATTGAAAATTAAATAGAAAATAAGAAAAAAGAGTGCAAAGTAAATCCTTGCATATTGCTTCCTCCTTACTTCTTATTATTTACTAATTTACTTATTTATTCCTTACGTTTTAGTTGTCTACCTCTATGAGGAAGTATTTTCATTGGTTTTGACTTCGTCATAGATGAAGTTCTGTGAAAAGCTTTACCGGCGTTTTATTTATTAAAAAAACTGTTTATTCGAAAGCTTAGCGAAGATTTATTAAAAATCTGTTTGCCAGCGTTCATAAAAATGTTGTGTATTCGTAACTAGGGTTTGAGTCAATATCAATAGAGATGGTCTCATATTTCAAGAGATATGAGAACTAACAACTCTGCACAACACTGGGAAAAAAACAGACGATATTTGGGAAATATATTTTTTTTCGTTTTGTTTCCTCATAGAGGAAGCTTTGTTTCCGCGAAAAGATTTTTTTTCGAGATTTTCATGTCAGGAAACTCAGAATGGTCCAAAACGTCGAGGAAAGTGGTTTAGAAAAAAAGTCTGTATGTGTGTGAGTGTGTATATTTGTATTTGCAGATTCCTTGTAAGCACGATAACTGTCATAATTTTAGATGTATCTTCGTCAAATTTGGCACGCAAATGGGCTGTCATACAACGAAGCTTGGGATTGTAGTTGACGCGAATCGGTTGGAAAATTCAAATTTTACAGCATTTTGAAAATTTTGAAAATATCACTTTCACGCTATAACTTTCGTAATTTAAGGGATATCGAGCTGAAATTTTGTACACAAAAGAACTACTATTCAAACTTCATGTGTACCAAATTTGGCGAAAATCGATAGGGTAGTTTTAATTTTATTGCAATTTCAATTTTTTAAAAATGTTTTCAATGACTGCATTTCCTGTAAATTCTGAGATATTCGACTGCAATTTTCGACATGATTTCACGATTATTGATTATTAATGATGAATTTAGTCAAAGGAACTATCGAAATGTCGGGAAATTTCGATTTTGGTGAATAAGAAAAAAAAAATTCCGTCACGAAATTTTTTTTTTTTAAATTTTTCACAGATTTATCTTAAATTTTGTTCACATATGGACTATCATCGACAAACATTTCAGTACAAATTTGACGCAGATCTGTCCAGCCGTTCAAATTTTATGGCATTTTGAATTTTTCGAAAAATCTCATCTCTCGCGCTGGCTCCCATGTAGGAACCCGTCTGGGCGTCCCAGTTTGAAACTCGATCCTGGTCGGGATTGGCTCGGGTTTCCATAAATGGATTATCCAACTTGCAATCCGAATAGAGCCCAGATAGTTTTCCGGTTACGCACTCGATGATAGTTTCTCATTGATTAGGATTTGTTCGGGTTACCCTAAGAGAGTCGTCCAATTTAGAATCGGGATGGATTCCGGATCGGGACTCAAATCTGAACGAGGAGCTGTATTACCGTGCATCGGGATTTGTTAGGGTTACCCTAAGAGGGGTTCTACTTGGATTCTGAAGAGAATTCGGATCGTCTTCCCGTTACTCAACGATTTGTGCGGAACTAATTTTACTTCACCCTTTATGCAGTAAAATGTTGTAGAATACACGTACGAAAAACTTTTCCTTAACTCGCGTGATTGTAACAACGTGTGCGGTTCATGTGTCCCCAGACGCGTTCTCGTCGCTGCCCATGCGGAAATTTCGACAGGGCTCCAGCTGGAATCAGCTTGGTATTCCCATCTTTCGACAAGGATCCAGGTGGATCCAGCCTAGTATGCCCATCTAACGGTTGGACTCCAGTCAGCCATCGGATCGGATACCAGTTCGAGATCCCGATCAGAATCCAGTTTCCGCGCGAATACCAGCCAGGATCCAGCCAGGATCCCTGCCGAAATTTCAGCATGCTCTCGTGCAATTTACGAGATACCGGGTTCTAATTTGGTCTACATATGGACTGCCATGGTACAAGGTTTTAGTACTAATTTGAGAAAAATTGGTTACTCGGTTAAAATTCTTCGACACTTTGAATTTTTAGAAAAATCTCTAGAGCATAAAAAAGTCTGCAAAGTAGAACTGTGCAAATTGTTTAGAAAAATGTCTAGAGCATAAACAAGCCTGTAAAGTAGAATTTTGCAAATTGCTTCCTCCTTATTTTTCGCTTTTTACAAAGCGAAAAATAATAGAGGAACTATGAGGAAGCCAAAATCGATTGACATACTTCCGCATAGCTTTGTAAAAAGCGAAAAATAATGAGGAAGCAATTTGCAAAGTTCTACTTTTTGTTTTCTGCACAGAGAGTACATTACCAAAACGAGTATTAAAAATTACTGTCTATATCAGTAAAATACCGAAAATTCCGAAAACAAACATTTTATATTCAGTATATTTATAACATCGTATGGTGTATGCATAATGTGCATGAGAAAATATTTCTGAAATAAACTCCTGTAAAATGTACTAAACTCACTTCAATCATTTCATGCATCCACTACGAAAAATTCTGATCTAATTCCAGTAATTTCCATGTAAAAATTCGAGAATATAAATTGCTGTGCTTCCATCCCGAAGTGCGTCATGCTATTTCCGGGAAGTTTATTGAATAATTAGTAATTCCTTTCTGCATGTATAATCAACTTTCATTGACTACATATAAAATATCTGTTGACTTTGACTTTGGATTTGCTATTTTACCTACGATTAATCTTTTAGATTTCGAGTGAAAACTAGCAACTGAATATAAGTTTGAATATAATTATTTCCAGAAGAAGATTGATTAAAAATTGAAAAGAAAATGAGAAAAAAAAGATATAAGTAGATTTTTCGCGTTTTACTAATTTACCACTATGAGGAAGTATGTTAATTGATTATGACTTCTTCACACAGGAAATTCTGTGAAAAGGTAAAATTAATGAGGAAGCAATATGCAAGGGTCTACTTTGCATTTCTGTTTTAAATAAATATGAAAAACTGAATTTCAGAGAATTTTTAGTCGTCAAGAAATAATAACAAAAATTCCTTTCTGCTATATACATAAAATATAATGTATCAAAGTGTTTCCTATACAATTAAAGGAGATTCATTAAATTAAAATTTAGTTGAAATGATTAAATAACTAAATGATTGAGGATTAATAAGCCTTTTAATCATTAGAATTTATTAAAAAATAATAAATCATCTAAATTATTCATAATTATTGATTACAATTAATTAAGCCTATGGGATTTGTCAATATATTTTTTTGAACAAGTATAAACATATGTAAATAAAACACATTGTTTTTAGATATCGACATTTTTATAAAATTATTTATTTATGTATACATATTAGGGTGGCCCAAATTTCAGCTGTATTTTTTAATTTTTGGTCTCACCCCATAAAATAGTTGTTTTCGGTGAAAAAACAATTTTCATGAAAAATGGAGATTGCGAAAAATTATTTAGAGATCGCTCAATAATTTTGAAAATTTCCGAAACGTTTTCTTTTTCTTCATTTTTTGTAATCTCTCACCCCTCATATCATCTTGTTATCTCATTCCTAGTTTGTGGTCGAAATTTTGGAAAAAATATTAACTTCAAAACGTCGCTCAATGACAAAAAACATTTTGGAATTTATTTTCAATTTTTATTTTTTCCTTAACTTTCACCCCTGATTTTCACTCATTATCAGACGTCTAGTTCATAGTTTAAAAAATGTTATGAAAATATTAACGTTAGTCTGTAGCTGAAAGAAGTAAGTCGTTTTTTTTGCTAATCGAGAATCGCGAAAAACGACTTATTTCGTTCAGCGATCTGATAATGAGAGAAAATCAGGGGTAAAAGTTGAGAAAAAATAAAAATTGAAAATAAATTCCAAAATGTTTTTTGTCGTTCTGAGACGTTTTGAAGTTAATATTTTTTTCTGAAATTTCGAACATAAACTAGGAATTAACTAGGAGTTAACAAGATGATATAAGGGGTGAAAGATCACAAAAAATGAAGAAAAAAAAATCTTTTCGAAAATTTTCAAAATTGTTGAGCGACCTCTAAATAATTTTTCACAATCTCCATTTTTCATGAGAATTGTTTTTTCACCGAAAACAACTATGTTATGGGGTGAGACCAAAAATTAAAAAATACAGATGAAATTTGGGCCACCCTAATACATATGTAACAAGATAAAATAAGTTCTAAATCCCTTCTGCTAGATATATATAATAAATAATGTATCAAATTATTTCCAATACAATGAACGGACATTCATTACATCAAAATTTAGTTGAAAAGATTAAATAATTGAATGATTGAGGATTAATAAGCCTATTAAATATTAGAATTCATTAAAAAATAATAATTCATCGAAATTATTCATAATTATTGATTACAATCAATCAAGCCAATGGGATTTTCCAATTTTTCTGAACAAGTAAATATATATAAATAAAACACATTGTTTTTATATATTAACATATTTTTTAAAATTATTTATTTATGCATAGATATGTAACAAAATAAAATAAATTCCAAATTCCCTTCTGCTAGATACATAATAAATAATGTATCGAAGTATTTCCAATACAATGAACGGTTGTTCATTAAATGAAAATTTATTTGAAATTCTTTAATAACAAAAGGACCGAGGATTAATAAGCCTATTAAATTTAGAATTCATTTAAAAAAATAATTCACCTAAATTATCCATAATTATTGATTACAATTAATCAAGCCTATGGGATTTTTCAATACATTTTTTTGAACAAGTATAAACATATGTAAATAAAACACATTGTTTTTAGATATCGACATTTTTATAAAATTATTTATTTATGTATACATATGTAACAAGATAAAATAAGTTCTAAATTCCCTTCTGCTAGATACATAATAAATAATGTATCAAAGGACATTCATTAAATGACAATTTCGTTGAAATGATTAAATAACTGAATGATTGAGGATTAATAAGCCTATTAAATATTAGAATTTATTAAAAAATAAT